>CDHK01000027.1:9880-63235 GCA_001048715.1 Penicillium brasilianum
AGATTCAAAACTGTTTAGCAGAGGATCGAGGGAGTATTTATCCCTAGATTTTCAGTGGCAATAGGTGGCAATAATAATAAGTGATGATCTCACTATAGAATCGTATAGACCTATATGATATCATATGGTTCTATAGTTCTATAGAGATTCTATAGAGATTCTATTTAAATATAGAATCTATTAATAGAATCTATTTATATAAAGATTCTTATATCTATTCTATTCTATATTCTATAACGTGAAACACAAAATTAAGACTTAACTACGTAAGAGATAACGAGCTACCGGCAGAGGCTAGTAACTGACTCTCGAGGCAGTTATAGGAGGAAGAGGAGCCCTCCGTAATATCGGTGTAGATATCACGTGAGGCTACATTATAAGGCAACCCCAATAAAACCACTCCCTTATTAGCTTATAGCCTGTATATAGGATAGGTAAGCCGCGGGTTACCCGCTAAGAACCTATAAACCTATAGATAACCCGTTTTCCTTAAATAATTTCGTTCTAAGTCTTTAATTAAGGTAAAATCCATCCACTTTTTCGCAATTAATAACCTAAATAAGATAAAAGAGCACTCGATTAGTTGACGTATAGATTAATAAATATACGCTGATTGTTTTGAGACTAAATAATCCCTCGTAAGTCGTAGGATTAAAGAGATATTAGAATTCTATATTATCCTTGCAAAAATATACGTACTTCACTCTATAGTTTATAATATATTTCCGTACTTCTAACGATAGAGTTTTGATCTATATTAGTTTTTAAAACCACAATAATATTATATAGTCGTTAAAGCAAAATATGTAATATTACTACTATTGATTAAAAAGAAAACCGGCTAATTTCTTAATCTTTTATAGAGAAAAGAGGGTTTTGTTAGTAAGAACCATAGAGGTGACTGGAATAGATATAAATAATAGTATTTTTATTGAGGTTAACCAGCAGTTTTGTGCGCCTTAGCATGAACTAATTAGGATATTTATGCTAAAACGGGTTCTTGGCGGGTAACCGCGGGCTACCCGCTAAGAACCCACGGGTCTACGGGTATGGGTTTTGGGTATTGGGTATAAACCCGACCTGCGGGTACGGGTCCTGAAGTTGGACCCAAACCCGACCTAAAGCGAGGTCTAGTGATAACCTAATTACCCTTTATCATCAAACCTAGACTTTGCACCTCGTTAGGCACCGGATTAACTAGTCACAACATAGCGTTAATAAGGGGCTCCATGGCGCGATTGCTAGTGTTATTCCACTGGCTTTCTCTTCCGTAAGTCTGTCCCTGTTAGAGCACAGGCGTGGTTTCTGATAGGTAGGAACTGAGATCGTAGTACCTTTTAGGCGATATAACTAAGTCCTAAAACCACCTTAACGGGCTAGTGTAGATAATGGCTACTAGGGGGCGTCGTAGAAACCTAGGATTAAGTGGCCTATTAGGCGGCCTAATAACCTTATAAGTCTCGTTATATCTAGAATTCTATGTATCTAATCTAATAGCTAATTCTTTACGGTCTCTAGAAGTGCCTTAGTCTTCACTATCACCTTCGATCATTCGTATCTCGAGCTTTCCTCGCTTGCTTAGACAGACTAGCCTCCTCGAGTATTAATATAGTGTATCTCTAAACTTATAACAGAAGTTTATAAATCATATAGCGAAGACCGGCTCCATAAGGTCACACGCGATACTATCCACGATATGTATAATACTATATAGTCTTCCAGCACAACATCGCAGAGCTAACCCCATAGTGTATTTATCGCCTTAATTTAAGAACGGTGGCGCTCCGAACGTATTTATTATATAAACGAATTAGATCCAGCCGAGATTTCAGCGGGTTCAATACGCTCAAAAAAACGCCAATCGCCCGTCATCCGCGCAGTCTATCTAACCGGAATCTTATTTTTCACCATACTTAACGACATTGGCCGGAATCGGAATACAAAATTTGTGCAATGCAAATTACTCGAAGAGCTTACCATGGTTTTGCGAGAGACAAGTGATTCTGTTTGGCTAGAAGCAACCCCATTTCGCTTCTCCTGGCTTTGTCTGACTGGGGCGGCTGCGTCTGAAGCGGTACACCAACGTGCCTGGCTCTACTATCGTCAAGGTTCCCGTTTCCATGGCATTAGTCATTGGTCCATCGTGTATTCAAAGTATTCTATCATACTACGCATGGCTGAAAAACCATGTGACACAGCTACAACAAATTTCGGCCCGCCACGCTTGAGTGATACTTTCACTACTACACTGTCACTAATCTTGATCAGCACTCCTCCCTCTGCTTAGGAGAGGTATATTCCATGATATCTAATCTGCATTATGTCCGGCTGCAGGCAATACTTCCGGCTTTCGGTTTCACAAGTAATGCTGGGCTGAAGTGAAACTGTGGGGGATTTGAAAGAACCAAGTCAAAGACCTAAGTGTTTCAAGGAACACTCGCTTAGCGCCCTTCACCATCCGAGAGAAAAAGACACACTTGCCTTTTTAGAGAAGGAACTGTACCTACTCCCTTTTCTAAACGGGGAATGATATTGGTGGGTTAACTGTTATATCCAGGGTCAGATCAAAGGTCACTCCATGAACAATAGATAGTGCTCCTCTCAGTGCATAAGCAAAGTGGTGCTATGGAAGACATGATGACGGCTGTCTAACGCCTGGAGATAACACCCGATAGTAAGCCTTCAGTCAGAAGATCAGCATGGTGCGCTTTCAGAAGCAATGAATCAAGGTAACCCGTCTCCACTCTTTGATGAGCGAGTGCTATAAGCTTTCTTTATTACCTTCACGTCGTCCACATACTGGTTATTCCTTATCCACTATCACAATTCGCTTCCTGCGAGACATGTCTTGCATGCTGTCAGCGATGTCGCAGTAGAACTTGCCAAAGGACGGAGTAGAGGAAATCCAGTCTTTGATTAGGGTTGAAAAAGGGGGCGTGGGGATAAGTGTTGGTCAATTCTCAGAGCTTAATAGGGGTATTCTTAGCGATGTGGCGCTGTGCTTAGAAATTAAGTAGTACAATCAAACGGAGAAAGAAAGAAGTCTATCAGAAACAGCAATTTCAAATGTTATTTATGTACAGACATGAGACTCTCGCCACGTACGACACATCTTTTGACAAATCTTGTTGTAATCATGCCTTGGTGCGGATGCGGATGTGGTGCGGTAATAATGCTGATCGAGATTTCATACCACCTTATTGGAAATCATGGCTGAGAAATCATGTATTCTTAATAATCTATATTCTTTCCACATCCAAGGTTTGCTTAGAAAGACACAAGGCCGTCGCGTCTCGGTTATTCATGTGGATGAATCATCGTTACTGTGAGGCATAATAGGTATCATGTCTTTACCGACTGAGCTTTACTTAATGTGGCTATATACAGGTAATTACTCGACTCCCATTGACCTCGACATTGACCTCGATCTCGGTCGTTTCGGGGTGCAGTTCTCCATTTGGCCCTGCACGAATTGCCATGCAGGTTTGCTGGTGATTGCCAGGACCAGGCATTTGTCCTTCGTGTTTTAGGCCTATTTGGCTCTTCTCTTCTTCTTTTTGTCATCTTCTTGCTCTCTCTCTAGATAGACCGATTGACTCCGTCCCCCTTTTTTTGCTTACTTGCGCTGGTGTCAAAGACACCATCAACAGGGCCCATACCATCGGTGGCATGATAGAGATACAGTAAACTCCCGTTTTTGGCACGCTCAGGTTAGGCACATATTTTCATTAGGCACAAAAATCTGGTGGACGGACCCCCTTTTTGGGGTTTGCCTTATATAAGAATACTATCTGGCACACTTTTTGTCTGGCACACAAAATTCCCTTCCTAACTTGCTTAGTCATGTAATAGACCAATCAGAATACAGAATTCTGCCTCTTCGGTACACCATGGCTGCCAAACTACCCATCCCAATACAACCCAACGAAGGCATATCTGACGCTCAGAACAAAGGACTACGTATCTATGCATTGGGGGCATACTCTAACTCTACTGAGAGAACATGTGCTAAATGGTTTCGTCACAGTTTAGGACGTGATCTCAACCATGCGACCATCTCGATGAGTATGGATGGTGGAGAGCAGGGGAGTAAGGATAATCAGGAGAAATATATATTACTCTGTCCACCACTCGTTTTGGTGGGAGGAAACACAGGAAGTCGCATGACTACTCTAGACCCAAGTCAGACTAGTGCTTACTAGATTGGGATTGGTGAAGTACTAGCGGCACGCTTTCATTAGGCACACCGAAATTCTGTTGCACGGAGGTCTGTGCCGAAAACGGGAGTAAACTGTATCCAAAACAGCAATACAAATAAGCGAATGACTAGAGCAATGACGGTAGTTTAATTTTATAGTGTGATAGGGACGAACAATGGTCCGGAACAGTTAGAAATCTCCAGTTGGGCTGGCCATGATGTCCTTGGTAATTTGCTCAAGGGCCGTATGGGTTTCGTTCGTGATATAGGGAAAAAAATCAATCCTGCCGCTTTAAACAGATTGATCTCGGGTTAACCTCTCCATCTTGTTTATGGGTTCCGCCCAGGGAATGCATTCAGTCCCTTCGGCAGCGGTCATGATACAGTCTCTTCAGCTAGCTAAACTGGGCTTTCCGATGCTTTGAAAGCCCGAGTCAAAGGGCATTATTTAATCAACTGTTATCTCAACGAGTCAAGACATCATTTTTGTTCAGTCATCATGCTTATGACCACGCAATAATGGTGGTTCAAAACAGGTAAGTGATCTCATTGGTTGACTATGTAGGTCGCTTCCATGACTATGTACTTTTTTCTGCACTTCCCTCGATAGCTCCAGCAAAATCACTCAAGAATCTCCAAGTTCCCTTCGTCTTGTATCCCTCCATGTCCCACTTAGTAATTCTCTTAGGGAAGAACGGAAGAACATCCAGGAGACTTGAATCGTGGGAAATAATAACCATAACCTTTGATGAACCATCGAACGGTAACATTTTCTCCAAAGCTACCTCGGCATCTCCCAGATCCTCGTTCATTGCGGCGTTCAGCTCATAGAAAGGAGTGACCTTGGTATCTAAACCTCTTGATTTTGCAGAGGAGATCGCTTCGAAGACAGAACTGGGACATGCTGAAGTTGAGATAGTATTCTTGTGTAGAGGTGAAGGCCTGATCTCGATTGGAAGCGGAAGGTGTTCAGTTGGTCGGTACTCTCCCGGGTGATGAGCGATATCGCCCCCAAGGAAGAGGAACCGGCTTTCCGAGGTACGAGCCAGAGCACTGATGTGATTATGCGCTATAGTTTTTTGGAAAAAGAATATCAGTAACTTTGCACCTGGGAACGGATTGGTAAATTCCGTCGGCATGGGAAACAGATACTCACTGTGCCCGCTCGATTTTAGCAGATACAGGCTTCCATCTCCAAAGAAGTCGATAGCCGAAAAGCCACCAACAGCTATGGCGTCACTGAAATCGAGCTCAATCAATTTACGACCAGCGAAGGCGTCTTCAGTCACCAGAGCATCTTGATTCATAGGGTAACCGGGAAAAGTCATGTTGTTATGCTTGAAACCGGGGCCAACCACTAGATCCGTGGAAGGAGGGAAGAGAGATGGGTCTCCCGTATGGTCCATATGGTGGTGTGACCAGATAATAGCGTTGATCGATTCCAAAGGGACATTGGCGTTGCGAAGTTGGTCAGCAACATCTTGCTCAATGTCCACAACCGCCTTAGCGGCTTCAATTTGGTTGAGGACTTTCGGACCGATCACAATTAGTATACGTAGTGGGCTGTGATACAGTGCATTTTTGAATAGCCCAATGAATTCGACAGACAGACACAGGTGGTACTTACTAGGGAGTGGCAATTTCTCCTTCCAATCCTTTCTCAGCCCAAGATCGAAGAGGACCTTTTTGTTCAGCTTCTTGTTTTCTATAAGGAAGCTGTAGCAAGGCATATCAAGCAAGCTATGCCCTGCAATTGGAACTTTAACCACATAAGCCGTGGGCACAGTCGTTCTTCCTCCGTGTATAATCGAAACATCCACGGTCGAATCCATATAGTTCGGTAAGTTCAATGGCGCCATCATTTTCAACCCGGTTGAGAATATCTTTAAAGAAAAAAATGAGGTACAGTAGGTTGGAGTGACTCAAAAAGAGTTCCTTTGTACGGAATGATCACTTTATGCTTTATGGAGAGACTTAAAGAGGCTATTTATCAGGATTGTAGGGGGAATCTGACTGAAGTGGCTCCAGACATTGAATTTGTCAATAGAATAGAGGTGATTATTCATGGTTCCCAGCGGAACCATTGAGAGATTTGAAATCAAACTGTATTCGATGAGAGGAGGTACTTGAAGATTAATAATATTCGATTAGAACATGTCAATTGATTTGAAACCAGTGGTAAGCTGTCGAGAGAAGTGGGGTGGTAACCTACCACTCAAATTGATTTAGCTTTCAACCACAGAACCAACCCGGACGAGAGTAGTGGGGGTTCCAGTGAAGTTTAGTTTCTGCTTTGCGATCTGTCTGTGCTCATGGATTGTAGCTGGAATTGTATATTCTACAACGAGGAAATCAAGATATGCATATTAAACACATGCGACATGAGTGAAGTAGACTTGGATGAATTTTCATGGAACTTTGGCTCTTATTTTCCTACTCTCACTCAGAGGACATGGAGACCCTTCAATCCTTCTACCCGGACAGCCTGCCAAACATAAAATGGCTCGCTGAATAGTGCTTCTTTCCACCCAGAAGCACAATCAGAGCTATCTGTGGATTCGTGTAGGTAGAGTTTTGGCGGAAGAATTAGGATAGCGGCAGTCATGAACTCGTCCCTTAATTTTGTGTTAGGTGCACAGTTTTTGCAGGGGAGACATAGTCTGGCGATTTATCGAGAAAGAATATTGGGTTCGGTGACTATGAGAAACGTGGAGATGGGCGAATAACTACGAGGGTGAATCAACTTTCAAGGAGATCATCTTGAGACCGTCGCTGTTGGAGGCCCAGCAGAGGCAAGACGTGAAAGCACTACACTGCTGCTCCTCAGTTCTGATAATGCTACTCCTCAGACCGTAGCGGAGAAAAGTGGGTCGCTTTGAGATCTTACGGGCTGAATTTAACTGAATTTGCCGATCTGCATGGAAGTTTTTCAGGGCAACCACTTATCTGTAAAAATCAACAAGATTCGCCCCACGTAGGTAAACTCCGGTGCTCCTTCCGGAGATAAGAAAGGCAGTGCGTCAGCCCTACCTGAATCCACTATAAGCGTCCGCACCCGCACCCGCACCCGCACATTGAATAAATAATGCGTAATGGGATATGCGGAAAAGCATTTGGAGCATCGGATCTGCCTACGCAAGACAATGTCTGTATCGGAACCGGAAGCCTGGGCGCCCCCCGTGCCTACGCCCCCTTCCCCCACGCATGACGTTAGCTATCGGCGCTCGCTGTTACAACGTCCACCGAGGGTCTGCAAGATTTGTCGCCTTGGGAAGCGCAAATGCGACAAGCATCGTCCGGCATGTGGGCGTTGCCAGAGGTTCGCACTTCCTTTCTTTGCCCGCATTTCAACTCCCTAATCTTCCTCGCCGTCTGCAGACTTGGGCTTGATTGCTCATACGATAATCCAGATATTATCCAGAATGCCACTACCACAAGAATACCCACTCCTGAAGACCCTGGAAACACATCGCGGGTCACATTGGCCCTTCCTATGGAGCTCGATCCATTAGCATACTACCCCATTCAAGAACGATGGTACATGCCATTCCTTCGGCAACAATGTGAGTGCCATGAACCTCGCTCGCATAGCAGCTTATAGCAAAATAGGAACCTGTACCAATGATCACATTAATAGTCCTGCAAGATTTTGGAATGTCAAAGAGCTCTGTTGATCTCAACAGTATCGCCTACCAAATGCGAACGGTCTATATGCGAGAGAGCTCGACTGACCCTTGTATGTTCCACGCCAGTCTTTACGCTGCCTCCGCACACCTGGACGCGGCCCGGAACGACTGTGAAAACCCAGTAACACTTTATCATCAAACCCAGACATTGCAACTCGTCAGGCAGCGTATCGAACAGTCACACCGCGGCATTGATGAGGGGCTAGATGGGGCCATTGCTGGCGTCATTCCGCTAGCTTTCTTCACTGTGAGTTTATCCTTATTGGCGAAGCGAAATGTTCACTAATGGGTTGAATAATGGAAACACAGTACCTTTCGGGCGACATAACTAAGTCCAAAACTCACCTTGACGGGCTGGTGCAGATGATGGCTACTAGGGGGGGTCGCAGGAACTTGAGATTGAGTGGCCTACTAGGCGGCCTTATAACCCTGTACGCCCCCAACAGCCCCAGAAATCCCGTGCGTTTGAATTAATCGTGGATGCTTTCAATTTTCTAGAAGTGCCTTGGTTTTCACCATCGTTTTCGATCATCCCTATCTCGAGCTTTCCACTCTCACATGGACAGACTGGCCTCTTCGGCCGCCAATACAATATATCTCTAAGCTCGTATCCGAAGTTATTAGAGCACACAATGATGGCCGGCTCTCTAAACTTGTACAAGATGCTATCCACGATATATACGACGCCATGTGGTCCTTCAGCACAATATCACATGGCCGGCACCATGGGGCATTTATCACTTCAATTCACGATCGATGGCATTCAGACCGAGACGATTACGAGAAAGAGCTACATTCAACCGAGTTCTCAACATTCTCTATACCCTCAAAAGATGATCAAACTCCCGTCGATCGCGCCGTGTATCTCACTACAATTTTATTCTTCACAATCCTTGATGACAGCGATCGGAGTCCGCATACGATACTAGTACAATGCAAGTTACTTGAAGAGTTGAGAGTGATCCTGCGAGACACAGACGATGCCGTGTGGCTGGAGGCTAGCCCATTCGTATTCTCCTGGCTTTGTTTTACTGGGGCGTCTGCGTCAGAAGGAGTCCACCAACGCGCCTGGTTCTACTATCGCCAGGGGCCTATTTTCATGTCCTTGGTCAATGGTCCATCATGTATTCAAGGTGTGCTATCATATTACACATGGCTGAGAAACCGCATGACACAGCTATAACGATTTCTAGCCTTGCGATGTCAAGATTGCCTCTACGCTATGCTTGAGTGAATTCTTTCTCGCTCTCCTTTCATTTTGTCTTTTGGGTGTATTGCAAGGTGCCATGCCATATACACGGCGCTATTATTAATAATAAAGATAAGCCACCAATAGACAATTGGTTTTTAGGGAAGCTATTCGCCAAAATATTGCTGCTGTCAACACCACACCTTGCTATCCCCCATTCTGAGAAGAATCTTCTTCCTCTGGCTAAACCACTCCACAGAATTTATTATAAAACCTAGCTCCCTGTCTATTCTTGGTCTTTCCAGGCACGTGGCTCATTTGTGTATGCAATGCTGATTTGGGAAGCGCACTTGGAAGGATAGGGATATTCCATAGCATGCATCCTTTCAGGTCAGAGTGCCACTACGCCTAGACCTGCTAGGCCGTATGATTTGACTGGTAACTTCCAACACCAGAGGCTTTTAGGGAGTGGATACTGTACGCGGTAGTCATCCGACTCTTCAAACACGCACGACTTATAAATAGGTTCATCCATGAAGCACTTACGAAACACCTCTATCCCCGTACCGACTAGTGTTGGTGTTGCTTTGATTTACTGATGTATTTCAGTTAGTACGAATACGTTGGAAAATCGACACTAGACTTAGAATACTGAGCGATGGGCCTGTTTGAATTTCCACAAAAGAGATTCCACCGTATGGCAACTGTTACTAACGTTGGAGCAAAAAGCAATGCTATTCCGGTGGCGGTAAAGTCTCAATGACGGCGAATGAGTTCATTAACAAAATTATAAATATAAGAGAATCCTGAAAATACAGATTTAGATGCGAGCGATAATGTTAGATTAACACACACAGAAAGTGCTGGTAATCCAGAACTTGATTCGTCCTCCATCCAATTTTGGATGAAAGAGTCTGGACGACGTCGTCTGGCATGTTGTACTCGAAATTCCAACGGTTGCACCATCTAGATAAGTCTAGATAGTGCTCCAATTGGGAATTCTCTATGTAACATAGAGTTAAGAAAGCCATCATGTTCGGTAAATTGCCTTTGCACCCGCTCTTGCACCTGCAGACGTTGGCCTTCTAGTCCGTGTCCGCTTTGGCACCTCTCTGGGGAGGTGAGTAACTATATCGGGTTCAAGTAGAGTAGTAAAAGATATACAGCCACGAGCCAGAGTCAGATCCATACCTCCAGCTAGTTACAGGGCTAGATAGACATAGACAGCTGAGTAATATTCACCGCCGCACCCGCACCCGCACCAAGTGAGTTCAGGATCCGAGAGAAACCCCCTTCCATACCGCGAATAGGACATGCCCGTATCTCTAAATCAATATTACGGTTTCATATGGCCCGTGAGAGGCTGACGTCAGATGCAGCATGATATTAGTTGCTCCCCGCAGATAAATTTGTTAAGGAACAACATCAATGCTCGATGGATTATAGATCCTTTTAAGAGCCCGCCAGACATAAAAGGACAGCCAACTCCATCAATAATACACCTGGCCTCTTCTTGAAACCCCAATTCTCACAACCCAAACGTAATCGTCATTATGCATCAGCCTGCGCAGTATGACACGGATGTTCTTATTGTGGGCGCCGGCCCAGTCGGTATGCTACTGGCATACCAACTCGATCGTCTGGGTATCGCATGCTTGATCGCAGAGCGAAATATCAAAACCACGAAATGGCCGAAAATGGATCTAACGAACTGTCGGAGCATGGAGATCCTCAGGGTGCTAGGACTGGCAGATGACTATAGGGCGCAGGGTAACGCCGTGGGTTTGGACGCAAACTTTGATTCAATTTTCATTACGAGTTTGTCGAGCGAGGGACGCTTACTTGCCAACTGGGTATGTTTATATGACATCTGGTATCCACCTGACAATTTTGGGACCTTGAGTCTAACTGGCCGACTGAAAATAGAAAATCCCGTCTGTCATCGAACAACGTGAGCATATAAAGACCCATAATGACGGGACACAACCCGCCGAGCCGGGCCAACGGTGCTCCCAGATCATTTTCGAGGCTTGGATTAAGGATATCATTTGCAGGTGTGCAAATGTGACGTTTCAGAGCGGCTGGACGTACACGAATCATGTTGAAACAGACGACGGAGTGACGGCTACGTTCATCGAAGGTAATCGCGCAACGCATACAGTCCGAGCTCGTTATCTCGTGGGCTGTGACGGTGGTAGCAGCAAAGTTCGAAATAATGCCGGGATCAAGCTTCTTGGAGGTCAAATGTACGTTCATTTCCACGCGGAGTCCTTCCTTCCCCTTGGCAACTGCTAATAATCTCTCTGGTTTTGAATAGTCCCGTAAAGTTCTACCTGGTTCACTTCCGATCCGCGGAACTAGCTCAGAGGCTGCAGTTCGGACGTTTCTGGCATGCATTTCCCGTCGGCACCGGGTTTCTCATTGACCAGGACGAGAAGGATACCTTTACAGCACACTATCCTCTCCCTGATGGTATCACCGAGCCTATCGACCCAAAGGAAATTGTCTACAAAATGCTAGGAGGGTGCCTTGGAAAGTGGCATATCAAGATCGACGAAATTCTTGTTCATAGCGAGTGGCAGCCGAGCTTCAGTATTGCTGAAAGCTATTGCACAGAGAATAGACGCGTGCTTCTTGCCGGCGACGCAGGTAAACTTCCTCACTCCCTTATGTACTCTGCTTTCACTGTGCGGTATAAAAATTTGACTGACATGCCGCAGCACATAGAAACCCACCCCACGGCGGCTACGGAATGAACAGCGGAGTTGTAGACGCAATTGACCTTGGTTGGCGACTCGCTTCGATTCTCAAAGGCTACGGAGGCGAAGCACTGCTCAAGGCATACAGCGATGAACGACGCCCGATGATGATTCGAGCGCTTCAGCGATCCCACCGCCACGTTCTCGAGCACGTCATTCTTGGAGACTTGTACAACCAATTACACGACAGCTTGACAAGCAGTTCATCCGCAGCCGACCTAAACCATGCGGTGGCCCTAATCAAGAGCTATATTACTACATCTGGGCCGGAAACATTGGATCGAGGGATTGAACTTGATCTCAGGTACGATTATTCGCCCTTTATCTATCCTGACGGTACATCGCCTGGTCCTTGGGATGTAAAGAGCTATACTCCAAGCACTCGGCCTGGCTGTAGAGCGCCCCATGTGTTCCTGAAAGATGGAATTACCAGCAGTTACGACTTGCTTGGAGTGGAGTGGACCTTGTTCCATTTCACCGGGGAGAATGAGGACGACAGTATCAAAATCCTTACAGACGTGGCGAAAGAAAGGGGCTTTCCATTGAAATATGTGGTTCTCAGAGGGGAATCCCATGTTCAAAAGATATGGGAGCGCAATATTGTCCTCGTGAGGCCGGACACACACGTTGCTTGGAGGGCTAATGAAGGACCGTCTACACAAGCGGAAGCAGAAAGAATCCTGCTGGTTGTTTCAGGGAACATGCCGTTTCCAGGATATAGCGAGTCCGAGGTGCTCGCACAGGCGGAAGAGGAGTTCCTAAAAACTGCAGAAGCATTCACGGGTAATAGCAACAGTGACAGGCCGGCTGTTGTAGGTGAAGCGACAGCTCCCTACTGAGATTAGATTATATCTCGTAATGTTTGTGACTGTCAATTTAAGCTGGTGGTTCACAGAATTCTGAGATAATCTTTCCAAAGCTGTTGATTACTATGGACGTCTTCTACCTAGTTCGGGATAGAAATCAAAATAATAACTACCTGCAAGCGCGGACTCTTGTTAAGCCTGCCTACCACAACTGAGGCCCTTGGGCCGTCGAAAACGTGCCTGACTCTCCATCTTTCGGAAGCGTTGCCAAACGAATCAAATTAACAGCACCTTCGTCAAGGGTTCCGGTCCCACGATGGTTATTCAAGTCCGTCCTAATATGTCCTGGGCACGATGCATTGACTTTGAACCCCTTCTCACGCAAAATGTTTGCATAATATACCATAGTCATGTTCAACGCCGCCTTGCTGGTGGAATACGCCGGAATCTGCGCAGTAGCCCACGGATTCGTCAGATCAGAGGTTCGTCCCAGGGACCCGACTGACGAAGACGTAAACACAATTCTCGGGTTCCTTGACTTCTCAAGTAACGGTATGAACGCCTCCGTCACCGCTGCTGCACCGAAAACATTCACTTCATATGTCCGCTTCATCATCTCGCGCAGTGGGTACTTTCCGCGATCTTTGACGTCGAGGGCAATTCCGGCATTATTAATTAGCACGTCGAGACGTCCAAATTTCTCTTCGATGTAGAATTTAGCGGCGGCAACCGATTCGTCGGAGGTCACATCGATCTCGACGCTCGTGACTGAGGAGATCCCCTCAGCATTGAGAGCAGAGACCGCTTCTTGCCCTTTAGATAAGTCTCGACTGCCCATGATGACAAGATAGTCGACGTGCTGCTTTGCGAGGTTTCGGGCGACTCCGTAGCCAATACCTCGGTTGGCGCCAGTGATAAGGACGATGTTTGTTTCAGACATTTTGCTTCGAAGTAAACAATGATGGTTGGCTTGAATTGGGAACCACCTGAGATCGCCACTGTGGCCCGGCGTGGCAAGCCATCTGGTTTTTTATATGACCGACCCGTCCTGTCACGGCCAGTTTACGTATTAATTGCCGTTAATTTCTTAAATCCGGCGGTATTTCCATCTCCGTACCCAGCAAGATTTTTCAAGCCAGGCCTTCGACTGATAGGAACTTAGGTAGCGTTATGACTCATGACCAAATATTCTTCTATTATTGATATATCCCTTGGGCGGCCAGCTGTAGGGAGAGTAAGGTTTGTCTGCGGGTGCGGACGTGCGGCCGGCGATCCTGAATAGCTGCATGAAAAAGACATTAACGGATCGTCAGGGCGTGTTCGGTTCGAACCCGTCTACCTCCAAATTTCAGCGGCCCGTAATTACGAAAAGTTGAAAGGAGATAAGGGCAACACGGTAGGTTGTGCACCGGCCATGGTGGAGTCTTTGACTTAATCCTTTTCAACGCGCTTTTTTGGAGTGTATAAAACTAGTGCGACTGCCGCGTGAAGATGACCTTAAAGCTATAGGATTTGCTGAAGACGAAAAGAAAATCGGTAAAAACTACCATGGATTTCTCTAGCCTGCCTATCGACCACTTCGCCAAGGCCGACCAATTCACTCGGGATTTACACTACGATGTTTATCCGTCAGTCAACCCCTCATTAGAACTCCTCAGCCAAAAGGGAAAGATAATTCTCGTCACGGGTTGAGCAAGCAGCACTCATGAACGGGAGATATATGTCTGTTGATTGGTCGGTGGATGAACTAGTTGAGAGGTAGGATGAGATTGTTTCGAACGGCCTACTCGAGATTCGATTACAAGGGGAATTTGGTCATTTTTGACAGAGCCCGGAACTCATTATAACACCGTCTAAAATATGAAACAACTGAAGATATTTCTCAATGCCGTATTTTATACTATCTTGAGAACAGAGTATGAATGCATACCAGCGCCCACAGGCACGTCTCCGGGCTGTCGTTCATGAAAATCCATCAACACTAACACTCTCAATATTCCAACGGCTCGGCACTCGGTGGTGGGGCATTTTGTCATTTCCAAGACTGTCATTGCAACAAAGCGTGAAAAATCCCAAGATAGTCTAGGCATTACACGAGAGTCATTCCAAAACACCAGCACCGACAATGACTGCATGCTGTAGAGCGGAAGAGACTTTACATAGGCAGGTTTAGGTAAGTGAAAGTAACTAAGTGGCTATTTTAGTAACCTTGGAAACCCTTCGCAGTGGATGGCAAAAAGCGTAGAATTGACCCAACGGATCTCAAGCTACGTTATACTTTAGCTCTTAGGAGCAGTAGTTCTGGCCTACTCCATTTACTCCATTGAGTTAATGATACTCTGCCGGCGGGAGACATCGGTCGCGCTCCAAGCGTCATGTCTTTGAACCTGACTTTCAGCGGCGACAGAACCGAGCCAGATTTTGCAACTTTCTTCGACTCTACTTTGGGATGAAATTACGGTTCATCCATAATTTAATTAATGTCTCAGGTGAGGTAAGTGGGGTGATACGGTGCGGATGATAATGCGGGTGCGGATTCGGCACTGAGTTTCAACGAGCCAAAGAATCTACATCCCTTTGTTAGGGTGTTGAACATTTAATTTTCCTTTATCTTATCTTTATCATTAATCATAACCACTGGGAAATGTATAGACCGGATATAACGCGGTTTGGGTCTATAATAGCTCTGACCCGGACGAGGATGTGGCACGCAATCGGAGTTTACGGATATAATTCCCCAGCTGTAGAATAGAAGTATATAACGTTCACAGCATGACTGGAATTGGAACCAAGGCATTTTCATACTCGTGAACAAGCGAGAGAATTGAAGTCGAAATAAAAAAATCTCTCCTGTCCAAAATGTCGACTCACAAAGCCCTGGTGCTTCACGCCCGGGACAAGCCCCTCGTTCTGGAAGACGTGCCACGCCTCGTCGCATCGACTGGTGATGCCATTGTTCGCATTCTTGCTGCTGACATTGTCCCTTATATGGGCGATGTGATAAGCAACAAGCGCCCCTACCCACTGACAGTGCCGATGACACCGGGAAACACCGCAATCGCGCGGATCCACGAAGTCGGCCCGGACTCCGTGGCTCTCAAGCCAGGCCAGCTTGTTTTCTGCGACATCACTATCCGAGCACGAGACAACCCCTCTGTCTCTATCCTCTATGGCATCCACGGTGGTGGTTACCCCGCGGCGCAGAAGCTCATGGACGGAGTCTGGCGCAACGCGACATATGCTGAGTACGCGCGGTTTCCGCTGGAGAACCTTTACCCTCTGAATGAGGAGCTCCTTCTTGGAAAGTTTGGTTACAACATCAATGACCTCTGTCTCCTGCCTGTGTGCTTGGTTCCATTCGGTGGTCTATCCGAGGTTGACGTAAAGCCCGGCGAGATTGTCATCATCGGCCCCGCAACAGGCCGGTACGGTGGTGCTGCTGTGAACATAGCGCTAGCAATGGGCGCGATCGTCATCGCTGCCGGGCGAAACAAGGCTGCACTGGAGAACCTCGAATCAATCCATGGCACAACCCGCTTAAAGACAGTCCAGCTCACTGGTGACGGTGCCTCTGATACAGAGTTGTTCCGTGCCGCGGCTAGCAAGCCGGATGGAGCTGATGTGTACCTCGATCTCTCGCCGCCTGCAGCTAAGGGTTCCTCTCTGATGGCGTCTGGCATTCGGTCATTGCGCGCGTTTGGACGATGCATTGTTATGGGCGGAAATGCTGGCAATATTGACTTCCCTTACCTCGAAATTATGTTCAAGAGTATTCGGATCCAGGGCCGGTTTATGTACGATCGCCGTCATGTGAAGCAGCTGATCCAAATGGTAGAGTTCGGGTTACTTCCTCTCGCCGAAAAAGCTGGAGTCACTCAGACTGAGGAATTCGGACTTGAGCGGATTGACGACGCATTGGAGGTGGCTGGGAAGCTGAACGGATGGGGAAGTCATGTGGTACTGAAGCCTTAGACTGCAAAAATATTGAAGATTAGTATAAGCATGTGGGTGGGTGGGTGTGGCTGAAGTGGATGGCCATATCTACACAGGAAACTCAATATATTCTATACCTCTGTCTAATCTATACAGTTCATTGATCCTTCTCATCCTATCATGCCTTTTCCATCGTCAATGATCACCCTAATATCCTTTTTGGCCGGCCCCATTGCAGCACGAAACATCCTCTGATAAGCAGAAGATACCACAATCAAAATATATCCTAGTATTAAATGGGGATATTGTCTCAGTAATTCTGGATCCCGGGTCCGGGTTAGGGCTCTAATCCAAAATGAAAAGACATCAACTGATCCGAATCCCAATCTGCCAGTAATTATGTATACTTAGCACCACGGGGTCGTAACAAAATGTACATTGGTTATCAAGGGATATTTGAACATTTCTGTGGCATTCACTCTTTCTTCTTCAATTACTCAGCCTGTGTATCCAATATTGATTCCGCTTGAGCCTACCCCCCACTATAGTGATCTGTAAGAATTACTATCTTTATTCTTTAAGCTCGTGCCGACACATGCTGACTGCTCGTGTATCGATCTAGGTATAGGTACGAAAGAATAGAAAGTGAAGTAAAAAGATAAGATGAGGAGTGAAGTATAATGTATTTAAATATAAATTTCCTGACAGTAACGATAGTATGTATCTGCGAGCCTAGAGACATGAGACTAGTAACTGATCCATATTTTATTTAAGCTCGCTTCTTTCTTCCGATACCGATGCCCGGTGACCAGGTGCGGCTGCGGGTGTGGGTGCGGAAAACAGTGGAGACCATTCGTTTATTCCAATAAGTAACAACTCCTATACACTATTTACAATATTACGTAATTTGTAGCTTTAGTGTGCCGTTCTACGAAAAGTGAGCTAAAGTCATTAAGAAATTCCTAGCGGCGGTCTCTCAAGGGTTCGGGGTTGAGTCTCTCCCATCAAAGCCGCGCATCCAACGAGGTGCCAAAACATAGCGCACCTAAGAAGCGAGCATCATCTTAATCTAAAAATAAATCTTAATCGTGAATTATTATGAATCGAAGCTAGGGTTCAGCCTCGTCCCTACTAATCCCAATCGGGGAACCTAGATCCATGAACGACGGCAATAGTATAAGAAACCAGGCCATGCTGTTCTTATAACCGAGGTCACTGGTTAAATATAAATATCAACCCGAATACACGATCAAATACAATCTACATTCACTCACCTTATACCCAGTGTCGCCGAGTAATGGCGGGTGCTCCATGGGCCGATGAGCCCTTTCCGCTTCTTTCCACAGCGCTGCCAAATAACCACGTAGGTGGAGTCTCATACCTTCCTTTAGTTTTTCCTTTCTCTTCAACTTTTCATGTCCCTTTGCGAGGGCTGACTCTGTCTGTTTTTCCTTTAATAGCCAAAGGCTGATGCAGGTTCCGTTTTCGTCTTCACCTCTATGACCCTCGCCCATAATTTGACACTGCGCCACCTAAACGCAATCTATCTCCAAGCCACTGGTGTTCAAAACTCTCAGGATATCCAAGATTTTCTTTTCTTCTGCAAGACCTGGGTTGATGAGCTTCACGCCCACCACGCAGGTGAAGATGAAATTCTGTTCCCCATGCTGGACACCTTCACGGGCACAAAGGGAATAATGTCTAAGAGTGAGGAGCAGCACAACGCGTTCCTAGATGGGGTGGATGAATTTTCCCAGTACATCCAGAGAGTGACGGTGAGAGAATATGACGGGACTGAACTCCGCAGAATTATACAGGGTTTTGCCAATCCATTGCTTTTGCATCTCCGGGATGAGCCTATTCAGCTGCTTCAGATTGGAGAGAAATTCGGAGGCGCGCGGCTAAAGAGCGTGTGGGACAAATTTGAGTCAACTTTGATTAAAGAGGGCATGTCAAAGTGGGATAAGGTAAGTTTTTCCCCGCTTGAACATTGTTCGAATCCCATATAGAGTTATGAACAAAATCGCTGATCAAAAACGGGGATGGATTTTTCCTTTTCTACTCCACAGCACATAATCCTCCCACTTGCGTTGGGCACGAACGACCATGATTTCGAGGGAGGCGCACATGCTAAGTGGCCTCCATTCCCGTTTTTCCTCCCCTTCCTGATTCGCGTCTACTTTGGAAAACGACATTCGGGTGCTTGGAGGTTCTTCCCCTGTTGGAACAGTAAGAAACGCAATTTGGAATTTGTGGGCGAGGGTTGGCAGGACTATGAGAAAGCGAAGTAAAAGCAGCAGCACGTATGCTTCTCCGCAGTTACATACTAATTTTTGGGCTTGTGCGCTGAGCAAGCCTATACTTGCGGGAAAATTGTACTTAAACTACTTTGGGGACAGAAGTACGCGTATAGTGACTGGATGCTATTGGATGTATGATAGCTCTCATAATGTTAACTATCAATCCTGAAACAAGCAGTGGGTCTTCCGAATGGTAATGTGGGATCATGGATGCTGGCTATTGGTACATGTCACCTATTGGTGGTAGGGCCATCATGGACCTGCAGAATTCCTAGGGTATTCTCGCACCTGCCTCTCTAATTTAATTACTTTCTTAGGGCTGAGCTCACGTGCTGAAATAATGTTCAATGTCACGTGCACAATATTGAGGCCAAGGAAACGGGGCTCCACTGTGCGGGTGCGGGTGCGGGTGCGGGTGTGGATACATTATCTTTGCCCTTCGGTCTAACCTCCCTTTCGGCACCCCCACACTCTCTTCCGGTATGGCTGTACCCCAAGCGAATCGCCGTTGATTCCACAAGAGTCGCTAAATTGAATATGTGATGAATTAGGACTGGCCTATCGGTCATACCTAGGTCCTCTACCCACGGTGTCCGGATTACATATTTTGCCCAGAGTCAGTCTCAGGCCCAGCCCTTGACAGCTCGACCTCTGTCTTGATTCTGCATTTATCCAACTGGTGCCGCCGGCTCTACAGGTCCTCTCAGGAACTGTAGAGATCAGCTGGTATCTCCATCAGACCTCTAGTTGACCTTTTCTGGCTTTTTCACCATGAAAAGTACAAGTTGCGCTTTGATCCGCCTTACGGATATCAGTAGAGAGATATCGTTTATATTTGGCCGCAGCATTGAAGATTGGTCGAACTTGTTTGAATGAGATTTACCTTAAGGGTCATAGAAAACCCCCCCTCCAATCCCCCCAAGAAAGTTATGGGTTGGCTCGCTATGCTAGGATTCTTACTAGTCAAAGCGTTCTGTAGTTAAGACACCGTAGGCTAAAGAAGAGGCTCTTGCACTTAGTCTTGGAGCATGGATTCGATGAAGCGAGGTAATTATATTTCAATCTTGAACGTGGTATTCTTGATAGGGTAGCACAATTGAAATAACACATCACTATATATGGCTGTGTCAATTCTCTTTCATTTCCCCACATGACGTGAGTGCAGATTGGTCCTAGCTGCCGGGGAGGAGCGAGTCAACTCCGACAACCCCGTCATTAGCCAACTTTCGTAGAGCCTACAATATTTCAGACTCGCAGTATGCCATACGAAGATAAATCACTGTCAGGAGGGTCAACTGTATTCAGAACATCCTCTTCTTCAATCTCACCAATTTTTTCGCCGCGGTGAAAATGACCTTCCCCTTTCAACGGAATCCATTCACCCCATTCCTTGGCCGCCGGAGTGCCATATACAGCACTACCGGCATGGTAGCATGTCCACAACCCCTCGCCGCAAGAGCTGGTCAGATCATGTTATCAAATGGTGGAAACGCAGCAGTAGGTGCTCTATATCGCTTTAGTAGGCAAATGCGCTGACAGTTGAAGGATGCTGCTGTCGCAGTAGGTATGTTGCATCCCCGGCGGTCGAAAATTGGTATATTTTGACATGGCTGCTTCTAGCCGCCGCACTGAATGTGACTGAGCCTGGATCAACTGGTATCGGCGGTGATATGTTTTGTCTCTTCTATGATAGTGCAACGAGGAAGGTGCATGGGCTAAATGGGTCGGGACGTGCTCCAATGAGTCTGACTCTTGAGACAGCTCGAAGGCGGCTGGCCATTCCAGACCATGAGCCTGGGAACATTCCACTCAATAGTGTTCTGGCAATCACAACGCCGGGTGCAGCTGGTGCATGGGTGGATACTATCGAAAGATTTGGGAGTGGGAATCTGTCTCTTGAACATATCTTGAAGCCTGCAATTTCCCTTGCCGATGATGGGTTTCCCGTTTCGGAAGTATCGGCGCGTTTGGTAAGTGCTGTGATTGACTCGTATCTAGATAGATGCTGATTATCTCCAGTGGCAAGAAAATGAACAATCGCTTAAAGAGGCTTCTCCGAATTACCGCGAGATGCTTAAGATAACCTCCAGTCCGGATGAGGCGGTTCGTGCGCCGGTAGCTGGCGAAACCATGACCAACCCCGGCCTTACGCAAACCTTCCGTACGCTCGCCGTGGAAGGAAAGAATGGGTTCTATCGAGGATATATCGCAGATGCCATTGTGGAAGCGGTAAGGGAGCGTGGTGGATGTCTCTCACGCTGACCTATCCTATCATGCAGACATGGGAAGCACAGCAACCAGTCCACTTTCTGTTCGATTTAACAAAGCGGTCGATATCTGGGAGCACCCGCCAAATGGTCAGGGTCTCGTTGCACTCGTGGCACTCAAATTATTCGAGGAGTTGGAACGGTCCAAGAAAATCCCTCCCTTGGCCAGTCTGGGGCACAACTCCGCCGACTACATACACGCTCTGATTGAAGTCTTCCGCATTTCCTTTGCTGACGCCTCCTGGTGGATTGCAGATCCTTCCCACTCAGATACTCCGGATCTATTATCAAATTCATACATAGCTGAGAGGGCGGGTCTCTTCAACTCAACCACAGCCTCGAGCATTATCATGCATGGCAGCCCCGCCTTGAACTCATGCGACACTGTATACTTCGCCGTCGTTGATAACAATGGCAATGCCGCCTCCGTTGTAAACAGTAATTACCACGGCTTCGGAGTCGGAATCATCCCGCGTGGGTGTGGCTTCACGCTACAAAGTCGCGGTGCCAATTTCTCCTTGTCTCCGGGCCATCCGAATGCACTTGCACCGGGCAAGAGACCCTACCACACGCTTATCCCCGCCATGGCTACAAATCCGGAGGATGGATCCTTGAATACCGTGTTCGGGATTATGGGTGGTTTTATGCAGCCACAGGGGCATGTGCAGCTCCTGATGAATATGCTTTTATTCGGGATGAATCCGCAGCAAGCACTTGATGCGCCGAGAGTTTGTATTGGGTCGATGGGGCATAAGCATATGAACAAAGCAAAAGAAAGGACGGTTTATGTGGAAGAGGGTATAGATTCTTCAGCTTTGAAGGAATTGCGTCGCCGGGGCCATGTGGTTGAGCTGGTTCGTGGGTGGGATAGAGAAATTTTTGGACGAGGGCAGATTATACGGGCATTCCATGATAGAGGCCCTCGACAGGTCCTTGAAGCTGGGAGTGACGTCAGGGCTGACGGGATGGCTGTTCCAGTCTAATTTGAAGTACGCCCGGTATACCCGGGTAATCTCCGATCAAGCTGCACAGAGTTAATTAGTTAGCTAGATGTGTCAGACATAGTGGCAGTATATGTGACTTTTCTCGGAATTAAAAAAAAACACTAAAACTGCTTAAGACCGATCCCGTTACCAAGAATTAGGTAGGGGCCTAGTAAATGTTGAAAGTGAGCTTAGCTCATTGAGCTGAGACCTGCTCCCGGTATATCCGGCCGGTGAGCGTCGCATAAAACTGGGTATCCTCCCGTAGTTCCGCGCCTATAGCTCTAGTAGACCTAATCGTTGAGAGACGATAAGGGGCAATCAGGAGCAGAATCATGTGACCGACGGCCTTGGCGTTGATCCTCAAGGGTTTCCTCCGGGAATAAGCGTTTCCACCTCTTTCTGACCAGGGTCTTTTGGAATCATAGTCAAAATCATGTCGTCATCACACCGAGAACATGCAGGAGAACAAGAACAGGGCAAAGCTACGCTAGCCTGCATTAATTGCAAGTCGGGCAAACGACAATGCGATAAGCGGCTTCCAACCTGTTCTCGATGTAAGAAGTACGTTTGACCCCTACCAACACGTCAATACTGAATGACCAGCGGGGGAAACAACGGTGACTAAACTCAGTATCTTGTCCAGACTAGACCGGCCATGCGAATACCGAACAGCTTCACCACCGGGCCCTCTGACTGAGCCTTCCGAACCGAGGCCAACCAAGGATATGGCATGTCCTAACGCATGTACACGGTGTAAAATGCATAAACGTAGATGTGATCGCATGATTCCAAAATGCTCCCGCTGTTTAAGGTAAATAGAGCATACCCAAAATACTTGGGTGAAGCGTTCGAGGGGACTATGATTGGACCCCGCAAATTGTGACTAACGAGGATTACCTTTAGACTAGGAAGCAATTGTACATACCGAGCGGCGAGCCCGGAGTCTCCAAGCACTGTCTCTGCTGATACTGAAGCAGTCATCAATGTGGTCCGGCCTAGGATAGAATTCGCTTCATTAGCACAGCCAGAAGTGGGGGTGGCATTCGAACCTCCGATTAGGTATCGCTCCTACATGCCGCAATTAATAAAATTCTGTGGGTCATGTCGCAGAAATCCATCTAAATACGCTAACCACTGACCACCCGAAAGTTCTCACGTCTATAGCGTTGCCCTCGGATACTGTGGTTGATTACAGTCTGGCACATCATCTGCGTTCGCAATGGATACAACACGCCATGTCCGATCCCTGTCTGTTCCATGCTACACTGTTCAGCGCATCCGCATCAATTGACATGCTCCGGGGCCAGAAGAGTATCGCACGAACCCTGTATCATCAGACCTGGGCTATCCGATTGATCAACGAACAATTAGCACAAACAGAGCCAGTCCTCAATTATGGAACGATAGGAACGGTGGTACCCTTACTATATTATAATGTGGGTATACAAATGCATACAAAATTAATGACGCTAACGGCTTCTAGATGGTTGCCCTTGACCGAGACTCCGCAGTGGCGCACCAGAAAGGCTTGGTGAAGATGCTCCTTGCAGCGCCTCAGTCCCTCCGAGCCGACATCGGACCTCTCATTGCCATTGTGAAGCTGTACGTGGCCATTGTTCATCCCCGAGCCGATTGCTCTGTTAACTATTCATATAGCGCTATGATCTCGTTTGCCTGCATCTATGACGTGCTTCCTATTTGGGACTGCTTGTCCTCTGAATCAGTTCGGCCCAACACTATCCTGCGAAATGTAGTATCGAGGGCCACCTTTGGCAATGGGGACATCTTCGAGAAAAAGATCACAGAATCAATATTGGACGTCTACGAAGCCATGTCACGACTAGATCATCTGGTCCACGCCGACCGCTGTAGTATTTCTACTGAGGTTGAGCGTGCGCTCTCCTTTGCAAGGATGGGTAACTGGACTGACACAGTCGATGGCAACCACCATCTTAGCCCGCTAAAGAGGCTTAATGTGTGCTGTCAGATCAGTTGTCAATTGTTCTGGAAAATTCTTCGACGACAATCGCAACCCCAGCAAGCTCCAAACGTGACCGAGGATCATGAACTTCAACAGCTTCTTAAACACATGTCGCACATTGAGCCATTATACTGGATTCGGAACGCTCCGGAGGTGTTCACCTGGGCTGCCTTTACCGGCGCCGCTGCGTCGAAGGACCAAAATGCCTGCGCTTTCTTCATCAGCAAAGCGGGAACGATATTGACAGCCATCGAAGGTGAGGAATTGACTCTTATGCGGCAAGGGTGGAGCTTTCTACGGCTGCTAAAAAGGCTTGGTGGAGATGACAACCAACTTTCTATTTCTGGCGACAGTGGTTACGGATCGACGGTGAATGAGATTTGTGCATGATGCCGTTTATTCATACCCTCGACTTTTGAGAGCCTCCATCGTCCACTCCCAGAGATTCTCCGCCATCTTTGGATCCGATCCCGCTTTACTGCATGCCGACAACTTTCCAACCGGCAGCAAATATGCTCCATTGTCGTTCTCCAGTCGTAGCTTCGGTGACACACAGGCAAAGATGATGTTTGCTGCACCCTTTCGTGGCCCAGGCGCACCTAGCTCGACTAGCGGCTTTATCAACCGATATAACGGAGTTGAGGATATCGGCCCAGCAGATAGATTCCTAAGGATCGTCAGATCTGTGCTTCAAATTGTGAGACAGGAAACAGCAACATACGTCTTGACCGTCCCCGGGTGCAAAGATATCGCAAGAATGTTTGGGTACCTCTTGGCCAGCTCTTTCGCATGCAGTACGTTGGCAAGCTTGGAGTGGCCGTATCGGGCCCAGACAGAGAACCCATTCTCTAGGTTCATATCTGTGAATATTATACCCTCCTTGGGTGCGAGTTTGGCGTGCCCGTCGCTAGACACGTTCACGATACGCACGCTTCCCTTTCCGCCTACGTCTGCTGTCTTCTGGAGTACCGGGATGAGTAGCTTGGTGAAAAGGAAGTGGCCAATATAGTTCACCTCATTGCTCTTAGCTAATAGCCCCAACAAAATCACCCAAAATCATCAGATATTGCTGTACTTACCCCTATCTGCATCTCAAACCCATCCACCGTCTCCTCGTACGGAACGCACATAACCTGGAACGAGTGAGCAATGTCTAAGGCGCGGAGGAGTCCTACGCACGCCAGCATTATTCAAAAGTAAATGTAGACTTGATTCCTGCCTTTGCCACACATTATCAGTGCCAACCCTCACACACACCAAACGTCGCTCATAAAAAACTCACTCGGTGAACTTCTCTGCCGCCGCCTGTACACTATCCAAATTGGTCAAGTCCAACGTCAGAAACCGTACATCTGCCTTAGGGAATTCAGAAAGAATAATCCTCTTCGCATCGTTGAATTTCGTAGCCGATCGACTGGCAATATAGACCCGGGCGCCATATTTCGCAAGCTCAATGCTGGTGCCGAAGCCACTATCAGAGAGTCAAATTCGTCAGTGGCACGGTAAGGGAATAATCAATCGAGCTAGGGAGGTTGCGTACAGTCCTGTGTGCCCACCCGTTACGATGGCGACTTTCCCGGTGAGATCGGGTATGAAATCGTGGGAATTATTGCTCATTGCTGGACCTTGGCGCACGTCGGTAGTGCTGCGTTGATTCCAGCTCATTTTATGTGTTGCTCTGTGTTTTATATTATGGCAATTCTTAGACTAGGGAGCCGCAAATGGTTGTTTCAGGTATGGGGTACAGATGCACCACTTTTGATCGAGGTGCGGGCGCGGCCGCAAATGCAGTACGATTTGGTTGCGAATCCATCGTTCCATGGTTTAGACTCATGGGTAAGGCGCCGGGAAATGTGGATTTTGTGGTTGGTGTTGGTGCTGGATACGCGTTTGGGCATATATGCGGCTGCAAGTGCGGGCGGGTATTGGAGGCAACCTTCAGACGTGTTGAGTGGTTTTGCAACTATCGGTCGGACACCACAGTCCAATTCAGAGTCGAAAAGCGCGCTCTCTATTAAAAGTGGGCCTTTTTTTTTCGCTTATCTGTTATTCCTCATCAGCTCTGGCGTGTTTTGAGCCAGGTATCGGCATTCATTTCTGCCAGCTTTGTACTAGTAGATTAGACCCACGCGAGTATGACTACACCTCTCTAGCTTCATCAAAAAGGAGGGAGGGAGGAACGGAATATTATATATAAGAACTCGAAAGTGTCCAAATTTGTTTTAACTCAATTCATATTACTTACTTTTGCATTTCTTAGCCCGATACTTCCGCAATCTCGATTCATAGCCTCTTCAACAACCGTCCTTTTCATCCCTGGCGCGTGGCACAACCCTCAATGCTTCAACAAAGTCATTGAAAGGCTGGAAAAAGACGGCTACAATACCGATGTTGTTCACTTGCCCTACGTTGGCCCCGCAATACCTCATTCGGATTTCTCGGAAGATGTGCGTCAGGCCAGGAGCCAGATTGAGATTGCTGCCAATGCCGGATAAAGAGTGGTGGTCGTGGTGCACTCGTGCGGTGGACTGCTAGACTGTGAGTCAATTCGTGGCTTAGACTGGGAAACTCGCCAACGCCAGAATCAAACCGGGGGTGTGGTCCACCTTTGCTTCTGCTGTTCATTTATCGTCCCCGGGGGTAAATCTTTGATCAGTTCCTTCGGTGGCGATAACCTTCCCTGGTTCCAAGTCTCGGACGATCGTTTGATTGTTACCCCTGCGACCCCCCTGGAAATTTTCCACAATGAAATGATGAGCTCGACGCAAAAAGGGCCGTGGAAGCCTTGACGCCTCATAGTTATCAGACATTTCACAGCAAGCTTACCTACGAGGCTTGGAGACATGTGCCTTCCACGTACCTGTACTGCCTCGAGGATAAGGCGATTCCACTTCCAATACAGAAAATGATGGTGGATGTGGTTGCAAAAGGGGTCGAGATTCACACTGATCTTGTAAACGCATCGCACAGCCCTTTCTACACAGCGCCAGACCACGTGGCAGCTACTAAAGTCAACTCCCGCTTCTGGCACGCCCGGAATTAGCACACATCGGGTTATGGCACACATTCTTCGTGGACGGACCCACTTTCCCCCCTTTTCCCATATATATAGACCACTTATGGCACAACTCGGTTATAGCACACAATTTTTCTCTCCTATACCTGCTTAGTCATATAACCCGACCAATTACAATGGAAAGTTCAGTCGCCTTTTCCGCCAAGATACCTACCGTAAGGCGAGCTAGGAAGGGCATATCTAACGCTCAGAAACAGGCTGTACGCGTCTACGCATCCGAAACACACCCTACACCTTCTCAGCGAGCCTGCGTTAAGTGGTTTCGGTCCTAGTTTGGTCGACTTATTGATCGTGCTACTATCTCAAAGATCCTTTCATCCAAATACCAGCATCTTGATGCTAGCCCAGCTAGTCTAAATATACGCTCATCGACATCGTATTGGCCTATATTAGACCAAGCTCTCTTTGAATAGCAGCAACGACACCAGGATGCCGGCCTTTCTATAACAGTCCCGCTACTTCGGCTTAAAGCTATCGAGTATTGGAAGAAAATACCCGAATATACTGAACACCCAGTACCCCTTTTCTCAGATAGGTAGCCTACTCGGTTTAAGCAACATCATTCCCTCCGTTATCATACCTTCCACGGTGAATCTGCATCGGTGCCGACCTCGATACACGACGAGATAAAACCTATTCAGGCGATCTGCGATCAATGTTTATTGCTAAAAACTTTATCATGACGCAAATCAGTTCTATTAATATCAACCGGAGGATATACATAATATGGATGAAACTGGGCTTTACTGGCGCCGTATGCCAAACGGTGGCCTATCAACAGATGGTTATGCTGGTCAAAAGAGAGATAAGGCTCGGATCACTATAGTAGTTTCGACTAGACCTCGGCAGGAGTCGCGACTCTCCCGGTTCGATTCGACTCGGAACCGCCAAGACTCAGGTTCCGATTCTAGGGTTTTGGAACCGCGATCCGACTCTACGGCTTTTGGAGTCGAACCTGCGAGGTTCGATTCGAACCTCAGGTTCCTCAAACAGTGCAAACATAAATTTTCAAGAATTATGCATGTCCCAATAGTGTATCGGAGTGTATTATATAGTATATGCTAAGTATATTAGGTACTAATATAAAGAAAGATATAAAAAACTTGATATGTTTCGGTCGAAATGATTATAAATATTAATATTAACTAACTCTTTTCTAGAAATTTCATTATTATAACGAATATTACTCGATACGTAATAAGATTTTGTCGTAAATACTTTGATATAACGCGTGACGGAAAGTATATTACGTATAATTCCTAAGAGGTTTATGCAACTAAAAGAGGAAATTCTTAGCAGAATTATGCAATTCAGGGTCTATCAGGTTCGAACCTGAGTCGAACCTGATAGAGTCGCGATCCGATTCAGGCTCCAAAAGTTAGAACCTGAGAACCTCAGGGTCAGGTTCGAGGTTCCGACCTCTGGAACCTGAGTCGGACCATGCCGAGGTCTAGTTTCGACGAATGCTACTGGTTCGGACTGAATGCCTCTTATGGCTAATTAGTACAGCAAAGACACCACGCGCTCTTCGGGGGGTAAATATCTAAGCAATTGGATATACCTAGCGTTAGAATAAGAAAGCTTGGATGCGCAGTGGTTTTATGGGAGAATAGCTTCGCGCGTTTTATAAACATATTAGCAAGCAACGACGCGTTCTTCTATTGCTAGATAATTTCAGCGCGCATCTATGCGCGCTTGAATATGCGCCGCCACCGTCTAATATCAAGCTGCTATTTTTCCTGGCAAATGCGACGTCAGTTTATCAGCCACTAGATCAAGGAATCATCCAGAATCTAAAACACCATTATCGGAGGAAATAGATAATATAGATGATTAATATCCTTGACCGGGACCTTAATCCGAAGAAAATGAGCCTTAATTATACCCTCCGCTGGCTTACCCAGGCCTAGCGAAATGAAGTTCTTGATCAGACTATACAGAACTGCTTTATTAAGAGCACTATCGTTAGTCGCAGCACTAATCAGATGTCAACGTGTAGAGGTTATAGGGTCATGTGACGAAAGACCCACTACCCCTCACTACTTCTAGATCTTCTCTATAAGATCTATCAGATTGATCCTCAACGATCTCGCACTGAATTGCCTACCTAGGCAGGAGACTATATAACACTCCATGGTTACTTCTGATATTCGTGATACTTTATGTGATCTTTTATCATGTTTCCTAGATATAAATAATGCTACGTTTCCTAGCTAGATTAAATCAAGTTTATCATCCCTTTTGATCTCTCTTCTAGATCGGTGGTTCTCTTCCACAATCGTGGTACTTCTACTTCTAGTAGTACGCACGACCTCTATATTCATGACCGTGTCTGTATACACAACGTTGAATCTTATCTTCCTGCATACATACGTTTTGTGTGTGCAAAGAGACTATCTGAACTACCAGAAAGTCTGACATCAAACGCAAAGCATGCCAACACCAGAGCCGCTTGAATTAATGCCTCTATACCAGAGCTTAATTAACCGGTTTCCCGCGGATATAGGTAGCAATACACCTACAGTCATGTCATTGGATAATTCCTAAATCCATCAGACGAGAATGACTTCGGTGAGCCTGATTTGTCTGATATAATCGTCGACTTATCTGGTGAGGGTGGTCATGACGATGACCAGGATGATGAATATATATCTGGACCTCCAGTAGAGCTTCCATCTGGTGCTGGGGCTATTAATAGCCTTCAAAAAGCGCTTCTATGGGCTCAGCACCAAGAGGGGACTACTGAGGAGAATATACGTCAGATAGAGGGGTTGGAACGTCTATTCAATAGGCTACAGGTAGATGGGAGGAAGCAGAGGACATTAGATAACTTCCTAATTAGGAATTAATGTATGCCGATCAACATATCCAAATTAGTCATCCGACCACAATAAGCACAATTCACTTATGGCACGTGAATTCTGTTGGATGGTGGGGTGCGCCATAAGCGGGAGTTGATTGTATCAAAAAGGCTGCCAGTCAAAGGACCTAAATCATGTTGAATTAGATAATACTGCGTATATAAATATACATTCAATTTAAAAATCCTACTGACCTATCAAGCTCAACGATATCGCGATGCAAGACTTGAGGCTTTAAATCTTGCCACTAGTTGTCGAAGTCAGAACTATAACAAACAGCTTCCTCTGATTTGCCCAGACAATTCCTGTATTCTGTTTATTGCTAAAAACTTTATCTTGACGCAAATCAGTTCTATTCCACAGTGGTAAGATGCATCTTTGATAATGAAGAATTAACTTGAGCTATATCTCCAATAATCTTATTCCGGCACGTGGGGTTCATCGGAGAAAATTTTTGGCCCCCAGAGCAAAAACTAACCATTAAGATCAAAGCTGCTGTCTGGTGGAGATGCGGGTGCGGGTGCGGGTGCGGGTGTGGATCCAGACACGGAGTAGACCGTTAGATTTCGTTCGGTAGCATATACGAAATCCTGAAATTTTATGGATGCCAATTTCTGTCTTCCAAATTCTTGTTCAGATTTGTCCTATAACTAGAGAACTGCTATGATCATATCGTGGTGGCATAGGTCCGGAAATTCCAGCCTTTAAGTGCAACGCGTGGGGCATTTTGATCGGTGTCTGGTTGCTCTGTAGTCAACCTGAAAAACAAAAAGTATATTAGCGAGTGCCATCCCTTTCCACTACTATAGAATCTTCAACGTATTACATTCCTACTTTGACCCTGGAGATAATTCATGTCCTTTTCAATGCAAGAAATCGCGGCCAATGCCGTCCAAGCCAGGACTCGGATTCGCCATCACATCTATCAAACCCCCCTGATACCAGCCAGACAAATCGGTCATGACCATAACGCAAAAGTTCTGTTCAAGGCAGAAAATTTTCAACTTACTGGGTCTTTCAAAATTAGAGGCGCACTCTCTAAGCTGTCGTCCCCAATAATAGAAGGACGACTGATAACAGCGTCGTCAGGTAATCATGGAATTGGTGCTGCTTTTGCCTCGAAAGTGCTGTCAAAGGACCTTACTGTCGTCCTACCGAATACAGTAACGCAGGCAAAGTTGGAAAAAATCCGATCGTTTGGTGTTGATGTGATGCTGCACGGTGCGGAAACTGGACTTGCTGAACAGCATGCGCAGCAGCTGGCTGCTTCGGGGTCCTATACTTATATCTCGCCTTACAACGACGCCGATGTTATCGCTGGACAAGGAACAATTGGACTCGAAATACTCGAGCAGATTGATGAGGTCGATAATATCTTTATTTCTATGGGTGGCGGTGGACTCCTCAGCGGCATCGGGTCCGTTCTCAAAGCTTTCCGTCCACAAACGAATATTTATGGAGTTTCCGCCAGCAATTCCAAAGCTTTGGCAGCCTCTCTAGCTGCCGGTCATGTTGTTGAAACAGATCATCTCCCTACGCTGGCCGATGCTGTGGCGGGAGGTATTGATAAAGATACGATAACATTTTCCCTGGCAAAATCGGTCGTGGATTTTGTTCTTGAGTGCGACGAGGAAGAGATTTTGAGCTCTGTGAAGGATCTTGCTGCTCGAGAAAATGTGATCGCTGAGGGCTCTGCGGCACTTGCTCTCGCCGGGTTCAATAAAGTTGCTGATAAACTGACCGGCCAAACCAGCGTCATCATTCTGTGTGGTGGGAATGTTGATCATGATTTCATCGCAAAGGTAGTATCCAGCGTTTAAAACAGAATCGAATCAAAGCGGCAAATAAGGCAGGCTAATGTGTTACACCTGCTGAGTACCTAAGCTGCCTTCATGAAAATCCTACTTGGTCACCAACTTTAGTAATTTGGTTGCCCAGGGTAGTTCAGACACTTTAAACTTATGCTTGATTCATTGTCAATTTCCTCGTTCCTCTTAGAAACCTGAGTTCTCAGATCCAAGACAATGCAGGCCTATTCTACTCCAGACTCTCCAATCCATCTGAAACCCCATGCTCTACTATAGCGGCCAAACGGAACGAACTTTATGCATTACTAAATTCGATAGTAGCATATATAAATGTAGAACATAGAACGGCATCGAGTGGACATTCTATTATAATATTTCAGTTTGCTCAGCCCAAGTAATATTAAAATAAGTGGCAGGATCTCGAATGCGGGATGACATATGCCAGAGAGTTGGCAATATTGAAGATCCTCATAACTTAAGATAAGCCCTGAGTAGACGCTCTCCGATTTTTCAACAAAGCCAGCGTTTTTCAGGGGGAGGAGCCATAAAAGTTCTTTGCCTTGACATCTATCAAGAAAGCCTCGACGATAATTCAGACTACTGAAATCTCAACTTGAAGACTACGGCACGCTTGTGACGGCGTATGCTGACGACGTCAATAGGTATATATACTCATGGACAGGAGAAAAGGGAAAATATTCAAGCCCGTATCCAATATTCTGGCACGCAATTCATGAACCCACCTGCTGAGATGCCTAAGGCTCCATGCTGGAGGGTACCTACAATTTTACGTAAGAACGCTGATCACTAGGATTCAGGTGAACTGTATGCTTTATGTCTTCGACGTCGATCCTGAAGAATTATCTCACTATACGCTCGAGTGGCCATTGCTAACTTGTGGAAATTCATAGCATTGTGTGACTCGACCGCCATTGACCTAGATATTGACCTCGATTTCGGTCGTTTAGTGGTGCAGTCATCCGGTTGGCCCTGCATCGATTGCTCTGCAGGTTTGCTGGTGATTTCCAGGACCAGCCTTTTGTCCCTTGTGTCTTGTAGGCCTATTGAGGTCTTTTCCTTCTTCTTCTTCTCCTTCTTCTGCTTCTTCTTATTCTTCTTCGTCGTCGTCTTACTCTCTTCTTGATAGACCAATTGACGCCATTCTCTTCTTTTGCTTCCTTGCGCTAGTGTCAGAAACACCATCAGCATACATTCCAAGATGGGGCGTTGCTGGGCCTCTCACCTATATTTGAATGCGGCAAATAAATATATTTTGGCCTAAACTTATTTGGTAGATCGTGGATGCGTCGTTGGTGCGGGTGTCAGTGCGGGTGAGATTCTTTCCCGCATCTCGACAAATGTAAATGTCTTACTTTAGAGAATAAGCTGAGTCCCACACATCCGTTGCAACATTGATATAGTTGCTTAGCCTTTTCTCGTGAAAGCTATAAATATAGCCGACAAACGCACTCCCTGAGCCCCGGGTCAACAAGAAAACAGTCAACAATCGGTTTCACTCATCTATTATCTATACATAAATAGGAGAATCATGATGATTCCAAACTTCAAAGCTCAATTTATCCTCCTCCTCTCGGCCGGCCATGTTGCCCTGGCTGCGAACTGTTACGGAAGTGGCAACCCAGGCCTTTCGGTAGCGGACTACCAGGAAACAGCAGCGGGAATTTGCAACGGCGGATCCAGCGTTGATTATAGTTTTGGTAACACTGGCTATCCAAACTACAATCCTTTGCAGATCCAGGCCAGCTACTCTGGGTCCGAAAAGGCTCATTGTTGGGTATTAGACCCTCCCTATGTTGCGAAGAGGAAGACTAACATGTTCCTTGAACTTTAGGACGCGTTTAACAATATCATCTCCCAATGCGTGCAGAATGAGGGAAAGAACGGTGGTGAATGGGACTACAACTATAATGGAGACAATGAGAAGTATGTTCTTCAGGGAATTGAGGGTTAAAATTGGCCTAGGAGTGGGATTTGTGTCAGATGGTGCGTGTAATTCAGGAGGACCGCGTTACAAAGCACCCTCGATGATAGGAAATCTATCCCGATTGCAACGGATAACATGTTACTTTCATCTTCCAGTGCTTTGGCATTAGTAGATGAAGGACTCATTCCGAGGCCTGGTGCAATGTATCTTTTTAGCACAATCAAACTCAGCATCATTCGTTGCCTCTATCACAGGGTGCGGACTGGCTGTCGACTCACAACTCGTATTCTGGTAGTAACTTTTCAAGTATTTTGTGCCATTGAGGATTTTGAAATAAGTCTTTGCCCAGCATGAGGTAGAAAATAGTTGAGGGAAGTTTCGGCAATAGTCTGGTATCGAAGCGTACGCCGAAGCGTCGAGTGCGGTGACGCATCAAAGAGAGATGGGCACAAGAGTGGGCAAAGGAGCGAACTCGCAAGCCGAACCATGGTGAAGGTTCCAGGCAAGAAGGTGCTACGTTTATTCGACTCCATGTCAAAACCGTACACCTCGATCCTGACTCAAATACGTTCTATGCAGATCGCACTAAATCACTTCTTGTTCAAAATCAAAGCGGTTGAATCAGATGAGTGTTACTGTGGAGAAGGGTCTCAAACACCGAGACATATTCTAATGCAGTGCCCGTTGTACGCTGATTTGAGGCAAACCTTTCTTGATAAGATTCGAATGACCGATCTTGGGGATTCGACCGATTACGATATAATTGTATCCCGCTACGTGGCCGAATTCATGCTTGAAATAGGCCTCCTGGGACAGTTTCGACACGTGGAGATCGAGGCAGAGCTAACAGGCAACGAAAACAAACCATCAGGATGATCTGGCGACGGCATAGGGGGGGAAAACACTAGGTAGGAGTAACGCCAAACCCGCGGCCACCGAGAGGTCGTGAAAGACTACATCTAACATCAATAACGAACACCACCAATCGAGAATGAAGCAGAAGGACGAGGATACCAGGGAGAGAAAGCGAAGATGGAGATGGAAAGGAGGCAGCAGGCCAATTTATAGGCGACTTGAGAGATATATTGTGGGACTAAGGGCCTTGCGGACGTTTTGATACTACTTTATACTGAATTTTGGGCTGATTTATATGGCAATACGCCATTTTCCTTTTTATTTACTGTCCTTTAATTCTTTGGCTGACGTTCGGATCACTCTTGCTTCCGCCGGACAGAGTGCCTGCATAGCCATTACGCCACTAGTTAGGCTGCAAAAGGTTAATAGAGTGTTGATTAAAAGATTGATTGATCTAAGTGTACGCAGATGACTGCCACCCAATATCACATTTCTATCCGGGGCATCGCGAATTCAGTATTAGTGGAATTGCTGAAGATTTCCTTAGAACAAATCCCACTCCGTCTAAAGCTCTCCACTACACCCTGAGGTACAGCCATAGCATCCGCAGACCTTTGTTGCCCACACCCCGTTTGCAAAATGCTTGCATTCCCCAAGGCGGCTTGCCATGTCCCAAGCAGAACATTCTGCATTCTTACAGAATATAAGGTTCGCTATAAAAGTCAGTATCTAAAAATAAAGCAAGGTCAGTTCCGAACGAGAATGATACGAACGTCCGCAAGTACCAGAGCACTCATCTTCATCGTAGACAAAGAGCATGCTCTGAGATCCGTAGGGTCCGCCAGTAATCTGATCTAGCGCGATATATCTATGGCCGGCATAGTTCTGGCAATTATCGTCGTAGTAGCTGTCAATAGATAGGTCAACTAGGATTCCTAGACAGATGGGATATCTGAGATGCTTACAAGTTCACCTGAGAGCCAGAGGCACTCACCCCTCCAAGGGCCATGAGAAGCAGGATAAGGCTTTTCATCTTGATCAATATAAAAACGATCGTTGGGTAATTGGCCAAGGGATAGGAGAGTTGTGGTTATTAATATTTCGAAATCAATAGACTCTTCGAGTATTATCTTTGCATAGGGATGTCTTTGAGCGTGATTTGGAACATATGGTATGCCAATCATAGTTTGTTTCGTTCCCATCAGAAATTACCGAGTCTTATTCAGCCGCAACCGCATAAGTAGCGTCCGCACCTCGGCAGCTTACTACCCCAACTTGGGATCGTGTATGCAATCTAGCCATTATACAGCTCACCGATTCCTTTGACGACGTCGTCTTGTGGGTTCCGCTCTAAACATCGTATGGCGTCCGCACCTCCGCACCTCCGCACCTCCGCAGCTCAGCTGTTTATAACTCATTCCTGACTTGTCAAGTGCCGCAGTGGATCTCATCAGCGATATAGCTTACCCGTAGTTCCTGTTCAACTTGTCAATATTCTCGGGATCAGCAATGCACACTCAGCCCAGGCCAGAAACAGACCCGAGTACTTCACGATGGCTTGGAAGCATATAAGTGTCACTGAGATTCTGGGCTAAATCCTCCTTAATAATAATTACTACCTTCTTCATTCTTGTTCATACTGTCTCTCTTGTACATTGTTCGAGATGTTCTTCTACAAGGTTGTCGCTCTCGCCGGGTCCCTGGCCGCCTTCACTATGGCAGCTCCCACAGCGGACGAGCATGCCAACTCGCTTGAAAAGCGAACCAACGGCCATGTACGTTGATATATTGATATATTAAAGGCTGAAGACCAAATCGTTGAGTCTTACTTGGTTACAGGTTTATATGTGCACCGGCTACCAGTGGGATGGCTACTGCACCAACCGTGCCTACCCTCTGGGAAAATGCTCCAACTTGGCCTCGAGCACTTTGTAAGTGTTATCATAACATACTCATTGACTACTCTTATGTCATATCTTGCCTCCTTGATTCACCCTCTGCTTGAAGCTCCCAGTTTGCTGCATTCATAGTCTGACCTTGTAATCCCACATTCGCAGCAACCACAACACCGAAGGATTCGGGCCCGAGGAGGGCATATACTGCAATATCTATATGTGAGTCACCTTCCCCCCTTAGACCAACAATGGTGAATAGAAGCGCTAACGTCCTAGTAGCAATGACTCTTGCTCTGGTGCGGCAGAGCTGACCCTGGAGTACCCGGGTGTGAGATCTATTACTGGCTCTAGCCCTATCGCTCTGGGCGCCGCGATTGAATCTTACGAATGCTGGTCCAAGCCATAGAGAGGCGGCAGTTGATTTATTTGTGCACCCCGTTCACAGAAGGCGGGTAGATATCATATTGGACTTGTCTATATATAGGCCTTCGTCTTACGATTGCCCACGTGTGTCAGATGCCAGTCAAAGTACCGCGAAACAGATTTACTGCGGAGCTCTAGTATTTCCATCAATAGATATCCCAGCACGATTATTTTTTATTTTTCAAGTTCTCCTTCAGCTGAAACTACCGCGGTAATCTCGTAGAATCTTTGTGTTCCTCCCTTCTGATCTACAAGCAGCAATACATATTCAAGGAATGTAAGGCTCCCCATCATCCGCAGGATCGTGGAAAAAAAGGGTCTATAAATCCTTTAAAATACTTCTAGAGTTTATCTCTTCTCATTCTCTTCAATTATAGGCAGTTTGAGAAGCAGGGCCTAATGCAAAGCGACCCACAATGTACACTGGATATCCGAGGTAGAGGTTAGACGAACTTGGATGTTCAGACGTAGGTACATGCTACAAGATCAAGACCTTTAGATCGTCATCGGTCACTCTCAAGAGTACCTGACCTGATTTTTTGAATTATTCTGAAACACTCGCGCACTAGCCTTGTTAGAGTAATACTGATGCAAGTGCGGGAGCGGATGTGCGCTGCTCCAGTATTGGGGGCCAAAAACAGGGCACTAAAGCGACTTCACATTCTCGGCAAGACTGCTACTTTGCAGGTAATAATCATCTATTACAATTATCCGTATTTGTCCAGTTGGATCTAGGAACAAAAAAAGACTAACATTCTCCAGGCTAGCCAGACTTCAGTATCCGATGTATCTCCTTGGTCTCACTCATAACACCCACACCGACCAGGATACATGCTAAAAGTCCATAAGCCTTTGTTGACTCTGCTCGCATAAGCCTGTTTAAGAGCACACTTGAGATTGTGAAGATAAATACAGCAACAAGGATCCTGTGTGGCTTTGGTGTTTGAGAGGGGAGGCGGTTTCGCACAGACTTTTGTAAAACGAGCCGCAGAGAGGCCAGTACAGCTAAGAGCCCCAGCAATTTCGAGTAATATTCAGCGATTTGCGCGCAGTCTCGATGATGCTGCGGAGACAAATGATACTGCGGAGTATCTTGCCAGTGAGGATACTGTTGCCTAAAGGCGAAAAGATACCACATGACCCTATGAATGCGGACGGTCCACCTTACATGCGACCATAATTTCCCGATAGCCGAGAGAAAGAAACGAACCTTGTAAATGTCCCGTCCAAGCCTAAAGTATGATGATGATTGAGTAGACCAACCATCAACAAGGAACAATCGTGAAACGGCGTCTTTGGGCTCTGCCATACAGGTCGCCTCGAGCTCCAAGTGAAGCAATGCAGCGATCGTGTCGTTTAATGCACCGTCCCAGTCTGGAAAATTGCGTAGCGATGATGACAGATAGCAGCTGCGTTCTGGGTTATATAACCGAAATCCGCAGTCAGTGGCCGGATTGTATTTGATGGTCCAGAGGGAGCCGTTTCCCGGCACGGCCTGTACGCTGGAGGCACGTCAGCTGGGGATGGAATCGCTTGTGGCATGTCTGATAAGACGGGAGTCACTATTCGCGTACTTCACTTCATGTCGACCAGTAGTCGGGTCACCACCAAGGAAGAGCCGGTCAAGGATCGATGGCTGCGCCTCGGCAGTGAGAAATCCATCGAGTTCGGCGTCACGTAAGAGGATTCGATCACCGTGCAAGACCGGGCTAATTGTGCCACTCGGGGAGTAGGAAGTAACAGGGCGCTGAATTACCCACGGTTCTAGATAATCAGAATGACGGTTGATATATGCACTACAAAAGCCCATGATGGCGTTGAGGAGGATAGGGAGTGGACTAACTCATACGCCCAATTGGATCCTTGAAAACAACTCGCCAAGTCGCTGCCTCTAGCGAAGAGGATGACATATCCAAGGGGTAAAAGATGGCGTGTTCCTCGTCCCATGCGTTGAAATCCGACCAGAGAAATCCGGCGTGTGGTAGATAAATGCTCACTATAGTTCCGGGACGAAGGGCGAATTGGAGACTCGTGTTTTCTAAGCCGGTTTCCTCCTTGTAGTCTGTCTTCGAGAGCGGAGATATTTGGCTACGCATTTCTCGGCGTGCGGCGGCTGATAAATGACGAAGATGGTAGTTGCCCGCGTAGGAGGTCTCGCTGACGGGGAAGACAAAGGCTGAAACCAGGAACAGCGCGCCAGCAACTAGAAGAGCAGCCAAGGGTATTCTGTATAGGAAGCGCATTGTGCCAATGTTCTATATTGATACGCGTCAGTTCGTGTGCTGATGAGGAAGCCCAAATGCTTGCTTCTCACCGGCTCTGAGGGTAAGCGTCGCCGCTGCTCAAATAGCGTTCGGAACCCAGCTAAATAGACAGCAAGCATTGAAATTACAAACATTAGGTCATGGCAGGTCAAGCCTGCGATGAACAAGAGAAATGTAGAAATCCAAACTCTGCCTGCGGCATAGGGAGCATCCTGTATTGCAAAAAGGAATACAATAAGCAGCGCGGACTGTCCAAATGAGTCGCCGATAGCCAGAGCACTTTGGACATCTCCACTCCCGGATCGATAGGTCGGGTTAAGAGCTAGACAGCTGATAATGGAAGTCCAGCAAGATTCTGATCCTTCTTGGGTCACGTAGCCAAGGATCCATGCCAGCACTGCGCTCTGTAGTAAACACCCAGCATAGGAGAGCAGGATGAGCAGACCTTCAGGTAGCCGATACAGAAGGAGCGTGAGATGAGGCAATATTTCAATAATCAATTGGCCATGCGACAGAAAATCGGAAAGCTCTTCATACAACGCGGTCAAGTTCAGGTCTGGAGCCGATCGGAGCAGTCCTGTCAAGGCAGCTGCTACCACGCCGCAGCAGCAGCCGCCAAGATGGATACGAAGATTCATATTCAACATGCTGGCTACGAGCAGATTTGGGTCAGACGATAAGGGCTGAGCAAACTCCCTTCTCTAAATACGACTCTGAAGCGGCTGAACTGGTTCCAACGAGTGGAAAGTGGTAGTGCGGAGTGCGGCCGCACCGTAAGAATGTCTCACAATTTCGGCAGAGTCCCATAATCAGGGCGGCTTGTTATACGTTCTAGGAGGTGATTGGATTTCAGAGAGTAGCTCAGCAGTACTGGGGCCTTACTCTGGGTGTACTATTTAAATAGATACCTTGGGTATAGGCGTTGACTGCGGGAGATCTCGATTGCAATCATACTAGGCATCAACTCATCATTCTTTTTTTTTTTTCGAATATTATTATGCATCTTGCCACGTCAGTTCGCCTGTCGATGTTGTCGTTGCTCCTATGGTGGTTCCTCCTGCTAGTGCCTCTGGGCAGTGGGCAGGATTTACCTGTCTTCTCGGATATTCCGCCACCAGCGTATATGGTTGACCAGGAAGGCAATACTTTTGGAACGGCGCCAGACCATGGGACTAGAAATGGACCGGTTTTGTCAGAATCGAATGTAACCTCGGGCTCAATTCACACTTTCACCCTGCTGGCCGAAACAGCACAAGCCCAGACCAGCTACTGGCTGGCGAGCATGGAACATGGCCAAGTGAGCTTGCTCCACCCTAAATCCTCTTTCTCTAAAGATAGGACAAGGATACTAATCCCCTCTTAGATGCCGCATGCCCCGGCGGGATATAAAGTCTGGCGAAATGTGATGGACTACGGAGCCAAGGGTGATGGCGTCACGGATGGTGAGCACCAACCAAGATGGATACCCACTTCGATATGACCTGTTAACAGTCTGGTAGACACCGCTGCGATCAATGCTGCCGTCACCGATGGAAACCGCTGCGGCGAGTCGTGCGGGTCTACAACCACCTTGGGAGCCATCGTGTACTTTCCTCCTGGCACCTACGCCGTCAGCTCTCCCATTCTGCAATATTACTATACCCAGTTCATCGGAGACCCGACAGATCGTCCCATCATTGCCGGATTGGCGTCTTTCTCGGGAATTGCCTTGATTGACACCGATGTCTATATTCCTGGTGGCAACGGTAGCGAGTGGTACGTGAATCAGAACCAGTTCTACAGACAGATTCGCAACTTTATCTTCGACCTCACCGCGATGCCTTCCTCCAACCAGGAGGGAGACCAAACTTACGTGCCAACGGGCATCCACTGGCAAGTCGCCCAGTCCACCTCTCTCCAAAACCTTCACTTCAACATGCCCCTATCAACTGCCGCAGGAGCCACAACGGCAGTTGGCATCTTCACTGAGAATGGCTCCGGTGGCTTCATGAGCGACCTCACCTTCTACGGAGGTAACCTGGGAATGCGGGTTGGCAGTCAGCAATTCACCGCCACAAATCTACAATTTACCTCCTGTCTGACCGCAGTGTCGATGATCTGGGATTGGGGCTGGACATGGAAGAATGTCAATGTTCTATCCTGCTACGTCGCTTTTGACTGCACGCAGATGGGCGGCATTGATGGCCAAGGGGTGGGTTCGCTGACCGTTATTGATTCGACCTTTAACGGGGTGCCTTATGCGATCACCGTGAATAATGACAATCGTCCGGCCATTACTCTCGACAACCTGCTCATCGAGAATTCTGCGTCAGTCGTCCTCATCTCCGGCGGAGCGACGCTACTTGCGGGGCCGACGAGTGGCTCTGAAACCATCTCCTCCTGGGCTATGGGTAGGCGCTACACGAGCCTTTATGATGTAGGGTCCAACGAGCTGAGCAACTTACAGCCGGTGCCTTCCAAACCCTCGACCCTGCTTTCGGATGGTGGCCAGTACTTCCAGCGATCTCGTCCACAGTACGAGGAGCTTTCGGCCAGCTCCTTCATCTCCATCGCGGATTATGGGGCAGTCGGGGACGGAACGGGCGATCAGAGTGCAGCCATCAATGAGGCTCTTGCCAACGCCAACGGCGCCGTCATCTTCTTCCCCGCTGGAATATATGCCGTGCAATCCGGGATTTTTGTTCCTGTTGGCACACGGATGGTCGGCGAAGCTTGGTCGCAGATCATGGCGAGTGGAACGTACTTCCAGGATGCTAATAACCCGAATGTTTTGGTCACTGTGGGCGAAGCGGGAGATCAGGGTATCGTGGAGATCTCCGATATACTTCTGACCGTATCCGGCCCGACAGCTGGGGCTATCCTGCTGCAGTGGAATGTGCACGAGAGTACACAGGGATCCGCAGGTATGTGGGATACCCACTTCCGTGTGGGAGGCGCTATAGGGTCCAACCTCCAAGCGGCCGACTGTCCGGCATCAGGTTCGGTCGATGCCAACTGTATAGCGGCGTCGCTTTTGATGCACATCCCCGCCTATGCATCCGGGTATTTCGAGAATGTATGGGCTTGGGTTGCGGACCACGATTTGGATATTCCCGAGCAAAGCCAGATCAATGTCTTCTGTGGTCGTGGAATCTTGATTGAATCTTCGGGTCCAACATGGCTATATGGAACGTCCTCTGAGCACTCGGTGCTTTATCAGTACCAGCTCACCAATGCGTCCAACATTTTCCTGGGCCATTTGCAGACTGAAAGCCCTTACTACCAAGCGACACCGCCAGCGACCGAGCCTTTTACCTTAGGACAGTTCGTGGATGACCCGCTTTTCGAGAACTGCTTGGGCTCCGCCGGTGGATGTGCAAAGGCGTGGGCGCTGCGCATCCTCAGGAGCACAGAGGTCTACATCTACGGAGCCGGAGTATACAGCTGGTTCGATGCATACAGCCAGGATTGCCTGTCAACGGAAAGCTGTCAGCAGGCTTTAATAGACACAAGCTACTCCCAGGGCATTTGGATGTACAGCATCTACACAAAGGGCAGCACCGAGTCCGTCTCCCCCGAGGGGGGCGTCCCTATCGTGATGCAGGCCGAAAATCGTAACGGCTATCTGACAGCAATCAGCGCTTGGCTAGCCCTTGCTGAGGCTGGAGGAGATCTAGGGGGCGATTCAACAGGAAACAATCGCCATATCACCCCAGATAATGTCAGTATTGTGCCCCTGCCATGTACCACCGTTCCTCCGTCGCAGACCTTCACCATGTCGGCCGAGTGTACCAGCGGGATCCTCGCCTTACCGACAGCAGGGACCCAGAACAGCCCACCAGGACCAAGCCAGTGCGACGAGGAGTGCGACATCTTCCGCTTGCTTTCGCAGACGTGTTGCGGCTCCAACGGGACCTTGGCCAATCCTATTCTCATTCCGCCTCTGCTGGCGGTTCCACTGCCTATCCCACTCCCCATCGGCTTCATCCCCAACGTCGCCTTTTCCGTCCCTGCCAACCCTGAAGACATCAGCGACACTGAAGACAGCCAAACTATCCCATGCTGCGTACCGCTCGCCGTGCCGGTCGTCATTCCCGCGGGATTCGTACCGTTGTCTATTGCAGATGGACCGTCACTGCTCATTCCTCCTCCAATTATACTACCCAATACGGATAGTCCAAGCAGCGCACGCACACCGGCCTGTCCCAATGGGGTATGCTGCGACCCGAGTCTATCTACATCTATTGGACTCTGCGGTAATGGAAACTTCCCACTGTATCTACCGGGAACGGGAATCGACTGCTCCTCGCCAGATGACGCCGCGGATCTCTCTTCCTTCCTCACCAGCTGTCAGAGTTGGGCGATGGATAACCCAGGTCAAGTTTCTATATACGCCAACGTCGTGCAGCAATGCCTGGACTGTACAGGGTTTGAGAACCTTTTCAGTAAGCGCGAATCCACCTTGACATCCAATACCACGATCCCAACAACTAAGAAGGCACCGTCCCTCGTTGAACGTGCCGATGCCTGTCCATCCCCACCCAGCTCAACAACCAGCACTCCACCGAGTAATCCCACCTGCGACCGGATCTACACCTGCGATGGAAACAGCTTTCCAAACGTCTGCGGCCACGCCGAATCTGCCATCTCAGTCCGCGGCTTCCCTTCCATCATGACCAGACAGTTGCGCGGAATCCACGGCACACAGCCCTGGTCGAAGGGGAAATACGGCGCAGACGCAATCCTTGACCGAGCCCAGGGATCAAAACCTGCTGAAGGGTGGGGACTTCTGGGGTGCAGCGTGGAAGAATATCCGTGGTCATCTGGCCGTAATAGAGATATGAAACCCGCATTGCGGTTGATTCCCAAGGATGAGAATCAGAAGCATGGCGATGATCTTAATCGGTGGCTTGCGGACTGGGCTTCGAAGGCAGGGGGCGCCTTAAATCTTGTTGGGCGACCGTTCTGTAAGACACTTCCACTCCTTTACTCTATACATCCTTGCCAAGTCTGTTCTCTCTCGCTAATCTGCATTTGTCTGTCGATTAGGTATCGAATTTATCAATTCGAAACTAGACGCTAGTAACGACTACGGGTTGTCATCGGCGGCAGGCACATTGAATCGCTGTGCAATCCCATATGGTGAGTTCCCGCCCAGGCGATACCTAAGACAACGCATAGCTAATATAAAGTCGTTCATAAAGGTCCTGAGTTCCTCCTTGTGACAAGTAGCGGCTACGCAACGAGAGATACCCCGAGCGACTGGGACCCCTGGTTCAACGTCGATGGAGCAGGGCGACTGAGCGCACACACGATCCTCAGCAACGCACAGGCGACCCTAGTTGTGGATCGGCCGCCGATGTGGTGCAAGAACCCCAGTCCTGGACTGTTGACCTATAGCAACGACCAGTGGCAGAAGGCCCCTGGTGCAACGCCGAACTCTGCAATTCCGCCTGAATCCGCGGCGGGCAAGTCTATCTCCTGTCAGACCGTGCCTGCAAATTTCCAAAAGAGGGCATACGGGCGGCGGAGTAGCAGGGATGCTCATGATGATTGGATGGCGGGAATGGCGCACGACTCGGGAGATTGGGAAACTTCAAAAGTATCATCAAGGGAATCACATCTGGAGATTGACATGAAGATGCCGGTGAAGCTTTCTAACCCAAACCAAAACATCACCGCCCCGGATATCAATCCGGCTGCAGCAGAGGTCTTGGTGAAGCGTCAAGATATTCCATCAGTACTTGGCGGCAGCTACCTCGACATCAACATTTACGACTACCTACCATTCTGCCAGTCCGACGACGACTATGACCCATGCTATCTGTCGCAGTGCAACTACTACGACACAGATGGAGACATGGTTGGCGACGTGGGCAGCGGATCCGCCACTACCAGTAGTACCACGTCGCCAACTTCTACCACCACATCTACGGCCTCGACACCTAGTGTAACCTGTACTGATTCGTGAGTTATCCTTTTATTTTTTCGCTTATCTTGTTTCACCTACCGCTACTGCTCTTGGGGTACCCACAGCGACAGTGCTAATGGCCATGAATAGATGTCTCTCGCCCGGCGACTGCTCTTGTAACTGCTCCAACGGCGGTGTTTATGTTGACACCTGTGCGGACTGGTGCTGTATTACTTCTGCTGGGGCTACGTATGAGTATTACTGGCTATGTGGATCAGACTTGTCGCAGTCTTGCCCTCTATAATGCCTATTTGGACGGTAATAGACATTGGCCAATTGTTTGATACCTGAAACTAGACGAGGAACCGAACGAAGGTTAAACGGTGAATAGCTCTATAGTCAGATATCGTATTCATAAAACTTTTGGCGGATAAAAACGCGATCTTGATAGATTCCAGTTCATGTAAAATACAAGACACAAAGTTGAATGATGTAAAGGGGAGTGGACAGGCTTGAATAGGGTTGGACTAGTTGAATCTATAGCTACTTATTGGACACCCCGGGTACCTAAGTATCAAATATCCAGTTATGATAATTTGTCCACAATTCCCGTACAAGTTCTGTTACCGACATGGGAGGACACGCTTGCCTTTACCTACTTACTTCATTGAGGTTTGTCTCGTTTCTTGACCTGAAGCTTATATTTTTAAGTGTCGGAAAGCTCAATAGGCCTCGTATAGTTTGCATATGACATTGTGGGCTGACTTTCTTGTCAGGCCATGAAGCACTCATGACTACCGTGCACTTGTCAGACTGCTACACTCCCCGAGTCCCTGTAATCGCGCTACTCTTGATCAATCTTGCCTTTCACGTATCACCTATGCTCATGAGGACTATGAAGTTAACATGAAGAGAGTATGTGTTGCAGTGCTGGTTTGCCTCGGACTCCTCTAAAATGGATCGAATAAACCCTTCGTCTCACTCAGGGTATGAGCTTCTGGTCCAAGCTCTACAGCCGAGAACATCACGTAGCGGTAGGGATCAGCAAATCTCCAACTGTGCACGTTTGAGCACTTCAAGTTAGCATCGACCCCCTTGTCCAACAACAACTTCACATCTTTAAGTCCTCTTCGAGTACAGCCAGCAGTAATGGCCGTACCCAATCATCTCCATCTTCAGCTTCTCCGCATTCGGAAATTTTCTCCTCGCGGAACTCAGCATTGGTGCCATCGTTGAGCAACATCTCTGCCATTTGGAGGTTGCTATGTCACGCATAGTGCCAGCGCGCTTGTGCAGAAAATTGGAAGAGTCCGCTGTACCAAGATCTCAGCAGCCTCGTAATGGCCTTGTCTTACTGCCACCATCAGAGGCTTCTAGATGCGTGCTGCTGAAGGCAACGAGCCACCGTTGACTTCGGCCCCGAGCTGGAGAAGGACCCGTACAATATCGGCCCTCCCATCTTTAGCTGCTCGCAGGATGAGGGTTGGGATGTTGGAACTTCCGTAGTACCAATTCACTGCTGCGTCATGGCGCTCAACCAAGTACTGGACCCCTGATTGATGACCTCCTATCATGGCAGCCCAAAGCCCATCTTGAATCTGCTCGATAAAGCCATCTGCCCAACGCTTCTTCACATCTACAGGGAGGAGAGCGACAATTTCTTCATCCCCATGGAACGCCGCCCGCCACATAGGGCAGTGGCTTCCATGACTGCGAATATTGTGGCGAGCACCCTGACTGAGCAAGAAGCGAACGAGCGAAGTATGGTCATGAATAGCGGCGAGGGCCAATAACGTGAATCTAAGCATCTCCTCGTGGCCACCCTTGGCGGCGAGAGAGGCAAGACGGGTCGGGAAATCCTGGTAGACTCGTTCTCGGATGATTTTGCCGTACGCGTTCACAACAGGGCCATACGTGGTTGGGCCGGGACCTGAACTTGCAGGTAAAGGAGCACCGGCATCTGATGCCTTTTGCAATGTGACGATATTTCCATGCTCAGCTTCCCAGGCCAATGCAGTGTTATTACCATGCAACACGTTATTATGATAGAGACATGGGGAGCAAATGGAGTAAAGAGGGCCGTTTGTTTGTGCTAGTGCCCGGATCGAGGGTTCACGACAGAAAAGCGATGATGTGGAGAATAGCTCATTTGGGAAGCTCTCCATCTTAATTATACTTCTCCAGGCCTATGAGCCTTGTGGAACTGCAGAAGAATGGAGGAAAGAGCCTCTGTGATTCCCTGGGAAAGAAGTTGGGAGTAGCCGTACATGGGGAAATGATTGCCCTCAAGAGGCACTAATCACCCTAATACACGTAAGGATTTGTTGGCACAGTAATTAAAATAAAGTGTCGCTAGTGCTACCTCTATTATATTTACTGCGAATCATAGCCCAGTCTGTTCATCAGCACGTTTGATAATGGATATACCAACTAGCTAGCACTTGACTGTTATTGACAGACTCCAAGTTAACTATCATGAGTATATTACCAGCATATTAGATGTCTAAGAATAATGTTTTCGAAGACTTTCCTTGGTAAGTCAGCTTCAAAGAAATAACAAGAAAGTCGTCATCAAAACTACTGAGCGGACAGCATGAGGATGGGTAAGGATCTAGAAGAAGACAAATGAGGGGTATAAGCATAGAAGGTACAAATCGGTGACAAGAGACATGGCGTGAACATCATGGCACAGCTAAGCTAGATTAGAACTAGATGGCCGTATTTTTGTGGGATAATTTTTCCATGGTGGCTTCCTCGTGCACCTATACTATGTCCAATTCCATCTAGGTTCTAAGAAATCCAGGTACAAAGCGTCCTGGTTCGGCCTCTCTCGCTATGGGATGGGTGTTCAACATGCTTAACGTTTTGACAGCCTAGTGATATGGAAATAATATTTCTCAAGGCTCGAAGTAACAAATTAAAAAAGACTATTTATTCCACCGAGTAGTCTAAATTTGAAATTTGCAAAGTACATAGTCCCAAGTAGCGAGTTCGGCAAGTGAGGCCGAATGCGGCATCCGCTCTTTTATCGATAAGCGAACAATCTTTTTCCCTCAGAATTACGAGTCCCCTGCGTGAACCAGAAGAGTCATTCGCCCGGCTCTTGCATTTCCAAATTATACCAGTCGCCATGTCGGCCACAGCATCCTCTTCCCCGTCCTCCTACAAGGTGATGCTGTCCAAGCATGTCGCCAATGGCCTGCTCCAGGAGGTCCAGAAAGAGCTCAAGACCCTCGAGAAGCCGCCGCACCTGGTTGGCTTCCTGGCGAACAATGACCCTGATGCGTTGATGTATGCGCAGTGGACGCAGAAGTCTTACGAGGAACAGTGAGTTTGCTATTCTGCCCTTTTTTGTGGCATCAATGGCTCTTGAATGTGGTTTTTGGTGGGGTGGTTTTCGCGATGATTCATACTTGCCCCTCCTCCGGATTGCGACGAAGAAACACCATATACAACCTCACATGCGCCGCGCCTCAAGCAATATAGATCATAAGCTAATCATATTAAAAGAGGTACTTGCACTCTTACCTAAGGTTCCTTTGGAAAAAAGACTTTGAAATTGTGTTCGCGGTCTAGTCATAATTCGGCCAATGATGGAATTACCAATCATGATCTCCAGTCAATCTAGATGCCGGAAATATACTATATTCACGAAGCCACAAGATGTTCAGATACATACACTGGTAGCTACTACAGAGGAGCCGACGTTGCCAAACCTTCTGCGAGACGCCCAATTTGACTCGCGTAATAAGTCTAGGGCCTAGTCATTAGTAAAAATCATGTTTATAGCGTAGGACTCGCCAAACTTACCGTCTCCGCACCCGCACCAACTAAATTCCGCGGCAAGATAGTCGCATAAAACGGCAACGGCACCAATTTCAGTGGAAGCGCTGCCCTTTCATTCGGGATATTTTCATCGAGTAGTAACAACGGGAACTTCGGATCAACGGTCGCTGGCCTGCCGATTCCAACCAGATCACACGCGTTATCTCGGATCGCAGCCTCCATACCACTACGGGTCCGGAACCCTCCCGTCAGCATTAACACCAGGCTCGGGTGTTGTGCCCGCACAGCCTTCGCGAACTCAAAGAAGAAGGCTTCTCGCGCCACGGTGCGGTCGGATTTTGGTGCCTTGGTGGAGACCGGGTAGCCTACCATGCGGGGGTCTTCATAGGAGCCACCGCTTATCTCCATGAAGTCTAGGCCGGCGTCGACGAGGAGCTTGATCTGGACCATGGTTTCTTCGAAATCGGCGGTGCTGTGATCAACAGAATTGAGTTTGATACCGACGCAGAAGGTTTGGGGCACCACGTTGCGGATCCTCGTGAGGATGTCGAGCACTAAACGCGCGCGCTTCTTGGGGGTACCACCGTATTCATCGGTGCGGAGATTCGTCTGATAGGAGGGTTAGCTAGTGCAGTCATTAGTTGACCATAGGAGTGCGAGATATCCATAGTCAATGGTCATTTAAAGATCTGGCTACCTTGCGCCCCAGAAATTGATCTGCAATGAAATTCCTTAGTAGGCCTTCCCTTGTCCTGACCAGTTAAAGCACTGGAGAACTACTCACCAATTAGGTATCCATGTGCACCGTGGAGTTCCACTCCTGAAAATCCTGAATCGGACATCAGCCGCGCCGTGTTGACAAAGCGCTCGATGACCTGGTCGATGTCTGCCCGCGTCATTTCTCGGGGATTGGGCCAAATCACACGAGAAGTGATCCGGTCCATTAAACTGGTACCTACATTCATAGGTACTACACTCGGTGCGATTGTCGATGCAAACATGCCACGCTGACCTGCCCCACGCATCGACTGTCGGCCAGGGTGTGATATCTGCGCAATGGCCGGCGTGCCGTGCTTCTGACAGGCGGCAGCGTAACTTTTCCATTCCGTGACCAGTGCTTTATCTCTGGTATGCTCGGCATGCGCAACGTCAAAATGGTCGCCTAGGTGGTTAATATCCACTTGAATATTGCCTATCACGGTAAATAAAGTTGCTGCAATTCCAATTATTGACTCAATGCAAGGGTCATGGGTTGAGTAGCATACCGGTCAGAATACAACCCCAGCCGCCTTCGGACCACTGTTCGTAGACATTGTTTACGGTCTTGTTGGGTCTGTTGCTTTTAGCCAGCCTCTCCGCCATTGCGGCCTGCCAAAGTATCAGTACCGTGTAAACGAAGGAATCTCAAGTCAAGCTTTGAACGACCTTACAGAGCCGGTTAGGCAGGATCAAGCCACATGGTAGCTCAACAGGATCTGCTAATGGGGAGAACATCTTTTAATCTCAGTCTCTTCCACCACAAGCCCAGAAAATTGAGTATCATGCAAAGACAAGCAATCAAAATACAAGATAGGTGATAGACAAGACTAGCCAGGTTTCCCAAAACAAAATCAATACGAGGCAGTGGACAAGGGAGTGATATTTATATTTATCAGGCTACGGAAGAAATAGTACCCAGATACAATACTGACGGTAAACCCTATGCGCATATTTTAATCCGTTATGTGAGTGGTAAACAAATCTAGATAATTCACACTAAATTCTATGGCTGGCCGTAATCTCAAGTTTCACCCGTACTCACTTGTAGCTCAAGATGTGGAAAGATTGATCGGTTCATACCCCTTGTGGAGCTAGACCGCATTGGGAAGCTAACAAGTCCTAATCTGCTTGAAATTATGGATCCTGCCGTGCGGCGGCATCCAATTTTTCAAAGGAATTACAAGAAAACTGAGAAGATACCGGCAAAATTCACAAGAAAGCTAGATAGGTCGCTGCAGAGTAAACCGAGCACCTGTCCACTTGCGAATGGACACTGCTAGTACTCCACCTACGACAAGATCTTGCATTTTTGTGACAACGACCACAGATGCCTCTGCAGCGAGCGGAAGTGTGACCCACATGCTCTGGGAACAACAGGTAACGCTTTAAGAGCGTGCTCACTCAGCTGGGAGGAACTTGAAAAATGAGGAGAGCCAAGCCCGACACTGCTTCCCCTACCAAGACGGCGGAGGGCGTGCTGGACCTCGCCAAAGCGTCATGTTACGGGGCTGTCAAGAACGAAATACAAGATGGCGATCTTTAGGATACAGGAGTACACTGATGACGCAAAGGTTTTGACACTCTCTCGGGACCTACTCTCAGACCACCCGGGGTAGTCACATATCACCTCCCCAATCTTGTAGCTAGGAACACGCAGAGATCATGATTGATTGATGATCCACTCACCTCGATGCTTGCCAGAGCTAGAGCTGACTGATTTGCAACAGTCAGGTTTCTGAGAGATATAACAATACCAGGAAGGTCTGGTGGAAGTAGATGCCTATTTTCATCGCCAAAGATAGGATGTAAGAAAGTTTCTTCTCGCCCTAATTGTGTTTCAGCGATAGATGAGTGTATAGGGTCTGTATTATTCTGTCTGCACTCTTATAGATTGAAAATCGACAGGCAGCAGGAAACGCGATTTGATGCTGTATAACGCACCGCAGCTATCCATCATCCATCCCTCTTGAGACCCAGATTTGCCAGACTGCCAAAGCTTCGGATTGCCGAGAGGGTAGGAATTCCGTAATGACCTAATGACTCATCCTATGTGCAGTGGCGGTGCCAATGTGTTGATCACAGAGAAAATCGCAGGCGTTCCTACTGGGCTTTATTTGGTGGCGGGGGGGGGGGGGCGTGCGGATGTGGATGCGGGTACGGATGCGGATACGGAGTACGGAGGAGCCCCTCAAAAGTATTGCGCAGATCTCCTTATCCACCTTACCAGATTAGGAGAGGCCTACATGTACGGAGTATGGTATTATATACATTCAACCCCTATATCTTTTGTCACGACTTTCTTGATACTCATTCCCACCACTACATGTTATACTTTGCTGGATTTGCCAAGGTATACGCTCTATCCAGACCTGAATTTGCTGCTGAGGAAGCTCATCACATGCTGATTTCCATGCAGTATAAGCTTGCGCTTTATTTTTTGGTACGCCTTTTCTTGTCGCTCGTCGCTTCATCTAAATCAAGTAGGTTCAATCGCATTTAAATCAGGCGAATTCGGACACCAAAGTAAGCACTGTACTTTATATGGGCGAGGTCGCCTGAGTTAGCCAAGAGATCACTAAAGCCACCGGTAATGCTATCTGCAGTGACGCTGCGCGCAAAGAGAATATCCATAGTGTCGCCAATCCATTGCAGGCATATATAAATAGGGCTAGCATACAAAGCATGTTGAGCCATGGTGGCAGATCTTGATGTTTTTCGTCCAGACCCAAGCTAAAGGCTGGTATGACTCAAAGGAGAGATTTGGGATTGAGTAAGCTGACGAGGAACGAGAGGCGGTTGCAAAGCTCAGTGGATGGGGAAGTCATGCGGTTCTGGAGCCCTAGACTTCATCTTTCGTGGTAGCATTCCCAATAAACCCATTGCCACGTTGGTTCTAAAGTCAGTCGGGATTCTTCCAGTACGTAACTAGAGTCGAGATACGTGGCGAGCTACTTCAATCCCTCCTAATAGTCACACAGGCCTAGGCTTTCTACTTCACTGACTTTAGACACATGACATTGGTAATCTCCATGAAAGGGTAGACTAAGATGCTGCCTAAGTTTATTTGGATGGACGTAGTTTGGCTTCGCTGACAAGGCCTTGCTAGATCAGCCTCGTAAAGAGACGGGAGTTTTTGAAACCCAGGAAATCACGCTTACACTAACGTCTTCTATATCATTCAATAGCCTGTATAAGCAATAGGGCTTTCTAGGTATGATTGCCGCTTCCAGCAAGTTGCAATCAATAGCGCGCATTTCAGGCGGAAATGAAGAATCTATGAGAGGTTTAGAATATAGGCAGAGGCTATAATACGTTCTTTTATAGCTTTTATGAAGCCCCTCGTGAATGCAATATATTGCACTGTACACACCATAATCAAGATTGTCCATTTCTATGCGTTAGAATATACTTACGACAGATGAGCGGGGATGGGACTTATAGTTGTCGTCAAACCCAGAGGCATAAAAGACCACCGGAATCAACACCACTGTCCTTGGCTCAAACCTTCGCCCTTCTCCCAAGTTTTCAGAGTAGGGTGGTGACAGTATATACACGGAATTTCAGCTATATTTTGATAATTTCAAGCAGAGCGCATGACTGAGGAGATATTGTGAGCCTTTAGAAATATCGTAGACGTTGCAGTTAGGGTTTAGGGTTTATTAGGGTTTAGGGTTTAGGGTTTAGGGTT
>CDHK01000028.1:0-61875 GCA_001048715.1 Penicillium brasilianum
CAAAGACTCGAAGGAAGTTGTTTTCGCTAAAGGAAGCCTTCGACAGAGAGTCCTTCGTAACCGAACGAATATTGTATCGGTAATCAATTGTTCGCGCCATGTTTGGGCAATAGAACCTCGCTGGCGATATATGCACAGCTAGACGTGAACGTTTTATGGAAAGAATGTAAACTTGTGTCACATTTATGGCTAGGTGAGAAGTGATACCATGCTACTTTGGCTCCCTCTAAAAGCAGTCCAGTACCGGATGGGAAAACCCACTATGAAACTCAATCCTCAGATTTAATCACACGGCTAAGAAGGCGGCGTCCTACTGTGGTCAACTTTTTGATGGAAAAGCTACAGTAAGAATAAAAAGTTACGGAGGCTCCCTGGTGGGGCATGTTGTGAATCCTGGTCCCATGCTTCGAGCCCTTGGGGCTGAGACATTTAGTGGGCATAATACGCGCTGTCTTTCACATTTACATACAATCCAGACTATGCATATCTACATCAGTCTACATGTAGCGAATGCCAAGAACAAGTAGAACCAACATGAAAAAGCGGGAACTATCTGAAAACACAACTGAGGACTATATTGGCCCAAGACCTTTTCCAAATAGCCTTCGAGTGAAACTTTTTGACAAATGGATAGCTTCTTAGGGCCAGATATTATCTATCAAATAAAGTACAATCTCTGAGATCTTCGTCTGCGCTTGTCAAGGCTAAGGGAGCCCATTTCTTCGTATTGATTGTTACGCCCGGGTACAAAGAGACAGATATCAACCAACGTAGTAGCATATAATGAAGCAACTAAGCATTAGTAAGGAAGAAGAAGAGAGTGCAATGGAGCGAAAGATTATCTGAATACGTGAGACTTACCTGCTATAGTAGGCATCAATACCAGGCATAGAACTTCCGCACATGTGAATCGTCAGGTTGATGCTCCATAATCAGGGGCAAGTCACAAATTTTGTTACTTCAGATAAACCTTCTAGCTATTAGAATGTGTTTCGCAATCGTGCGATATCCTCTGGAGTGACTTATCACTGAGATACTCCGCTGCCTGTAATTGTTGTTATATGAGGCTGTGGCTGCTCAGGAAATCGCAGCATCGGAAATGATTCCTACATACACCATCTATAGGAAGTTCCAAGTTGATTGGAAATCAACTTGGACCTTTATATGGCCTCTCCGCATCCATCTGAAATGAGAATAATCAAGCTTCCTTTTGCATTACAATAGCGCAATTGCTTAGCAGCATGTCAGAAGATATTTTTCGAGATCTACTTGATAGCACTTTGAGTGAACTGGAACAAGGATTATACATCCGGCTGGGGGGATCGCAGTGGACCAGCAAATAGTCACTTCTTGGCTCCGTCGTAGTATTCCATTGGTCAAGGATATTCTGACGAAGAGGTAGTGGTGGGGGCACGAAGCTTGAAGTTTGTAGTGGTGACCAGGCAAGAGTTTGGAAATTTGTAAATCTAGCCTTTCTACATACTGTAGTTATGATCAGTCAATCATCCCGCCCAACTTGTCTCAGTTCAAAGCCCTATAGTATTGGCCGTCGATTTGCTGTGCCACAACCCCACCAAAAAAAATAAAAGGGTGCCCATTTGCGGCATCTGGGCAATCCACTAGTTAGTCCACTTATCGCAGGTTCGAAATGTTCATATGATCGGTCTCACTTGTCAGCAGGCATAAAGCCTTCTTTTGCGTAGATCCGGGCGCCGCCCCACGACGGGTCAGTTACTTCAAAAGACCATGATTTACCAGGGACGTACCAGGCAATGAGAACAATGGAATCGAAAGTGGCAATGTAGGGATGAGATGTGAGTTGATTCTGATGAACTAAGCTTTCGAACTTTATGGGGGTTAAAAGGTGATGGCTCCCGTTCAAGATATATCTCTCATTTGTTTACTAGTAGATTTCGAACTTTCACATTGAATAAGTGTTAGCATTCTTCTTTATACGTTATTAATTACTAGTTCAACGGCCTCCTCCGTATTCCAATCAAAGAATGAAGATTACTAGTCGTTGAGGAATTAGCAACATACGTTTTGTCGAGCTGTATGGAGGCATGGTGCAATTTAGTAAGGTAGGGGTCCAACCGGGGGTTCAACTCAAGTTGAACCGTGTATAACTAGCGCATAAATGCATAAATCCCAGCATAAATGCTTACGGGGGAACATATTTCGGCAGTGGTGAACTTCGGCACCTCGGACCCAGATTAGTCATATTCTCCTTTACGCCCGCTGAGTTACCCTAATTGAGCTCAAGACCATATCACATGATCCCAGAATTCTGCGGGATTTTCGGCCCACTAAACCTAATTGGGTTTGCTTCTCATGTACAAGGAGTTAGCATCGCTGAAGACAACAGGCGGCGTTTCTTATCAGACTCCTTAAAAGGCACCATCTCACTAGATAGATCTTTTGCCCTTTCTCCTCCGACTTGATACCTTCGTTAAAAAGGATATGTAGTTTTTGAACCATGCTATTGGCTTGTAGCAGGAGCAACAATTAGACTTGATTAATTTGCTCCGACCTAGGAGACTAGGAATATTCGAAAGTGAGAATAATATGCGCAAAAAAACCGTTCAATGAAGTAGGCAAAAAATAGAGCAAACAAAGATTGTTCCTAAAGTGTTTAAAGAGTGTTCAAAAGGTGCTTAACCTATGTTTGAAATCCTCTTAGTGAGTCGAAGCAGTAAAGTCAGCATAATTGATGACTGGCCAATTCAAAGGCCTATTTATTGTGTCTACCTTGGGTTGTGCAATAAATTTTCAGCATCATCTCGCGTTGATTCCGGCGAGGCAAAAAGCTTCCCATCTTGGGGAGGAAGATTTGCTCCCCAAAGATGTGGGATTAGCAATTTGCGAGCCTAAGAACATAAAAGAATCTGATGATTTTTAAGCAGAAATAAACTGTTGGATCATTCTTTGTGAAATAATCACTCCTCTAAATCAGCGCCCGACAGGACAGCTTTCTCGGAACGACCTGAAGTAGGACGCGATCTTCATTCAAATGAGGAACTTGACTTGACCCACGCAGATAATGGAATACCGGTTGTGCTATTAAACGAAGTTATAGGTTTGAGCATCAGTTTTAAGCCAACATGATTAAAACCCTAATTTATCCTCTCCCAATCATCACTTATAACGGCAGCGCTCTGTTATGCTCTTGCTCGTTGCTCGGGAAGGTTTTCTCTTTCACTTACCGTTTGTATTTTCATCCGCGATGCCTAAGGTGCCCTCAGTGTCAGCTCCCACTCGGGTTGTTCAAAGGTCGCCGGCGGCTGGTAAGACCTCCACGCGAGCGCTTCGACCTTTGCGCACCGGAGTCGACCACGTGCCCCATTATATGTCTAAGGGTACTAAGATGCGACCGACGGTAAGCGCGGCATAATGACAGGTATATGTGAGGTAGAAATAACTTATCTTGCTACTTGTGTGTAGGCTCCAGCTACGATGCCTCCGAAAATAGCATCAACGAACGAGACGAACGCAGACTTTGAGACTGTCCATGAAAACTGCACCAAAATGATCAAGTCGGCCGAAGAACGACGTCAGCGACTTACAGCGCGCCTCACTGAGCAGCAGCGGGAAGCTTCCGAGGCCGAGCAGCGGTTTGACGCCGAACGAACGCAGCTGAACGCTAAGATTCGGCAAATCGCCTTAGAAAAACAGAAGACTAATGAGGAAGTGCGACAATTGAGAGAACAAAACGTGGTCTTGCAACAACGCCTGGATGCCGTCAGCTCGGATTGCCAGAATCATGTCACGCGGGACGAACTCCACATGACCTTGAAGGAACTGCATAGCGTCTCGTCGTCGGTAACAGAGAAGATTGCTTCAAAGATAAACGAGTCCCAAGAATCTCAATACGTGTACTTCGGTACCTGCTTACCCGGGCCCGATGTGGCTCAAGACTCGTGGCCCGCGCAGACTGGCCAATTTACCATAGCGGAGAATCCCCTTTTACCGGAGAGTACGGGGCCATTGTTTGATGTATCGAACTCTCAAAACCTCCCTGACCTTGACACATATGGAACAATGCCTGACAGTATGGGTTGACATTGGGGACCAAGCAGCCTCTTGTTAATCTTCATGTTCATACTTTTAAACCGCAATGAACTCGAAATACATATTTGGTAGTATCCACGAACAATCTGAATACTCTGCAGACAAACTTTCTATGATTCGTGTTTCTCATCCTAAAGCAAACGTAGTATGCCTCACGATCAGATTGGGGCTAAGGTGTCGGTCGAAGCCGGCACCTGTCGCCTAGAAAATGCGGAAGCCAGCTTGGACCAGAAGGCTCTCGAGAAACACCACTCATACTGTAGGTTTGTATCACTGAATTGCTGTTTTTCCACAAGCGAGGCCGCCGGAGTATAGGGCATACTAGTGCGAATCGGAGGCTAGATAGCACATTGACCAAAACAATCGCATTCTTAGCTAGCCAACGCTACTGAGCTTGTGACTTTCAAGAAGATCGCTGCTGTACCCTCCGGGCTTCTCCCGTACAAAGAGCACATTGAATGGCAGAGGGAAAATTCCGGTGGGCCCGATACGTTGGTCATGGTAGGGGGCTTAATAAGAGCTGAGGCCAAGCGCCGTCAACAGAGAGGGACTTGGTCGCGGACTGTAGCGGTCGCTTGGAGGAATTACCTTAGGACCATGGATTGTATGATGAAGCAGTAGGCCAGGGCAGAGCAGTTAACATTATTTGGGTCAGCTAGCGCTGAGTTGGGGGCGAATCTAGTGAGTTTTTGACGGTGGAGTTGGTGGGCTAGGTTTACAGTGCTCTACCCACGGAAGTCCAGTGCTAATCAGTATCGAAGGCGATCGAAAAACGACCCGGAATAACAGGCATCCCGGAGGCTAGAGCTTCACCAATGAACGTTGGCTAGTAGAGGAGGGCGAACTCGGGACTAAAGTCAGCCTGATTGGATGTCTTGCTGAACCGTCTCGGCGTTCCTGGTATCGCTCGCTTCCAGCCCCTCGAAGTCGGTGGAGGCGTTAGTAAGATATGCGTAACGGTTGTCTGTGCTCCACCGGCTCGTTCCTCCCGCATATTAGCCACATCTCTAAACAAACCCTCATATCCGGATATCTCCCACGTTAGAATTGCCACCATCAGCTACCCTCTCAAAATGCCAAATACTGGGAATTATCTTTCCAGAGAGAAACGAACGCCGTAGGTTTGCACGTTTCCGACACACATCTAATCTCCATGAAGAGTAGTAGACTAGCGCTAGGGCGGACCTGGGAGACATCTACGCCTTCCCTCGGTCTGGCGGGAACAGCTTCACTGGGCTAAGGGCTTTTAATGGTCAAACCATGGGTGGCATCCCCGTCTGCACTAACCGAGGGCTACAGCTTTGAAATGGGGGATCGGTTATACCGATCTAACGCAGGTTGAGTTGGACGGAGCAAAATTCTCAGCGTATATTTAGTGTTCTGGGTCGATCTTCGCAGTCAATGGCCAAAGCGCGATGATCTTCCGGCCATGTCCGATATAAGCTTTGGCCGAATTCGATAGAGCGAGACAATCCACCTAGAGCCGTCATTAATGGAAATTTCTTCAAACAAAAGGCGATAAATACCCGGAATGTGACACAGCTAGAATCCTGCTCCACTCTAGTTGCACAAGTACTCGCTATCCATACGTCGGTACTAGGGACTGATATAATCTAGCAGGGGCGGATAGTCCGAGGCCTCAGCAGTATCTTAACTAAAACACCGACGACGAGAATAGGGAAATTCGTCTGTGGTAAATTCCTCTTGATAGAGCGCCACTCGTCATATCTCGACAACCATCGGCTTTAGGATAAAGGGTCACTAGGAGCGGAGCTAAACGCACCATTGCAAGATGCGACTTTTCAGGGATTGATGAGTCAACAACCAAAAACTATCTCTAAATTCAAATAGGTTGTTCCGCTTGAGTGTAGACTACGTTAATATGTTTACTTTTTGATTACCATTCGCTTCCTACCTTTGGCACGCCTTTTGCTCCTCTTTTGAACAACTGAGGAATAGTTCCTTCCCGCTATTTCTTGTCCCTTGTTTTAATAGTTCTGTTTTGCAGGATTTTTTTGCTCACTTCCAATTCATCTATCCAAAGATTGGGTGCAATTTATCAGTAATAATTGTACATTCTTTCTCCAAACAGTAAAGGTGATTAAAGCAGCAAATCCATGTTAAAACTTGGGAGAGACGAGAAATGAATCTCGAACCCGATGGGTCCTTTTGAGCACCTTTTGAACATCTTTTGAACATCTTCTGGCCATTGTTCACGTCATACTACCTTTAACTTTGCCTAATCTTCGCACCTGTTTCAAACTTCGTTTGCGGGGCCCCCCCTCCTTCAAAAAAATGATTATCTGTTATACCTACATTCTCTCAATACTGAGTATCTCTAAATGCGCCACCCCGCTAATCATAACGAGTTAATATATTCTGATTGATGAATCTGTATTCGCACCCAGTATTCCACGTTCCGCATCCCCAGAAATCTCGCAACTGCCAAATTTCACGTCCCTAGTGACCAACAGTATCCTAAAGATGTCCTGTAACTTCGAAATCCTGAAAGGAAAGGCAGAACTAATCACTCTGAAGTGCACCATTTTCGAACATTCAAGTCAATTGAAATTTAATAAATCGTAACGAAAACCAAGCGAAGGACACAAGAAATTGACCTCAAAATCGATTGGTGCCAGTAAATCATTTTAGATTAACCATTACAGCTTACTGCTACATGAAATCTCGGAAACAAGGGTTACCTATTGCATGCCTTTTGGATGACCTTTCCTCAACTTATGTGCAGACTTTACTTTGACGAATTTAGCTCGCTTTGCTCACTTCTGCCAAGCTTCTGAATACTTACTGCTTTGACAACTTCTTACTTGTTTTTCCACCCAGGCTTGGCTTAGTCTTCGCGCTTATTCTGCACTGCGTTTTGGGCTCTTTTGATAACTCTTTTTGATCATTCCTTCTGACGCTACAGAATACTCTTAATGACGATCCCTGCATTAACTAAGAAAGACTTCAAACATATCCATGGGGAGTAAACATCCTCACTATTATTTCCACTCTTTTCTGACTCAACTAGTGGAATGCACCGAGTGCTGAAGGTCCAATGGAATAATGAAATGAGTGGCTGATTTACTGTCGCCTTAGCAGATATTTGAGTAAAGAGCTTCTGCGCTTGAATGGCGGCTTTTGGTGTTGAGGTCAATTTGACTAGATCAAATGTTTAGTAGCGTAGGCGCTCGGAATGAGATCTTAAGCTTTGAAAGTACCCTATCTAGGTCAACTGGGAAAGGACCTATAATAGCGAAGTTCTTCAGAATAACCGAGCATTGAAAGGACTCGATACGTGCCCTCAGAGAGTCGACCACGCGCCCCGTTATGTGTCTCGGGGCACTTAGATGCGACCGACGGTAAGCTTTGTAGAATAACAGGCAGACAGACGTGAGATATAGATATATACCTAACTTTTGCTGCTTGTACGTAGACTCCAGCCTCGCGGTCTCTGAAAATGACGTCAGGGCATGATATGAACGCGGACTTTGAGATCGTCCAAGAGAACTGCACCAAGATGATCAAGTCGGCCGAAGAACGTCATCAGCGGCTTGCGGCGTGCCTCACTGACCAGCAGCGGGAAGCATCCGAAGCCGAGCAGCAGACTGGCGCCGAACGGACGCAGCTGAACACAAAGGTTCGGCAAATCACCTCGGAAAAACAGAAGGCTATTGACGAAGTCCGAAAACTGAGAGAGCAAAACGTGCTCTTCCAACAACGCCTGGATGCCATCAATTCGGATTGCCAGAATCATGTCACGCGGGGCGAAGTCCAAATGACATTAAAGGAACCGCATAGCCTCTCGTCAACAGGGACAGACCAGATTGGTACAAAGATGAACGAGTCCCAAGAGTCCCAATATATGTACTTCGGTACCTGCTTAACCGGGTCCGACGTGGCCCAAGAGCCCTGGACCGCGCCAAACGGCCAATTTACCATATTGGAAAATTGTCTTCTACCGAAGAGCACGGGGCCGCTGTTTGATGCATCGAACGCTCAAAACCTGTCCCATTTTGACACATACGAAATGATTTAGGGGTCAACACACCCTGATGTTGTCCCTATTATCAACACCTTTAAACCGCAATGCATTCGAAATATATATTAGGTAGCAATTAGCTGTAGCATTAATACTATGAAGACAAGTTTTCCATGATTCTTTCGATTCATCCTCTAGTAAACGTAGACACACCCTGGATCAGGTTGAGGCTAGACCGTTGGTTGAAGGAGATATGTAAAGCATTCTCCAGTACACAGATCTCGCCGGACGTCTGGAGCAACTACGCTGGAAACCATAGGATTCTATGATGGAAGTGTAGTACGCTAGGGTACGATGAAGCGGCGCAGCACTATTCGAACCGTCGGCCAGCATTGAGTTGGGGCCGAAGCGAGTGACTCTTTGATAGTGGGATTGGTGGGCCGGGTTTAAAGTACCAGGAGATCATCCGGGGCAAGTCCGACGCTAGTCAGTATACAAGGTGATCGAGAAACGGGCCGGAAATTCGGCATGCAGAGGCTAGAGCTTCACACATGAACGTTGGCTGGTGGGAAACGGCGACCGTTCACGCTAAAAAGGTGGGGGGGAGGGGGGGGGAGGTTTACCCGATTGCAGATCTTTCTAGATGCAAGCTCTTGGCGGCGCTCGTTCCTCACACATTTTAGCCACATCCTAAATTAACCCCGCATCCGAAATCTACCATTCGAGGATAATTAGTAGGTCCTAAACAGACCTCGTGGGAGCTAATAGCCTAAGGAGAAAGCGAACGCGGTAGCACGGGGGTGGCATAAATCAAACCTCAATAAGAGTAATAGACGCAGCGCTCAGGCAGACCTCGGACCTCTATACACCGTCCTAGGTCTGGAGGGAACACTTACACGGAACCAAGGGCCTTCAGTTGTCGAACCATGGAAGGTGGCCTCGTCTATGCGGTCACCCCCGTGAGGGGTTGCCTCGCCTGTTCTTATTTAGGACTGTGGCTTTGACAGCGGGGATCGGTGACATTGAACTATCGCAGATTGAGTAGGAGGGGCGAAATTACTAGCATATATTTCAAGTTCCGGGTCGATCTTAGCAATCTATGGCCCGAGCGCTATGATCGCCCTCGGCGATGTCCGATAAGCCTTGGGCAAATTCTAAGGAACGAGCCAGTCTACCTAGAGGGGTCTTTATTGGAGAATTTTGTGGCACGAAAGACGAGAAATACCGGAAATGCGGCTTACTTAGATTGTTTCTCAACCCCAGTCGTTCGAAGTCGCAAAAAGCTGCTACTACAGGTCGCTGCCAGGGATCGGTTCAATCCAACGCTGGGGATAATCCGAAGGCTCAGCTCGACTCCAACCGAAACCCCTGCCGACGGTAATAAGGCCTTCGTCCGTGAGATATCTCCGATGCCCGCTAGGAGCGGACGGCAGCAGGAATGTGCCGGGAGTATGGTCACGTAAGCACTTTATGGTGCCCCTAGCTAACCAGAACCTTTCTTACAGCGCTAACCCTCTCCGATCGGCCTCAGAAGAGACAACTCCATGTTCGCCAGTTCAAAGCCCTCTTTGCGTGTAGCTACCTAGTTATTCCTATGCTTTAGCTAAGGACTTGACAGGGCACTGGAGTTGGGACGTGGGTCATAACGAACTATTCAACTGCCATGGCACCGTAGTTAAAAGGAGGGTAAACTTTCCAAAATAGATACATACACGACCCAGGATCATATTAGCCTCATAACATCGCGGGTAGCCACCAGAGTAACTATAGGACAATGCCGCTTGGCGGGAACCTTCCATTCTCATCTGACCCCGAGACTCTATCATCATATCTCCACGTAATCCACCATCATAGGGTGCATCTTTTCACTGCGTGGGCCGTTTCGGGCGTCCTGGCCTCCGCTCCACCGTGCCATTTCTGGCCAAGGATAAGGCGGCAACCTTTTCTTGTAACGTGGCTATGGTTTTTTTGAGGATTTGAATCTCGTCATAACCATGCGCCATATTCTCCATGTTTTGCTGCATATTTCCATTCCAAGCGTTCTGTTCCAAGAACTGTTCTTCTACACCCCTAAAGAAATCCATCAGCATGGAAGTGACCGGAGGGCTTGCTCCTGGTAAGGTTGGCTTACCTGACCCGGCTATCTAGGCTAGCGTAACTGTTAGTGTTCATCGCTTATATTCTGGAGAATGGGCGAATCAACGCACTCGGTGAAAACTTTGCTCATAAGTCTGGGATCTCTCAGACTGTCCCCCGGGATCGTCCCGGTCCCGTCGTAGGCTACACCTAGCGTGTCCGCGGTCTGGTCTTCCGCTTCTGTTTGTTCCTGATGATATTCTTCCATTGTATCTTGGTGTTCCTCCACACATGACTGTTCGTCGGTGTAATCGAAAGCGCAGTCCTCCTCTGGGGAGGCAGCGGCCGACTCGGGCATGCTATAGATATCGGAAGGCCTACTAGGCTTGGGAGGGAACATTTGAAGCCATTCGGCGTAGAGGCCCATAGAGGTTTCGTCGGGCTCGGCGCCATGCATAACAACCATGATGGCTAGACTCGCTAGGTGGACAAGTTCAGCAAGTTGTGGTGGTTGAAATGGGTGTTCTGAGGATGGGCCTAGCGAATATATATAGAAAGGATGCAAGCTCAGGCTAGCCCAAATAATACAGCGTGATACCGTCTGCTTACCGTTTCTGTGTATCCTTTGCCCTTTCTGGCTATACCGTAAAAAGATAGTTAATGACAAATTACCATTACGGATTATCTAGTTGCGGAGCTTGCACCAGGGCTCTCTAGAACATACCATCGATCTGGATGGTGTGGTACGCTATATGGGCTGTCAAACCAATGCAGTCGAGCGGGCGAGCGGGCGATTGACTATATCAATAGGGAAGTTCCGCACTCTTCGTTAAGAAGGGAACTGGGATGTAAATTAAAGACGTAAATACAACACGTTTTGCACGGTGTCAGGGAGAAATAAGACTAGGGGCCTCTTTCGACGGGTATGGTCAGATAAAAGGTTGTAAATTGAACAGATCAAATATATTGTTCGCTCAGCAACCGAAAACTGAATATTACATTTATCTCTCTAGACTTTAGTCCAGATGGTTGGTTGCGGGATTGATCAAGGGTGTAAACGAGGTTTAATTGTTCAAATTGGGACTTGAGCTTTAGCCGTATTAAAAGCTAGATTGTGCAAAATCCTCGGTACCATATAATCTCTGCCTCACTATCCAATTTAACCAGTGACAAAAGGGGCCATCAAAGTATGTTCCTGACTAACTGAATTCGTTATAGTTTTGAACAGCGTCGTAAATGTTGTCGGTGTAGTAAAAAAGGATTTCGATAGGTAAATGTCTGGCACTTCCCTTAGTCCACTCATCATTTCAACATTTCAAGCGTTTCTTCTACTCATCCACACTGGAAGCCTTCTTGTTTTGATACTTGACTTTGAATCCCCCCACAAAATGTCTGATGGAAAATACACTCTTTGGACGGTGGAAGAAGAAGACAATCTTCAAGAATGGATGTCTCATCATCAGCATTTGCCCTGGAAGAAAAAGCGCGAGGAATACTTCAGGCAGACTGGGAAATGGAGGTCTATCAGCTCGCTACGTAGCAAGCTCGAACAATTAGACCAGGGCATTCGCCGGCGACGCCCTCTCTATGAGGAGGTTGTCCAGCCTGCCTATGCACAGAAACTACCCCTTCAGCGAAGCCTTTTGGAGAATCTCCCTCTTTCTCCCCCACCGTTGATCTTGAAGACTCCCGATCCAGTGGCCCGTCGAATACTGGAGCAATGGCGGCAGGCTGAGGTATATCAAGACTCTATTTCAGCAAGGAGGACGTTGCCAGGGGAAGTGTTCACCCCTCCATTCACTCCCCTTTCTAGAAACCCAAGTATACAGAGTGAGGACTGGCACGATAGCCCACTTACGAAGGCACTTCATGCTGATATTTGTTTAGATTCGATTGAGGTGGGACTTTTCTATCAGCGCACCGACGGAACAACTTGTGGATTACAACACCCTTTCCCACATAACGGCCATACCAAAGAAAGTCACGGTAGCCTCGGACTGGGTACAAAAGATAGCAAGTACGTGTGGTGCAACTAATTATTTTTGGGCTTCTATATCAAACATTGCAGGCCGCGGACTGATCCAAGGAGGAATTGCCTGAATAAAATCTGTTTCTCTGATGACGGTATCTTCTAGATTTTCAAAAGTATATCTTAAAATCAGTACTCAATGTATCACGGATATGCGGCGCTAGATTGTACTCGTTGTGGCTAATGGTACTCATCCCTCAAAGCAGATCTTGGAGAATAGTAGCCCCGAGGATGAGTTGCACTGGTCTAGATCTTCAGAGACAAGCAAAGCTTTGCCGAGAGATTTACCCTAGTCTCCACAATCCCTACCCCTGGGGAATGATCTCCAACGGCGAGCTCTCTAGCGTGGGTCGCCATCTTTTGAATTAACCGTGTGAGCTTTTGGAGTACCGGAGTTCGCTTTCACTTCGGGAGTCTCCGGTTTCACCCTCGACGCAGGATTCTTCCGCACTATATCGGTTGCGAGTCGGACAATAATCGGTGGTATAGAAAGACAGCGTGTCCCCAATTAATACGTCCGCTAAATTACGACCCTAAAACTCAGACAATTCATCAGCAAGGGTATAAATTTAAGGACAGAGTTCATTATCCAGGTTGAACTAAAGTCTGGAAATTCTCGGAGATAGCTCGCCGATCGGTTCCACGGTTGGTAATCTCCTAGTGTCGTTGACAATGGCGAATAGTCGGCCATTAAGGGGGATCGAATTACTGACTTGATCCAATACTAGTGTTGTTCCTTCCGGCCTTTCAGGTGCAGCAAATGCTAGCCATTACTAAAGGCTCCTGTAGATGGTTGAATTCAAATAAGTGGATTTCAAGGGAAGGCCCGGAGTCCTACCCGGTCGGTATGGGCCGTTGGGGCCCCATGGATTGCCTAAGGCGGGCCTGGGGAGGAATGAGTGGGTGCTGGCTCCACGGTCGGCAATGTTGTCGTAAGCGTCAGCTAAATTACAGCGCTCGCCACCAGTGCGGATCATAGCACGTCGAGAGACGAACCGCGGTTCACACCAGATAGCTGCTCCTGATGTAGCACGCCGAGTGGTCCGAGCGCGATGATCAGGTTACTCCTAGCCGCGTGGTTGTTTATCCTAGCCTCGCTTCTTGGAAGGGGGCGGGGGCGAAGGAGGCCGGCAACGTATATCCAAATTGTAGAATCAATGATGAGCTTCATATTACCATTGTTTGCATGAAGGGTGCTGCGCTCGCACGTTATACGTGATGATCCGTGCGCCAGAAGTTATGCGGGCCACCCCAGAACTCACATAGCGACAGACAGTACGGAGCCTTTTGCTCGTTTGATTTTTATCGCTAACGAAACCTACTCCAGTCTCACTCCCCGGGCTGTGAAAGCAATCAAGTCCATTGCGATGAGCCAATCACGGGAAGTCCGAGGTACCATCAGCCATATCCCATGGTTTATGCTTGGGGTCGTTATTAACTCTCAGGGCCCACAGTGGCACTTTTCATGGACCGTGATGTCTTTAGAGGTGGTTCAAGTACTGCATTCCAAACACCTCATGTCGCACATGCGTTAGTCAGAGTAGCAGGTTTGCAGCGCCGATAGATGAGACGGAAACTTCCAGCGTTCCGATCCTAATTTACTGGGAGAGAGAGCCCTTGAAGTGACTTGGGGTATCTATATCAACTGCCACAGGCTGTGGCCTGATTGAAGGACGTACTGTCTAAGAATAACCTGTTTCTTTGACGGCGGTATATTCTAGATTTTCGAATGTATGTTCTACCGTGCTTAATGTATACAGATATGCGGCGTTAGTTGGTACTCGTTGTCGCAAATCCATCCCGAGAATAGTAAGACTGAACTAGATCTTTTCAGTGACAAGCAAAAGCCGTTAAGAGATCTGCCCTAGTCTCCACCACCCGAGGCAATGATCTCCATACTCCAAAGGCGACCGATGTAGATGTGGGTCCCCGATCTTTTGACGAATTTGGCCCACCGAGGTAGGGAGGGGTAGAGAGCAGTGAGCATGATCGCTGAAATTGAAGTCAAATTTCACCCTGGATGCGTTCTTCCGCACCAAGATAGTTGCGAGTCCGACAGTAATCGGAGGTACAGTAGTTTTCGAAATCAGTTATACCTGCACACTCTTCTGACTTCCTTCTCGGAAAATAAATCCGCCTAAGGTGGGCTCTGATTGGATTAGGTATTCTATGCCCATTTCAGACCGCCTTCCACGACAGTCGCTGTATTTTATAAACAAACGTCATACCGAAACGAATGTATTTTACACGAAACCGCTATACCAACACTTTACAGCCCCTCCTTTCCCCTCTGAGACTCAATACTTCCCTCTAGTGCAATTACGGCTCTTTTTAGTTCTAGTACCCAATTATTTCAAGGCGACATAGCTCTAACACTCTCTCCTGCGAAGCTCGTTATTATACGTGATATGATAGAGCGCTAGTCCTTTACTATATTTGATAAAGCCGATTAGTCCGCAGAAACTTACGACAAATTGAAAGTATTTATATCTCTTGAACGGGAGTAGGTTGGAAACGAACTTTCACACCCCTTACAATTGAAGAAGCCCTTCGTAATTATCTATGGGAGAAACCTGCCCCGTTCCCCGATAAGATAAGTGTATTCCTTTAGGATCAGTTTTAGGGTTATTATACAGTAAGTTTTCGAAATCAGTTACACCTCCCACGCTCTTGATTCCGCCACACCGGATTCCTAATTAGATGTTCGTAGATGATCCACTTCTTATACCGCCTTCTCTAGCTAGATCCATAATTTGCAATACATCTCAGATTAATGCAATCCGTGTACACATTCTTCGTCGAGAACTACTGTACTTGATCTTTCCAAGCCGGTAATGCTACTGACAGGATGGAGTGCCCCTTCCGACACTTTGACCAGCTGCTGGGGAAGCTACCTCCAGAGATCTGGCAGTGCGTCTTAGACATAGTAAGTTAACAGGACAGCACATGACTCTCTGATAATACCTAACTCAAGTGACAATTTAGTTAGACTGTGCCAGCCACTCCTCTCTCAAAGCTGCGGTGCTCTGCAGCTCTAGTATGTATAAATTGACCGCTCCAATTTTATACAAGACTCTTTATCTAGAGTGCGATGGGTTTAGATCCGATAAGATCTGGGAACAACGTACACTTCCTACTCGTCTCTGCGCATACGTGAGAACCATTATCGTGGCACGCCCTCTTGGGCAATTTTGGGGTTTTCGCTGGACTCAGTTCCCTCGTGCCTTTATCGAATGTCTATACTACTTGTTCAAGGTGGCTGAGAATCTTCAGAATGTTTGGTAAGCCTTCAGAATGTTTGGTAAGCTTCAAAAGTGCTGTTTATTTTGCCTGGGGCTACAAACTGATTTACTCTAGCTGGTGGCATGAGAAATACATGCCCGGAGAAATTTTGTATCAGCTTTATCGATACTGCCCCAAGGCAAGTGTCCATATAGCTAGCTCCAAAATTGCGCTATGTGAGAAAACCAACCAGAAAAATACGTCGTCACCCCATCTCTCTTGCGTCCGTTCGATCGAAGCAGAATGGTACGACGGAGAGTATGACGGACCTATCAAGCCAAATGCAAAATGGCACGCTCCAGCTGATTTAAAACACATTATTTGTCGATGCAAAACCCTTAAAAGTCTTTCATTGGTCAGCAAAGGGGAATTTAGACCTCGTTTAAGGGATATTTCGCCTAGCTTGGAGAGAAAGGAAGCTGATGCCAAACTTAATACCGTTGGGCTGATAACGCTGGAAGAAAGTGATGTTCTTCCGCTGGTCATAAATTTGCAATTTCGCAGGATGAGATTTGGGCCTTTGCAGAGTTCATTGTGGGCGACGAAGCTTCGATGGCAGAACGTCAAACACTTATCTTTGATCGAGATAAATTGGCTTCACTTACTGCCGAAGCTCACCACCAACGGGTGCTTTCATTCTCTTGAAAATTTGGAGATGAGTATTCCGAATTTGGTCTCCCAATGCATACAGGATCGTTCTGCCTCAGTCGACTGTATAAGCCAGCTCCACGCCTTCCTAGAGAAGCTCCCACCTCTGAAAATGTTCATTGGGTATGGCTTTCCCCAGGATACTCTGGCTGTGTTGGCGAAATATCATTCCAAATCCTTGAATCACTTACGTTTTCGACATGAACTCAGTTCCAATTTTGATACGGGAACAAATTCATTGGGACAACCTCATTCCATCATCATATGGCACCAGCTTCCTCATATCCGGTAAAGGCAAACTTGCTCACGAAATTGTGCCAACGAAAAATTGCCTCCATCGCAATCTACGGTCACAGACCGATGAGAATCCTAGAGACCAATTTGGGGATATGGGAAGGTCCGTAAGAAACCGGTCGGGGGGTGGGGGCATACAGTGCGCTCTTCTTCAAAACACACCGTACCAAGCCCTAGCTCGGTGGCTTGCAAGACCGCCTGGCGCACGGTTGCCCCGTCACCAACACCATGGACTGCTTCCTTCGAAGTTTCCTCGAAAACGACCAGATAAAGCTCTACGAGCGGCGTCGCCATTCCCGCGAGTTTGACTTTCTGGACAGAGAAATGAGCCTCACGGAATACATCGTCAGAACCGACCCTCTCTGGTCTACCACCCTAATCGACTGGCCCCATCGCCCAGTAGAGATCGGCTGTCCAGAGCATTATGAGGAGATATTCCGAACTACGCTCCACTCTGAGATCCCACGGGCTCCCAGACACGCTTAGAAAGACCACACACCTGATAACTCAGTTGGTCAACCCCCAGGATCCGTGATCAGAATTCCTCCTCAGAAGCTTCTGCGCGTCCATCTTGATGACTACTGTTACCTCTCTGCTCAGCTTAATGCAGTGAAAGATGCCCTCTGGGATATGCTTCGATGTCTCGGGCACGCGGACGTTCACGACATCATTTTTGGCTCAAATGTGGCCAATGTCGATACCACCGATGATCAAACTTTCGACGTACAGAAAGTGCGGTTGGCGATTCGTTTGGCGGATGCGAAGATTACTGAGGTTCTTGAGCGGTTTCTTCCAGGTAAGTAGGTGGACCTGTTGCGTACATTGCTCGTTAGTATGGTTGAATGTCCAGTTGTTGTCGTGACTGTTGAGCCCTTGTGTCGTACTAATTGGCTGAGGTTGAGCAAACTCATTCTGCAAGAGCTGAGGAGATACACTAAGATGTTCTTGGAGGTTGAGTTCCATCCTGTCTATCAGGAGGATCAGGCGAAGCAGGAGGGGAATTGAGTATCTGTGCTTTGGGCGCTATCTATGAACCGGTGGAGCTTATTGGATTTTTCTGACAGTGTTACTCTCTCTGATTCAATGTTTTCTGAGACCCACGAGCTTTTTGTATACCTTCCGAGGGTAGGAAAAGGGACTTATGCTGTCCAGGGCAGAACTAGGAAATGGGTACAATTTGCTAGAAAAGTTTGGGCATCGTACGCTCCAATTATTATGTGATTAAGTTTCCAATTGTTAATAGTTACATTATTCCACCCAAACACTAATAGCCCTGCGCATAACATCCTGAAGCCACACCTCCTCAAGCCGAACCGGCCCATCAAAGCCATGCTCACCATCCCTCACAGTCAAAGTAACACCTGCGTCCTGACCCGATCTCGTTTTAAGAACCTCATTGGCCCGCTCCACAAACAACTCAACATCCCCCAACGGCACAACACTATCCTGCCGCCCATGAAGCATCGCAATTCCACCACGTGGAATCTTAAAATCAGGACTCTCCAATCGAGCCATGGGATACAACACCTCCTTTGCAACACCCTCAGCATCACGCCGATAATACTTCGAGAGATATCCATGCTGGACAGCACCAAGCATAAACGTTAGACTTTCTCCCGACGTGATAGAAGACTTAGAAGTGCCCAGCACCGCAGCCTTGAAGTTCTCCTCAACCATTGATTCCGGGAAATTACTTCCGAATGGCGGGTTAGCCCGGGATTTGATGAATGAGTCCGCATCTAGAGCCACACATGGATATGCAGATGAGGCCGCGCGGATTTCATCTGCATGTGTGAGCGTTAGGTACAAACTGAGCAGGCCGCCGGCAGATTCACCGGTGACGAAGATACGGTCGAGATCGAGCTTTGTGGGTGTTTTGTGGTTTGCTAGGAGGTTGGTGAGAGCTGGGGAGTGTAGCCATGTCCAGAAATCTTCTAGGTCGGCGTAGATGTCGGCGCTAGTCGCTTCTGGAAGCAGGCGGTAGTTGGGGCTGATGATGATGGCGTTCTTTTGGATGGCGAGGTCGGAGACCCAGTGTGGCCACCAGTCCATGTATAGGGAGTCACCCATCATCTGGAGGTGGATTTAGTATGGCTGCTTTAATGGAAGAGGGATTGAAGAGAGTGGAATTGATTTACCAGGCCACCGCCATGGACGCGGACAATCAATGGTCTTGCGCCAGCGTACTCAGTTTGCGGAATCAAGATATCAGTGCGAATGCCATGGTTGCCAACGGACTTATAGTTGGTCTGGATAATATCGAAGCCATTGAGCTTCGGGTCCGAGGGAATTGCCATAGTAGAGAAGAGTATTGAATTAAGTATTGAATTGAGTATTGAAACAGATGTTGCAATGTTGAAAGTGATGGATGTCCTTGTTGTCCTCTTTCCTCGTGTGCTATCTACCCATTATATAGACCTCGTCTCCAAGAGTCTCGGATACTTTGGCCCCCGGAGCCTTGTTATCACCAATGTAAGCGAGTGCCCATAGTTCCACGTATGCGCCACCAGTCACGAAATGCCGTTGGTCAGCCACCGCGGCATTAATAATTAAGTGGTCGGTCAACGAGCATAAGCCCGATCTCGGATAATTTCCGGACAAATATCGACCCATAAGGCTCGCAATGTTTCCGTCCAATCAATAATGGCATTCGGAAGGTATACGTATTGAATTTTCCCGGAACATTTTCGTCAAGCCTCATCCTCAAGCCATAATGAAGCTATCTTGGTCCATGAATCTAAATGTCTCCGTTCACCGAGTGATCTCCGGTTGGTCTTAGGTCATCTTCCGTGTCCTGTGACATCTCCCGATGGTTGATTGTCACTGGCCAATTTATACAGTAGTGGATACAGGTTGGCGGGTCCTCCTGATAGGATCTTTCTTTTACCCACACAGACAGCTGAATGAACCTGAGAGGCTTTGGGCCAGGTCTACTTATTGCTCGATTCCAGTCTCAAGTACGCTAGACGGAGAGGGGCTTGAGATAGATCGAGCGGCGTACGGGCTGCCAAAGTACCCGAGAGTTGGGGCGTATTCCCCTTGTTCAGATTCGTAGATTGGGATGTGTAGTCGATATGATACGGCCTCTGTGTCATCTCTAATAAGCATTCGAACCTTGGGATCATCCACATCAGCTTATTATTAGAACCATGTTTCAACGGCGGGCTGGCAGCGAATGAAAGTTGCAAAGGTGCCATAAGCCATGAAAGTAAGAGATGCATCTTTGCCTACCAGGTTTAGCTTTCTACAGGATAGGCGTAGCCTTCTGTGTTATGACTAGCGGGTAGCTGCGTCGGGTACGGGAAGAACGAGGGGCAAGAACGGGTGGGAGAGGCGAGGAGGCTGTAAGTAGGCTGGACGATCATGCCAGATCGCCTTAGCTCCCAAAAGTTTCTAGGTGGTTCCATACAACCTTACAGTATTATTACGATGACTCATGTGTTATGTATGGCCATTACTATCACCGTTTTGCCAAACTTATAAAGCGGTAAGCTAAAGAAGGTTAGCGTATCTCGGATTTATTTTCCGGGAATGAAGTCGCAAGAGTGTGGAGGTATAACTGATTTCGAAAACTACTGTATCAAAGACCACAACGTGATTTCTACAGAATCATCTCCTCAAAGTCTACGACCTTAAAAACTCAGCGTGTTCCGGAGTATGAAATTAGATTACGAATCCATTATGAAGCATTGAACCATAGTTAAATATTCCTCGGAGATTGCTCCTTGAGAAGTTCCACGGTCGGTTTTTCTCCTACTATCGTTGACTTAGCGAGTAGTTGGTCATTGGCGTTGTAGATTCTTGATTGAGGAAATATTTCACTATTTCAAAAAATTACCGTTGCTTCTTCCGGGCTCTCCACAAAAATGATAACTATCTCTAGAAGAACTTAGTTGATTGAACTTCAATAGTTGATTATTAAAGCGAAGCCTGGGAGTTTTCCTGGTCGGTTTGGGCCGCCTGTGTCCCACGGATTGCCTACTCCAGGGCTAGTAAAAAATGGGAAGGTGCTAGCACCATGGTCGGTAGGGTCCCCATTCGTAAGCGTCGTACGGCTAATTACAGAACCACTAGCGTGGACCTCAATTATCTGGAGACGAACCACGGTTCGCACCGACTATACTGCTCGCAATGTAGTGCGTCGTACAGGTCCGAGTGCTGAGATCTGGGGCACCGAGCAGCATGCCTGCTTGTCTTGACTCTGTAGAGAAGAGAGGTCTATATGCCAAGCCTACTGGAATTCATCCTTTGGCAATTGAATGGGAGCTCAACCATAATTGTCTGATTTTGTCTGATTTTGTCTGATTTTGGCTGATTTTGCGCTGTGAAACATTGAATATTGATGTTTTGCACAATGCTGATCACCGTCGTTGAAGGAGCAAAGCATCTCGCTGGTCAAATTCAAGAATACCCGCGATCCGCGAAACTTTGAGAATAATCAGCATCAGAGACTACTGCGCAATTTACCTTTAGCACTGGGCGCTATTTCCGAGGTATCGCGTTAATATTGATCTGTAAATGAGCTTCGTTTGCTCAACGATCCCATTCATTAATACCTCATCGATACACGTCGAATTGGTTCCTGATCGGCTAACTCATAGAGTGTAGCGGGCCCCGACAGGAATGTAAAAACGGGCACGATGCCCACGCAAACTCCTGGCTGGGGAACAAATCTGAAGTTCGGGACCATAGCAAGGGAAACCCCCAAACACTCCATCAAAGTCAACCTTGCCTGAAAATTATCAAGTTGGTATAAAATTTGAACAAATTGAATGCGGAGCTGACACCCTTATCACGCACAGGGCAATGGATACAGAATCTGGCGGTCAAGATGGGACGTGTCTTGCAGACAATGAAAATCAAAAGTACTTGTCGGCCGTACACTCGCGGGTAACAAGGATCCGTTCCGAACACTTTCTACCCATACAAGAAAAGTTAATTTCCGCTCTTGGACTCTCGAAATCACAGCAAGTAGTCTTCGAAGGTGTGACAAGTTTCGCACGGATGTTTGGCGTTCGGCTTTTGAGCGATGCGATTTCTGTCAAAGTTACAGATTTGCTTTCAAAACCTCTACCCGAGGTTGTGGAGGCGGATATCTCATATGATGAAGACGAGATTATTTGGGCTGATGTTATTGGGGAGCTTCAGTTTGAGCCGCAACTACAAAGAAATGGCAACTATCTATGTCGCGTGCAGAAGCGTAACGCACTGATTGAGATGTCCGCATGGGATCACGACCTAATTTCCACGCGCCGAAAGCTTGTCCATCCTCAGGCATATTTGAGCGATATGTTAGCAGAAAGGGACACCTTGGATTTAATGATGAGTGCTCTGTCATCGTGCAACGAAATTGCCTTACAATGTCAGGACGCCACGCTCTCGCTTCATTGACAAATTGCTGACGCATTTAGTCATCGAAACAAACAAAGCAATCCTCACAAACCTGACATATAAGGTAGAGGCTCTTGAAGAAGGTTTGAGCAATATATCAGGCTCTTCTCAACCATCTCAGTTAATTCCCTGCTCGTACCACCCGAGTAGAGGTCATTCAAATTCTCCACAATTCGAATCAGACAATGAGGGTGTTGAAATGACCAGGTGTGTGGATAATGATGCTGGTGAGAACCCCTAGACTTGGGATTACGACGAGTTAACTAAACAACAAGATCTAGCCTCACCTCAGTCCCGTCGATGGAAGTCACAGGATTTAAAACGCGTACTACAGTGGTTTAAAAAACATGAAAATTTGTCAGATGACGAGATTGAGAAGCATTTTGAACGCGATTTCCGTCATTTTCGAAGTTGTAGTGCTATCCGTGCCGCTGTCTGGCGGGTAGCACAAAAGAACGGCAGTTGGCGCAGGCAAAAGAAAAGAGCGAGGCGGAGAAACAGAGGCTCAGTGTCTCCTACGATTCCAATCACGCCAGTGATGAAAAGCACTGAAGGCCTTCGTCACTTACCAACATCAGACACGTCAGCGAAAGAAGTTTCCATCCCTACTTTGAACCAGACCAGGTTGGGGTCACTGAGAGACAATGATACCCGTGTGCCTTGCTCACCACTGAACCAACTTCAGCCAGAGAACCCTGTGTATCGAATCCTAAACGATCAGTCAGATCCGACTACAACGTCGACGAGATTATATGAGGCACTCCGAGATGGCCAAAATGGTCTGACTCAGGGAACGAGGAGTTCTGAGAAAACAATGGCAGATGGTGAGTTCCTCAGCCAGCAGTCTGGAATCGATCACAACGATTCGTGTGAAGAAAACGAGGGTGTGGATGGTGGGAGGTATGCTTTACACACAGCACATGCTAAGCTTGTCCCAAACACAGAGGCATTTCCGTCTAGCGAACGCACCATATTTGCTTCAGATGTTGATATTAGCCCATCAAGATCATCTTCCTCAAAGCATGAACCTACAATGCCTTTGACCAAATCTCCCGATCCGCGCCCTAGATTCCTCGGGCATTTGCTAAATTAGCTTCGGATCGTTAATGTATTCAGTTGAGTCCTTTCTTGTTTCATTTCATTGATCGGTTATATTTAATGAATAAGAAGTGAAGAAAACAAACCCACTATAACCAAATTGACCATTATTTCATCACCGGTAACCGTGCCCGTAAGATTCTGAGGCTCTGCTTTCATCAGATTGGAGACATCCCGCATTAAGAAGGTATGGATCAAGTTTAGGGAGATAAATAAGCCTTCAAATAAATAGTTTGTTGTATTGCAGTCCACTTTATCAATTCTGCCTCCTTTCTTTGTCCATCTATATGTGCGTAGTATTCTCTGATCGGTTGATCGATTCATAGGCTGTCCTGGGGCAACTTTCGGAGAAGGATTGGCGTTTTGGATGGAACAGAACTCAAGGAAGATAAATTCGAACGGCCCGTGAAAGTTAGATACAGGTATTGGCAAGAATACTATCCATAAGAGATGCGATATACTGTATCCTCCAAATAGTTTGTTATCGTAGTAGCACATTTACTGAGACGGCTCCAGACGCAACACCGATTCCACCTCCTACTGTATGCATATAATGGCGTCTTATTTCGGTAAATTCACATTTGCAGTTTCCATCTGATTGAAAATATGACAATAGTATCTTTTATCAAAGCAGAATAATACTAAGTGTAGACATTGTTGTTCTATGATTACTTAGACGTCGTGAAACGGAAAACAAGACACCCTCCCGTTAGTTTTAATCTCAAATCCAACTTCAGTCATGGAGCCTCAATAGATAACGTCATTCTTATCCTTAACTCGAGTTAACAAAGCAAGTCCAAGGAGGTCACGGAAGACCGAAATAAACAATCATAACCTGTGGTTTGGCAGACTAAATTGACCTCTCACATAAAACGATCAACAATGTTCAATAAGATTAATTGAGGAATCTAACACTATTAGAATCCGAGGGTCGGGAAATCGCCTTCCACTGTTTCTTTATTCCTATTGAATCTTTAATCATCATGCCGATTCTTAGAAACCTGTTCAAACTGACCTGGGAGGCCCTTTGAGCTCAGTGAACGCACATGATTCAGCGGAGCTCGCTTTTTTCAATTCTGTCCTATCCAATCTTCTTAAAGACCCTATGGCAAAGATGCATAGGTTGTCATTGATCCGTATGTGGCTCGTTGGGTCTTAGATTCTACGTGATTATTCTTCTGCTTTTCTGTGCATTAATTTACCTTGCTGAATAAATAAGCTTAGTCGATTCATTCAAGGTCGGTAATTATGTATGGCCTTTTCATAGGGCACCAAAGAAGACGAAGGTTATTACATGGCGCAAATGCAGCTCTCTTCTTATCTAGTCGCGCGTTGCTAACGCGTCATCGCTCATTGAGAATTTTCAGCATCCATCCAATAGGATTATAGCAGCATTACGGATTGTTGGACACTTCTTGGTCTTGCCTTTCAAGGCTTTTTTGATTTATTAAATGTCTGATAGTGTACTGCGGCCTTGCCAGAAAACGGTCCAGGTCATTCTCTCTTCTATACTATTAAAGCCGAAAACCAGAGTTCCTTAATAATGTGCTTATTGAATCTCTGGATAGCAACTATCTTCGGCTTTTGGACATTGGGTCAAGCATATAGCCAACATCACGGCATCATATTGTCTCAAAGTGCCCCTGAAGCAAGACCCATGAACACAAGTCGATTCTACTTGAGAGGCGAATTTCTCCGTGCACCTTTCTCCGCAGCGAACTGGATAAACACCATAGGCAGTGTTGGCAGCCTATATGGAAGTAACATTATTGAAGTCTCTGGGGAAGTCGCCAACCAATACAAATATGTGGCACGATTTGAAGGTCCAGTACAAGGTCAAAGCTGGACCGTGGTGGTTTGGAACAATATGGGGCCTGATGGATCACTGGGCGGATGGTACGGGAAGGGGTGCAGAACATTTTCCTTGGCTCCTGGTCAGTATCGATATCTCGCCTTCGACGAGAATTCTCAAGGCGGATGGGCTATGGCCCCCGGTAATTCTATTCCCATTGATTCCGATGGCGCGTATGCTTCGACCTGGGGTGAATTTGATTTTGGCTCAAGCATCAACCTTGGATGGTCCAGGTTTGGCGTGTCCGCCATAGCTGCCCAGAATGCCGGCCTCAAGGTTCAAGGCATGAAAATTTGTGATGTTATCACCCATATCTGCTCGTTCATAACTAGAAATGCCGGGTTTGTTTACAACGCCTACACGAATACTCTTATCAATGATAGAGACATCGGTGGAAAGCTTGCCCCTGGACCAGCCAGGCTCTCAGTTACAGTTGATTACGATACACAGAATTAGCAACCTCATTATTTGGAGGCCTAATACGACAATGGTATCAAATACTATATGCATAATTATGTTTTATTTTCCGATTGAATTACTCATGACTGGTGCCTACAACACCGTCATTGGCACTGGTTTGGTGGTACTGCACCAATTTCTTCTGGGGAGGTGAGACAGCTAGGTTTACCCAAGTTACACACGGTAAGCTAGGTCTAACAAAGTACAGCGAGGCCGTAAATGTCTACTCAACAAAAGCAAGAAGGGTTGGGTATGACTCCAATGAAGAGAGTGGCCATCTTGAGAGGATAGGGATATTGATGGTATCAACCTACTGTAATGATTTCTCGTTTGTTGGTGGCTTTAACAAGGAAACCTAAATGCCAACAGGCGACTGAAACGGGTACCAGATGAAACCCATACCACTATACATTTATACGTTAAGGACAAAAGTGTGGACATACAGATGGATTCGATTGATGTCGATAAGGGCTTGTAGGTCCCAGTGCCCGGGCGGTAGAATACCGGGGCTCAGTGAAGCATACTTCATACAACTAATAGGTCTTCTCACATGCATGAATTTACTGTCGCTTATGCGATTACAGTCGGACAACCATGATTCGGTTGGGAGTCACAGCACAGTGTTAGTGTATATTCAGTAGTGGCTAGTCTCAAAATTGACTGGGCACGCGTTGACATCCATGAATTCCCCTCTTCAATCACCGGATCCACTTCTGCATATCTAGGCCCTCAACTGTCAAAGTCTGAGATCTAGCCTGTATTTATCAATTTAAATCAAAGTGATGATATCATCTTGTTGTTCCTTGCCTTTCAAAGAGTACAGGAGTCCCAAAACAACCAGAAGGAGACCCAACACAAAGAATAGTATAATGCTTTGCTCCTCACATGACAGCTGGGACTGAATACTTGGATATGGCATTGCAGGGGAGATCGAGGGTCGCACAGCCTGTAGCGGACTTCTGTATAGATCGGACCAATCCATGACATTCATTTTACACTTGCCATTCCAGGATTCTGAACCTGGATTGTGTGTTCCATACTGCTCCCTGGCCCACTGCTTGTAGTCCGCTTGATGTAGCTCTCCGTAACCTGGATTCTCTCTGCCATGATGAGGAGGCATTGATAGCTGCGTCTTTGATTAGATTGGATGATCGAAAATCGTTTTACAGTCATTCTCGAAATCGGCTTCACCAGTACACTCTTCGACTCTCTTTCTCAGCCCCACCGCCAAGGTCTTAGCGTACATAATTTAATGAGCCCACCGCATTAAGTTGCGGTCCGGTGATCTCCCCGAGCTTGCCCGGTGACAATTAAACCCTGGGGCCGCCTCAGTTTGATGCGTCCAGCCCAATAGATGTTCTGCGCTAAAGGCTTGGCAGCGGGGCCGAGGAAGAGAGTCGAAGAGTGGACTGGTGAAGCCGATTTCGAGAACGACTGTACCTGGACGACGTATCGAACTGTCCAGAGTCGGACTGTAGCAGTGGATCGAAGACGTGGTGGTTGATACTATCTCGATATAAAACTGTTGTGGTTGTGTACCGAGCGGGAGCTAACCCCGGACCGATGGCGGACCCACCCGCGGGAGGGCCCGAACCCCCTCCCACAAACACCCAAGAAAGCATCACCAGTTTCTCAGTCGAGGATTTCCAGCCCCGAATTTCGATTGAGACAGCCCAGATCATAGGAAAAAGGACGAGAAATGGCGAAGTTTACACGCCCACCGAAGGAACGGGCCGGATCACCACCAGAGAGGTGTGGAAGCTTATCGACAGCCTCAAGGACATTATCCACCGCCAGACGACCCTCATCGAGTCCACTAAAGCCGACCTAGAGGAGGTCAAGCACGACCAGAACGTCCTCCGAGAACAGAATGATAAGCTGCATGAAGAAGTCAGAGCCCTACGAACACAAATCGAAGCCAACCCACAGCCAAACCCGCCCAGAACATGGGCAGCGATAGCCGCCAGCGGCACCGGCGAACCGCAGCCGAGCCTCCGACGACCTGAGAAAGACCGGAACTGCATCCGCATCAGCACACAGAGATCATTCGTCGACCCGAGAGATAGTGAGAACAGCGAAGGAGATACCTTTGGGCGATATCTCTCCACCGACTCCGCTAACACCCATATCCGCTCTGCGCTGTTGAGCGCCCCTTCGACCCAGGATGCACAAGTGGCCGGTATTGGCACCACGAAAACGGGATACTTGATTCGCTTCAAAGACCCAGAGTCGGCTGACGCAGCCCGCAATAACACTGAATGGCTGAATGAGCTAGGAAACAACACAAAGCTAGTCAAGCCAAGATTCGGTGTAGTCGTACACCGTACTCCGACCGAGGACTTCGACTTGGAGAACGCGAACGATCAAGCGATCCAAAAAATCATGGAAGACAACGATCTAGCGGAACTGAACTTCCAGATTGAAGAGCTAGCGTGGCTCAAGCGGAAGGACAAGGTGCTAGGGAAGTTCGCATCGCTTGGCATCTGGTTCGACTCCGCAGAAGGAGCCGATTACATCCTTGACCGCGGCCTCCTTGTTGGACAAAGACAAATCGGCAGCGTGGAACGCCGTGAAATCAAGAAGAAGAGATGCTTCCGATGCCAACGGTTCGGACACCTAGCCTGGTCGTGCAGGGAAACACCACGGTGTGGACACTGCGCGGGTCAACACGAACGGCAACGATGCCCCCCAGGAGTGAGAGCCCGTTGCCTCGACTGCAGCGGCGAACACCCAACTGGTGATCGTCAGTGCCTGAGCCCCGCGACTTCCAACCCTTCCCAATGTTAGAAACGAACCTTCGCGTGCTACAGTTGAATGTTATGAAATCGGGGCCGGGAATGGAAGCTCTCATCAACGACCACCAAAGCCAGAACCTGGATGTCCTTTTGATCCAGGAACCATCTATCACTAGCTATCGAACACACGTCAACCACAGCGCTTGGCGACTATATCGGCCAACCGTTGAGTCCGACGAAGTTCGACCCCGCAGCCTAACCTATGTAAACCGAAAACTCTCAACTTCTTCACACCGGCAGATTCGGTGCAACCACCCAGACATCACCGCCATCAAGATCTGGACTGCCGACTCCCAGATTCTCCTTTTTTCTGTTTATATCGCTTGTGTCCCGCTACACAATCCGGGTGAAGCGTCGGCAGAACCTGCACTCATGGCGATCCAAGATACAATTTCAGCCGCTCGACAGGACGACCAGAGATCGACAAGCGTCATCCTGGCGGGAGATTTCAACCGTCATCACCCAATGTGGGGCGGCAACCACATTCAACCAAGGTTTATTGAAGATGCAAGTGAACTTATCACCTTTTTCCAAGACCACAATCTACACACATGCCTACCCCGGGGTACAGCAACCTTCTGGCCCCTTAACGACCCAGGGAAAAGCACCACCATTGATCAGACGGTGTCAGACCGCCCGGACCTGCTCGTTAAATGTCACCTCTACCACGAAAACTATGGATCGGACCATCGAGCAACATACTCGGAGTGGAGCCTCAAGCCCCACCACAAACCCACAACAAAAACGAGGAAAGCATACGAACGAGCAAATTGGGACAAGATTGGGGCTGAAATTCTCCTGCGGATGGGCCCATGGGATGAGATCAAAACAAGACCAGCTCTAGACGAGGCAGTAGAAAGGCTCACGGAAATAACGACGTCGGCCGTGGAAAACCACACTCCAAATCGACGACCAAGCCCCTACTCCAAACGCTGGTTCACCCCAAACCTGAAAGCCCAACAAACTGAAGTCAACTCCATCCGTCGGAAATGGCAAGAGAGCTGCGCGGAGCACGGACGCCATCACACACGGTCGGAGGACCTCTTTGAAGAGATGCAAGAAAAGCGCCGAACCTGGACACGCACCATTGAAAAGGCCAAAAGGTCCTACTGGAAACAGTTCCTAGACGGAGCTGGGGAGGGAAAACTGTGGAAGGCTGCCACCTACATGAAACCGCGAGAGAGCTGGGGACACGTCCCTTCCTTGCAGGTCGATTCCAACGAGCTGGCCGAGAATGAGGACAAGGCCCAAGCGTTTCTTGACACCTTCTTCCCCAAGATGAACGATCCCGTCGAAGACCCACCAGTCCAAGCGCCTCCGGAGCTACCGTGGCCACCGATCACCGAACTAGAAATCCAGCGAGCCCTCAAAGCGACGAAAGGCTCCACAGCACCAGGCGAGGACGGCCTACCAGCCCTCGTATGGAAGCACCTGTGGCAGTCTCTGAAGCAGCTCATCACCAGGATTTTCACGGCATCAGTCAAGCTAGGACACCATCCTAGGCGATGGCGGGGAGCAAAGATTGTGGTGTTGCGGAAACCAGGGAAGCCGGACTACTCGATCCCTGGGGCCTATCGCCCGATCTCACTCCTCAACACACTCGGGAAACTTCTTGAGACAGTCATAGCTCGACGACTGTCGTACCTCGCTGAGAAGCACGGCCTGCTACCCGATACACAATTCGGTGGGCGACCGGGCAGGACCACCGAACAAGCCCTGCTGGTCCTTGCTAACGCTATTGACCAAGCTTGGTATAAATGCAAAGTAGTGACGCTTATCGCGTTCGATCTGAAAGGAGCCTTCAACGGAGTCAACAAAATCAGCCTCGACGCCCGGCTCCGCGCGAAGGGAATCCCAGCCGTCGCTAGGAAGTGGATTGCGAGTTTTATGAGCGACCGGTTCGCCAGCATCGGCTTCGACGACTTCCGGACCGAGGTCGCGCCGCTGATCAATGCTGGCCTCGCGCAAGGCTCTCCCCTGTCACCGATTTTGTTTATATTCTTCAACTCCGATCTGGCCGACCAGCCGGTCACCTCTCAAGGGGGCGCATCAGCCTTCATCGATGACTACTTCCGCTGGCGAGTGGGCCGCTCGGCCGAAGAGAATTTGGCCAAGATCCAGTCCGAGGATATCCCCCGCATCGAGGCATGGGCCCGACGGACCGGGTCCTCCTTTGCAGCCGAAAAGACCGAGCTCATCCATCTCACCAGGAGAAGAAGCGAGCACTTACAGGGGCAAGTGGTCATGAACGGGAACACAATTGAACCATCAGCCAAAGCCAAGTTACTGGGGGTGATCTTCGACCACGAGCTGCGATGGAAGGAGCACATCCAGCAAGCTATCAAGCGGGCCACAAAGACGGCTATCGCTCTGGCTGGGCTACGACACCTACGCCCGGAACAGATGCGTCAGATCTATCAGGCGTGCGTCGCACCAGTGGTAGACTACGCATCAACCGTCTGGCACGATCCTCTACGCGATAAAACCCACCTACGTCACCTAACCACTGTACAGAGAGTTCCTCTGATCCGTATCCTATCGGCCTTCAGGACGGTGGCAACTTCCACACTAGAGGTAGAAGCACATGTCCTTCCGACACACCTCCGCCTTCGCCACCGAGCCCAGCGGACCATCGCAAAGCTCCACACCCTACCACGCAGTCACCCTATCTGGAACGCATTATCACGAGCTCTGAGACGGAGGAACAATATCGGAACATCATCCCGTTTCCCTCTGGCGGAAGCATTGAAGACGATGAACCTAGAAAGACTGGACGAACTAGAAGCGATCGACCCAAGCCCGCTGCCACCGTGGCGAGCCGAACCCTTCACAGACATCGAAATTGGATCAGACCGAGAAACAGCCGTAGAGCGAGCCGAAGCTGCACGGTCCGAATCGGACATTGTTGTCTATTCAGATGCCTCTGGACGCGAGAGCCACCTGGGTGCGGCTGTCGTCGCACTAGACAACGACCTGCAGGTCGTCGAATCCAAACAAATCCAAGTGGGACCAATGGATCGGTGGTCGGTGCACGTTGCGGAGCTCATTGGCATCTTCTACGCGATTAGCATGGTTTTCATGCTCGCCCATCAGAGTTTAGCCAACAGACAAAAAACAGCGACGATCCTATGCGACAGTCGATCAGCGTTGCAGGCAACTCAGAACCCAAGAAGCAGATCCGGACAGCGGATCATTCACGCGATCCTCCAAGCTGCCACCGAGGCCCAGGCAGCAGGCATCACGCTCCGTCTTCAATGGGTGCCAGGACATTGTGATAACCCAGGAAACGATGCCGCAGACCGACTGGCCAAGGTCGCCGCGTGCCCAGGCAAAACCCACCCCTTTCGTCCGCTACTCTCGAGGGAAAGTGCGCGCATCCGGAGTAAAATCCTTGATCACTGGGAACAGGAATGGAGGTCGTCTAACAAAGGCGGCCATCTACGGAAGATTGACAACACCCTGCCAGCAAACTACACGCGAAGGCTGTACGGGAATCTACCGAGGAACCGAGCGTACCTGTTGACCCAGCTACGCACGGGCCACAATTGGTTATCCACCTACGCTAAGACCTTTAGATTCCGCGACAACGATAAGTGTGTGTGCGGCGCGCAAGAAACAGTCACCCACGTGCTGGTGGACTGTCCGGACTTAAGGGTTATTCGAAGTAAGCTACGGAGGGAAGTGGGAGACGCATTTGTCAGTATCTCGAGTCTGCTGGGAGGCTCAACCGACGGTAAGAAAGGTAAACCAGACACCGTCACACGGTCTAGGACAGTTCAGGCTGTACTGGACTTCGCTGAGGCGTCACAACGGTTTTGGAGTCGTGCGCCACGAGGGCAGCCTAACAATGGGAACGGCAACTAGGCCACCGCAGGCCTTGACGAGGCTCCAAGGTCGTTTTCAGGAAGTGGAACATTCTACATGTATGTACCCGTGGATATATATAGTTGCTGTAGCCTGCATATCGCTTTTCATTGCGAGGGGTCAGGGTAAATGAAATCAACCAACCAACCAACCGACTGTACCTGGACGGAAAAACGATCGGAATCACTGCGAGAACGTGGTGGTTGATATTATCCTCGATATAACACTCTTGTGGTTGTGCGCCGAGCGGGAGCTAACCCCGGATCGATGGCGGACCCACCCCCGGGAGGGCCCGAACCCCCTCCCACAAATACTCAACGAGGGGCAGCGCTTTTCACGCTCGAAAACTTCGAACCGTCGATTGTGCCTCGCAAGAGAAGGAGCCCTCGGCATGGAAATGAAATCACCACAGTGGCACGCTCGAACCCCGAGTTTACCAGCACCGAAGACAATAATGGGCGGGTGACGACCAAGGAGGTCCGGCAGCTCATAGACAGCCTGAAGTTAATCATCAATCGCCAAACCGTGCTCATCGAATCCACCAAGGCCGAGATCGAAGAGGTTAAGCATGACCAGAATGTCCTTCGTGAACAGAACGAGAAGCTCCACGAGGAAGTCAGAGCACTGAGAGCTCAAATCGAAACCACCGCACAAGCGGCCCCGCCCAGATCGTGGGCTACGGTAGCGGCTAATACCAGCAATACCTCCCCGCAGCCAAACTACGATCACACCAACAAAGACCAAAACTGCGTCCGTATTAGCACCCAGCGAACCTTTGTGGACCCGACAGATAACGACAATAGCAATGGAAACACCTTTGGCCGCTATCTCCCCACAGACGCCGCCAATACCCATATCCGTACAGCGCTGCTCAACGCCCCATCGACCCAAGACGCCCAGGTAGCTGGAATCGGCACCACTAAGACGGGTTATGTGATTCGGTTCAAGGACCCAGTGTCGGCCGAAGCGGCCCGCAACAACACCGAATGGTTGAACGAGCTAGGAAACAGCACGAAGCTGGTGAAACCGCGATTCGGCGTTGTCGTGCACCGCACCCCAACAGAGGACTTTGACCTGGAGAATGCGAACACTCAGGCTATTGAGAAGATTATGGAAGATAACGACCTGGTGGAACGAGGCTTCCACATAGAAGAAGTGGCATGGCTCAAAAGGAAGGATAAGGTTCTAGGAAAGTTTGCCTCGCTTGGTATCTGGTTCGACTCTGCAGATGGAGCCGAATACATCCTCAACAACGGCCTGGTAGTAGGCCAGAGATATATCGGCAGTGTGGAACGCCGCGAAATTAAGAAAAAGAGATGCTTCCGATGTCAACGATTCGGGCACCTAGCGTGGTCATGCAAGGAAACAGCTCGATGCGGACACTGCGCAGGCCCGCACGAGCGACAACGATGCCCACCGGGCGTCCGCGCCCGATGCCTCGATTGCACAGGCGAACACCTAACCGGCGATCGACAGTGCCCTAACCCCGCGACGTCCAACTCTCCCCAATGTTAGAAACGAACCTTCGCGTGCTACAGTTGAATATTATGAAATCGGGACCAGGAATGGAAGCCCTTATTAACGACCATCAAAGCCAGAACCTGGATGTTCTCCTAATCCAGGAACCGTCCATCACCAGATATCAGACCCACGTCAACCACAGTGCCTGGCGGCTATACCGACCGACCGTCGACACGGACGCGGTTCGGTTTCGCAGCCTCGTGTATGTTAACCGTAACCTCTCTCCTTCCTCCCACCGGCAGATTCGGTGCGAACACCCAGACATTACCGCCATCAAGATCTGGACTGCCGACTCCCAAACTCTCCTTTTCTCCGTCTACCTCCCTTCTGTCCCGCTGTATGCCCCCAATGAAGGGTCGGCAGAACCAATACTCTCAGCAATTCAAAACACAATTTCAACCGCCCGGCAGGACGGCCGGCGGTCCACAACCGTTATCCTGTCAGGAGATTTCAACCGTCATCACCTAATGTGGGGCGGCAACCACATCCAACCAAGATTTATTGAAGACGCATGCGAACTCATCACCTTCTTCCAAGAGCATAACCTACAAACCTGCCTGCCTCGAGGCACAGCGACCTTCTGGCCCCTTAACGACCCAGGAAAAAGCACTACCATTGACCAGACGGTAACGGACCGACCGGACCTGCTTATCAAATGCCATCTTTATCACGAAAACTACGGGTCGGACCACCGAGCAACATACTCGGAGTGGGGCCTTAAACCCCATCACAAGCCCAGCGCTAAGACAAGGAAAGCGTACGAACGAGCAGACTGGGACAAGATCGGGGCCGAAGTGCTCCAGCGGATGGGCCCATGGAAAGAGATTAGAACAAGACCGGCGCTTAACGAGACAGTCGAACGGCTCACGGAAATCACGGCATCCGCCGTGGAGACCCACACTCCAGACCGACGCCCATCTTCTTATTCTAAACGCTGGTTCACGCCAGACCTCAAAATCCAACAGACCGAGGTCAACCGCTCGCGTCGGAAATGGCAAGAGAGCTGCGCGGGACATGGGCGAGACCATACACACTCGGTGACCCTCTTCCAAGAGATGCAGCAAAAGCGTCGGACCTGGACCCGTACTATTGAAAAAGCCAAAAGGTCACACTGGAAACAGTTCCTGGACGGAGCTGGGGAAGGAAAGCTATGGAAAGCTGCTACCTACATGAAACCGCGAGAGGCCTGGGGCAGTGTCCCGGCCTTGCATGTCGATTCGAACATCCTAGTAGAGAACGAGGACAAGGCGCGGGCATTCTTAGACACTTTCTTCCCTAGGATGGACCAACCGCATGAAGACCTACTAGTCGAGACCCCACTGGAGCTACCGTGGCCACCTTTCACGGAACTGGAAATCCATCGATCTCTTAAAGCAGCCAAAAGCTCTACGGCACCAGGCGAGGACGGTCTACCAACGCCTGTGTGGAAACACCTATGGAAGCATCTGGGAAAGCTCATCACCAGAATTTTCACAGCATCAATCGGCTTAGGACATCACCCGAAACGATGGCGGGGAGCAAAGATCGTAGTATTGCGGAAACCAGGGAAGCCGGACTACTCAATCCCTGGAGCGTATCGCCCGATCTCGCTCCTCAACACACTCGGAAAACTTCTTGAGGCAGTCATAGCCCGACGATTGTCGTACCTCGCCGAGAAACACGGCTTACTACCCGATACGCAATTCTGAGGGCGACCGGGCAGGACCACGGAACAAGCCCTGCTAGTCCTTTCCAACGCGATTGACCAGGCTTGGTATAAACTTGGAGTTGTGACACTTGTTGCTTTCGATCAGAAAGGCGCCTTCAACGGAGTCAACAAAACCAGTCTCAACGCCCGCCTCCGAGCAAAAGGGATTCCAGCAGTCGCCAGAAAGTGGATTGCGAGCTTTATGAGCGACCGCTTCGCTAGCATAGGATTTGATGACTTCCGTACTGAGGTCGCGCTGCTTGTTAATGCGGGACTAGCGCAAGGCTCGCCCCTCTCACCTATTCTGTTCACATTCTTTAACTCCGATCTCGTCGACCAACCGGTCACCTTCCGTGGTGGCGCATCAGCCTTCATTGATGACTACTTCCGCTGGCGAGTAGGTCGGTCGGCCGAGGAGAACTTAGCCAAAATTCAGTCCGAGGACATTCCTCGCATCGAAGCGTGGGCGCGTCGGACTGGGTCCTGCTTTGCGGCCGAAAAGACCGAGCTTATCCACCTTACTAGGAGAAAAAGCGAGCAACTGCAAGGGCAAGTAGTCATAAACGGGAAGACAGTCAAACCATCCCCCACAGCCAAGTTACTGGGTGTGATCTTCGACCATGAGTTGCGGTGGAAAGAGCACGTCCAGCAAGCTATTAAACGTGCCACCAAGGTGGCTATCGCTCTGGCAGGACTACGACATCTGCGCCCAGAACAGATGCGACAAATCTACCAAGCATGCGTCACACCAGTAGTAGACTATTCGTCAACGGTCTGGCATGACCCTCTGCGTGATAAAGTCCACCTACGCCACCTAAACACAGTTCAGAGAGGCCCTCTGATCCGTATCCTGTCAGCGTTTAAGACAGTAGCGACCACCACTCTAGAAGTAGAAGCGCACGTCCTCCCGACACACCTCCGCCTCCGCCGCCGGGCACAACACACTATCGCGAGACTCCACACTCTACCTCGCAAGCATCCCATTTGGAGCGCGCTCCTCCGAGCCCAGAGACGGAGGAACAATATCGGAAACTACGCCCGGTTCCCACTAGCGGAAGCCCTAAAGACCATGGACTTACAGACATTGGATGAACTAGAAACGATTGACCCAAGCCCGCTGGCACCGTGGCAAGCCGAACCCTTTGCGGAGATTGAGGTTGCATCGGATCGAGAGACGGCCGTTGAACGAGCCGAAACCGCGCGATCTATGTCGGACATTGTGGTCTACTCAGATGCCTCTGCACGCGAGGGTCATCTCGGAGCGGCCGTAGTGGCACTCGACGACAACCTGCAGGTTGTCGAATCACAACAGGTCCAGGTGGGACCAATGGACCGATGGTCGGTTCACGTAGCGGAACTCATCGGCATCTTCTACGCTATCAGCACGGTGTTCAAGATCGCCCATCAACGGACAAGCGAAAACAGTAGAGAAAAAACAGCAACGATCCTGTGCGACAGTAGATCAGCCCTGCAGGCAACTCAGAACCCAGGGAACAAATCGGGCCAGCGGATCGTGCACGCGATCCTGCAAGCTGCCACAGAGGTCCAAGCTGAGAGAATAGCGCTCCGTCTCCAATGGGTGCCAGGGCACTGCAATAACCCTGGTAACGACGCTGCGGATCGACTAGCCAGAGACGCCGCGTACCCAGGCAAATCCCACTCATTCCGCCCGCTACTCTCGAGGGAGAATGCACACCTGCACGTCAATATCCTCAGTCAGTGGGAGCAGGAGTGGAGATCGTCCAGCAAAGGCAATCACCTACGGAAGATCGACGGTACCCTACCAGCAACCTACACGAGGAAGCTATATGGGAGCCTGCCCAGGAACCGGGCGTACCTGTTAACGCAGCTACGTACAGGCCACAACTGGTTATCTACCTACGCCAAGAGTTTTGGCTTCCGTGACGACGACCACTGCGTGTGCGGTGCACAAGAAACTGTTACTCATGTACTAGTGGACTGTCCATCTTTAAGGGGTATTCGAATGGAGTTACGGAGGGAAGTGGGGGACGCGTTCAGGAGTGTCTCGAGCCTGCTGGGAGGCTCAAACGAAGGTAAGAAAGGTAAACCAGACACCGTCTCAAGGGCGAAGACGGTCAAGGCTGTTTTGGACTTCGCCGAGGCGTCACAGCGGTTTTGGAGTCGCGCGCCACGAGGGCAGCCTAACAATGGGAACGGCAATTAGGCCACGGCAGGCCGTGACGAGGCTCTAAGTTCGTTTCTTCAGGAAGTGGAACACTTTACATGTAGTTACGCGGATATATATATAGTGGTAGTATGCTGCATATCGCTTTCGAGCGAGGGGTCGGCGTAAATGACATCAACCAACCAACCAACCGACTGTACCTGGACAGTATGCCTTACTAACCTGCTATAGAATGAAGGGCGTGGGGACTTCTTAAATCGTTTTGGACCAAAATTAACGCAGGTAGAATGGAGTGTGACAATAGAGCTCTTTGCACAATTGCTCTAACATCTACCCGAAGAAGAACCCTGGATGTTAAATGGCACAAAAGTAGGCGATTGTACATAATAGTCTGGTGAATAAGAGTTGTTAATCGTGATGTACATTAAAGTAACAACGGAATACTGTTCATTTAGTGATTTTATATCTACGTACACTAGTTTTGGGTAGACCAAGATAAATCGAGTTCATGGGTCATTGTGATGGGTGATTGAAGATTTATTTGCATCAAGAAAAATCCTAGATCATTTGCGTAAAATGATCTAACTGAGATAGGCCTCCGATTCAACCATATATGGCCAAATCCAACCGCCATGGCAGGACTACTTTTAGTCGAGCACCTCTATTCAATTTACTAGTTTTGGGTGGCTGGGTCGCTGGGGTGACGTCGGAAGTTCATTCTATGTGAATTCGGCGGACTTCAATTCAGGACATTCAATTATTCCAGTAGTTAATTCTGAGAGAAGAACCTGTTTGAATCATTTCGAATAGTTAATCTACGTCCATTCTGTTATGTCCCATGAAATCAATTTTACCAGCCGACTCCGGAGGCAATTTTGATGAATTCCGGTTGTCAGTTTAGATCAATTGATGTCTGTTATCATCTTCAATAACCTTCATTGATTCTTCGGTGATGGGTCCATATTAAAGAATCAGTCAGTCCTAGGCTTTTATAATAGTATAGTGATAGCGTAGTAATCAATGCATTGCATCCAATAGATCTACGGCCTCCATTCTGTAGTCAAACCTTACACTGTGGTTCCACTTATTGGTACGAAGAGAATCTAAGAAACATTTTTTATAAAGAAAATTTCACAAAATTAACCTTTCTCTGAAGGAGTATACTAAGTTTTATGTTTTCGAAGTAATAGCATATTGTTTGTCAAAAATGATGCAAGTAAAGACAATGTCTGGACCATAAGGAAGGAAATGGAGGACAGCCAGCATAGATTAATCCAGGTCGCCAGGTCACCTCCCCACCCATTTGCGGAACCCCGCCTAGACTATTCTGTAGATATTTGCAGTGTTTTTTAGTCACTAATATACTCACAACCTAAGCGGTTAAGAAATATATGTGTAGCTCACAACCTAGGTGAGGATAAGCAGCCCTGTGACCGTGTGGACGGCCACGGCACAATCAATCTAATTGAAGATATTAAGATCCTCAGGAATAAGTAGGAATTGTCCCGTCGAGTATTATAAACATGAATAGATTCTATAGCGCCAGAATTTACGACACGGTACTGTAAAGGCTTTGAACACACTGGGCGTGACACAGTGCAGTCACCTATCACCTCTAGTGTGCTGGAGCAACAAAACCTAGGATCCCCCTTATCCCCGATCTAAGATCTTCCGAATACCCATGATATATAATACTAGTCACGACTTTGGTCAACTAACTATCAACCAAGAAAAACTATTAGATAAAGTCTGCTGGGCCGCTTCTTCGTCAACCTATTTGAATGTCAAACTGCGCCTGCAATTAATCATATCACATAATTATTCAATTTAAACATATTCACGCCAACTGGTGCAAATCGAATGCTTCGCCCCGGATATGTTGCTTATATCTGAATTAAAGTATCTACTTAGGAAAATGTCGTTTGGGCCGAGCTTGACTGTTGGTGATCTCAGATTTACAAAAGATTTTAAGTGGAGAAATTTGATATTGAGATTTGAGTAATGAACAGCCAGTGGAGAGAACAGTATCAGCTGTACATGTCATCCATTTTACTGCATTTACCACGCCAAACATCACGTGGTTTCCACACTCTACAGGTATAAGAAGTACAAAATAGTGCAGGACATGCCAGAACTTGTTTTATGACCACTAATTCGTTGCCTCAAATACCAACTCTCAACTTCCTGACCATTGAACATGTCACGTACAACCAAACACATACCCATTTCCTATTCAGATGAATATGGAGCGTGGCTGCTCAAGCACTTCTCAGAGACTGGTCGACCATCGATGGCTTCTTCTCTTGAACAAGAGAATATCTATGAAACCACACAAAAAGTGCATCGTCGTGTTAGAAGGTCTGATATATACATCCGAACTAATCATGATGGTGGTAGTGAGAATTTGGATGAAAGAAGGTAACAGAATAAAGGCCTGCCAAAGCCTAGCGTGAATCATGCTGACGTGTTATAAAGTTTGACTGAGTTCGGCATCACTGGTCCGGTGCTAGATAGTATTTCTGGTGTCGAGAAAGGAGAAGCTTTATCTAATGAGAGGGAAGCAGAGATCTTGGTTTTGAAGAGGATAGTAGAGGTTGTACAAGCTAGGATTGATCAATTGCATGTCCATGTAGCCGCATCGACTGTTCGATGTCGCCTAACGAACAATAAGCGAAGGCTATTGGACAATAATTAGGTAAACGCAATGAAGACTAGATGAAAATACGCATAAGGATTCTTACATTAGCTTGGCAATACTGTAAACACTAAGGAACCGTTTTCTGGCCACAAAGCCTTATCAGAGATCCATCTGTGAGCCGACGGGCTTTGTCATTATGCAATTGTAAACGCCTCTTGTGAGTATGACTGCATTATACTATATAACGGCACCAAGAGGTAGTTCGGCCACGTCTACCGTCTTCTATCATTGAATCCTTTGAATCCCAAGAGTAGTTGAGACGAACTCGAGCCCATTCTCGTCTTGTGAAAACGTTTCGATGTGATCAGCGGGGTAGTTTGGCGTTGTCTGAGGTGTGAAGGGTCTCCTACGTACTCAGATGCCGATCTCTTCTTGAGGTAAACGATTGAAATAATAGGAACATCTGTATATCACTAAACTCCGGAGTTATCGGAGCCGATACCCCCGGTCGATGACACCGTAAAGTGGGACAACTTCCTTGACAAGGCATCTAATTGACTCAGTTGGCTTTGTCAGGGCTACCGGGAAGGGACTCGCCTCGTGAGCAGGTATACGTGATATGCCCAGCGGTTTGAGAGTAGGGATATGAAGCATAGGGTCGAAGCTTATCAGAATTATCGCTAGATGGCCAGGGGGTAGACCTGGCGAAGTGACGGAGTAAACAAGGGTGCGGTCGTCCAAGATGGCCTGCATGTTGCCAGAGCATGAGGAAGGGCAGAGGAGACGGCGGAGTTCAACAGGGGCGTCTTCTGGAGGCCACATGTGCATGCCACGGGAGGCGAAGCGCTCATCTGACCCTTCGAGGCGGCGGCCATTCGCGTCCGATTGTGTTGGTTGAAAGAGGAGGCCAGGTTCTCCGGCGATACCATCGTCATCAAATGGGCATTTACGCCTCCGCGATATTGTTCTAAGACGGAGGAAATCACAAATGTGAACTCCATCTGCTTGACTCACAGGATCGTTCACAAGATCGAGAAAGGTTGAGGAGCTGAGGTGGTAGCAGTGGTATTTGGTGTACGCAGCAATAAATTCTTGTCGCTGGGTTTGATCATGATTTTCATACTCTGGGTGGTAGTTGCGTCGCAGGCGCTTTTTCGGCTTGCCACTATCTAGGTGAGCCGTATCCGGACCGCTGGCAGCTCCGTTGAAGTTGTCACTCCATGGAGGGGACTTAATTCCTCCTTCTGGGTATTTCAGCCGTAATTCTGTGGGTGTATATAGGTTTTCGAAATAATTTGTTCGATGGTTTTCGCTGTTCCCGTCTGCCCATTCACGGCGACATTCAGTGATCACTGGCCTCCCGGCAGTCTCATCAAACTGAATAGAAAGCTGCGTCCACATCTCATTTATGGGGCCTTCACGGTGATCACGACGCCATATGCGACCACTCCAGATCTGGCCCTTCTGTCGGGGTGAATAACAGAACCAATAGTAGAAAGAACAATGTTCATCGTCATCAGAAGTTGTCAGAGTTGAGACGGTGTACAGGTGGTCCTCATACATTTCAAAACAAATCGATTGGCCAATTTCCCAGCCCTCAACAGAATCGAAATAGAATTCAATGAACCTATTGGTGGCCATATCTACGCCGTAACATAGCCAGCGCCCTTGCAAACCATGTGTAGCCGTGAATGTGCCATACCATAGATTCGAACGAGTGTGCCGCACAAAGATAGGGGTGGACGAGGGAATGGACCGTCGCAGGAGTAGTCGCTTGCGTCTAGTCTGTCGGAAGGTTGTGTCAATAGCAATCAACCAACTACCCTGGCCTCCAGAACCCTCTAGACGAAACACGAGGATCTCATCTTTGAAATAGAGGAGTGTGACCTGGTTGATAGGATCAACGCCTGTCGCTACTAGGCCACTGTCTAACCGAGGAATAATATGGTATAAATTCAAGAGTCGTTCTCGGAGGTCACCATGATGCACATTGAGCAAGCGAATTTCGTGCTGAACTTGGTAACATAGAATTCCTTGCTGATAGAGGAAATCAGTCGCAAATGCCAGCACCGCCACTGCATATGGAGCAGCCGTAGCTACGGCTTCGTTGATGTTGAAACGATGCATGATAGCCTTACGGTAACCAGATCGGGCAACCAAGGCGGCGAGGCCCTCTCTGCTATGAGCAAAGACCTTCTACAATAGTGGACTGTCAGCATATTGTACTCAACCGCCACTATGAAAGTACATTCTCTACCCAGGTTAGGGTTCGCCAAGCGGCAGCGGCTCTTACCTCGACAATTCTTCGCGCAATTAGGTCATCATTCAATAGAGCATAAATGGTGCGGCTGGTGTGGCTTAAATGGACGTAGTCACTGTCATCCAAAAAAGTGGCAATTATGTAGAAAACATCAAACGGAATGGTGGCGAGTGTTGGAAAAGCAGACATGGCTGGCAGTCGAGGTGGGTGCTCTTTCACCGAGTGGCGAGATGTGGGGATACTGAAGAACAGGATTTGATCAATATGGGAATAGGGGATTTATGTATCGTGTGACATAGGGGAAGACAATTGGTCTTGAATATGGACCAAACAAGTGTAGCCATCCAATTATGTCAAAGCCCAGTGCGGCAGCCGAGAAATTTCAGGGGCGGAAGTAATGCATTGAGGCTTATCGTTGAATAGTTAGTCCCCAGTTCCCTTGTAGGGTGATCGGTACATATGCTATTTTAGTGCATTACATGGCTCATTGGCGGAAAAGATTGACCCCTCCTTCTCAAGACTTGCTGGGGTGAGTCTAGACTTGGCCCGACAAGCGGTCCGATGACAAATTATTACAGAGCACAAAGTGGGAACTAATTTCCATTCAAGGTATATCACCACTGCCATATGATAAGTTTCAGTAAATGGTGGGCAGTGAAGGATAACTCCATTACGAGTAAAACACCTTTTGATTAACAACGGTTTAATCAATATCTCAGGTCCCTAAGGACTTGTCTGGCGACATGTGAGTTATATGGCTCAGGCCTTAGCAGATCACATTTCCTGTGTATGGATTTCGTAGAGGAGATAAGGAGGATTATATGATGTATATTTGCAAATTATGTCAACGTTCCTGGCGAGGCTCTCTGGGTTTTGGGTTATCTTGTAGGCTTTGGGAAAGCAACTTTGAAATCCCGGTCTTGCTTGTACAACTTATGCCCTTCCCGTCGACTTTCCTTGCAGAGTCACTCGAAATACTGCTTGGCCCACCATTTGCGCTGCTCCTGGCTGGTTTGTAGGTGTTGTGATCATGGAGGCCTTTCACGGGAAGCAGGTTTCCAATAAATTTGGCAGTTTAATTTCGCAAAGCCGATGCCCCATATGAACCCAACTCCGACAAGATTATATCCCCTGACTGAACCAGAGATGGGTTTTGTGGTGAGGGATGAGGAAGTGTATTGCGGAAGGTTTGCAGGTCGAACCGGGTGTAGGGGGTTGTTCTCGACGGCAGGGTTAAGGGGAATATTCTGAGAGAGGCGAGACTATATCAGCCCAATGTAAGATTCGCATCAGAAGCATGCTGATACTGAAATGTCACCGGGGATTTGGTACCGATTGTCCTAAGTAAAGGACTAATTTATTATTCCCTCTTCGTCTGGAAGGCTGGATCATTCCTCGGTGAAGCGTGGTCTCGGGTAGGCCGTGGTTGAACTTGTGGTCTGGAGCTGAGACTAGCGCTGTTGTGCAGGGCGTTAGATATAAAGAGAAATGTTGAACTTGATGGCTTGGAATGACAAGGAGTAGGCCTTGGCTGTTGGGAATAATAACGTTGATGTACCTACTTTAGGAAGGTCAGAATCTCCAATTACCAAGGAGGAAGCTCACCTTAGCTGCTTCTAATGGAACGAGTTGGCGGCCGTTAGGTTTGGAGCAGAATAACATCGACGTTGACAAACCTGACAATAAAGGATACTTGGAGCCTGGTCAAGAAGGATTAAGATGCCAAAGTGAGGTGATGATCCGAGTGGGGGACTAAGCGGCTTCACCAGGATTTATCCCTGTAGGGACCAAGCTCAAACGGTATGAGCGAAAGCAGAGCGATTTCTTTTAGTTCAGTATCCACCAAACATTTCCGTGAAGGTGGTGGTTGTAGAAACGCCAGTTGACACATCTACCGTCGGGCAAGGAAAAAGACAAGAAGTTGCAGTTGGAAAATGTGCGAGGAAAAGTTCGGCCGGGAAGTGATACTGTGCCTCTCCTCCCTTCCCTCTCCAATTTCACTTTTCCCACTCTCTGTTCGTTCCACCCATCAACTTGCACCGGCTTCTTTCAGTGAAAAAGCGGAATCAAATAACTTCCGTTCTGATGAATGACTCTGCTTCCATCTCACATTCTTCAGGATTGTAACGCATGTCAAGCGCAGCTTTAGCAGGTAACCTTCTTGGCTTCAGCAGTTGAGAGGTCAACCTAGATCTTTATTAAGACGAAAGGGAGTTTATTTCTCTACTTTGTTTACACTATCTGGCGGACCTAATTTTGGAATATTTTAAGCTGACAATGTCACGGATTTTTCAGTTCCTTTTGGCGAACGAGTCCAACCAAACCATTCGCAGCCCCCTACGGAGAAGGAAAGGGACAAACCTACACCGGAGCCACGACCGTACATGGCCCCAGGAATCCATCAAGATTGCTAGCTTGGATACCTTCCGAACTTTATTATATGAAGCAGGAGATGGGGGGTTGACATTCAACTTAAGCTTCCGTGCTTCCAGCTCAGTTTTCTTGGACTGAAGGCTATGCAGGTTTTTGGTCTACTCCGAGTTTTGACGACAAAGGATACCCGCCTCTGCTTGGATTTTATCGTTTCAAGAATTGTGTACGGATGACAATCCTTCCCTGAGAATCCTCCCTCGATTTGGTCGAACTCGGATCCGAATCGTGGCTCGCCCCAACAGTGATATTTGCGCTGTACGCACCAGAAGACGTCGGACATGCTTTCGGCGATTCTCTTTTTACGTGAATGGCCGTCCTCATAGTGGGTATGTTTGGAGCACGGGTACATATATGTCTTGTCGGGTTAAATGCTTGTTCACCACTTGGAAGCGTTCAACCTGTTGTGTACACGCTGTCTCATATTATGTGCTAAAAGACGAATCGCCCAGCCAATCAGAGCACTTCTGTTGCTGTCAAAAGTCTGGCTACGAGGGAAGTCTGCTTCGCTTTTTCTCGAAGGTTATTATTCGAAGAGCGGGTGTAGGGGTTTATGTTTGACGGCAGGGCTAGGAGGAATATTCTGAGAGAGGCGAGGCTATATCATCCTAAAGTAAGCTAGATATCAGAGACATGCTAAATTGAAGTATCAATTAAGATTCGATATTAAGTGTGCTAGGTGAAGCACCAATCCATCATACCCCCTTTCCCTGGACAGCTGGATCATTACTCGTCGAAGCGCGGTCGCAGGTATGAAGGGTTTAGGCTTGCAGTCTGGAGATGAGATTAGCGCCGTTATATAAATGTTGAATTTGACGGGTTAAACGACAAGGAGTAGGTCTTCCCTGTTCGAAACAAGAATGATGATGCATTTGCTTTAACAAGATGACAGTTTCTAGCTGCCACGGAGGAAGCCCACCTTGGCTGCCTCTAAGGAAATCAATCGACCGGTCGTTGAGTCTGGAGCAGTATTACGTCGGCATTCGCAGACGTGATATTAAAGGAGGATGGCAGTGGGGCCAAGAAGGGTTAGGATGCCTAGGGGGGGTGGAGGTAGGTGACCGCACCGGAATTTGGCCCTGAAAGGACCAAGCTCAAACAGCAAGAGGGAGAACAGGGCGAATTTGTTTGGTTCAGTGTCCACCAAACACTTCGGGAAGGGGGTGGTTGTAGAAACTTCCGTTAACGGACCTACCCTCGGGCAAGGAGAGAAGACAAGTAGTCCCACTTAGTGATTGTGTGAGGAAAAGTTCGGCCGGGAGGTAATACTGTACCTCTCCTTCCTTCCCTCTTCATTTTCACTTTTCCCACCCTCGGTTTGTTCCACTGATCACATTGCACTGGCATCTTACACTGAAGAGACGAAATCAAATAACTTCTGGTTTCATGAATGACTCTTCTTCCGTTTCACACGTTTCATGATTGCAACGCATGTCAAACATGACTTCAGGTTACCTTGGGTGTCAGCAGCTGAGAGGTAAACCTAACTCTTTATTAAGATGAAAGACAGTTTATCCCTCTGCGTTGTTTATCTGGCATAGCTAGTTATTGAATACCTTAAGCTGACAATGTGACCGATTATTCAGTTCCTTTCCGCGAACGAGTCCAGCCAAGCCATTCGCAGCCGTCTTCAGAGAAGGAATGGGACAAAACTACACTGCCCCTACGACTACGCATCACCCCAAAGATTCATCGAGATTGCTAGCTTGGATACCATCCGAATTTTTAAATATCAAGCGGGAGATGGAGAGTTGGCATATATCTTAAGCCTCTGCGCTTCCAGCTCGTTGACACTCAACGCATGCAGGCGGATTTTCTCTTCCATATTTTGGTGACAACGGAAATTTGCCCTCTGCTCGGATGCTATCGTTGGAAAAGCTGTGTATGCATGATCCTTCGCTGAGAATACCCTTCAATTTAGTCGAGCTCGGATGCGAATTGTGTCTCGCCCTAATAGCGACATATTGCGGTGTGAGTCGGAGAAGACATCGCATACGCTCTGGAAGATTCCCTTTCTGCGCGAATGGCCATCCCGTATCGCGGATATATCTGGGAAACGGACACAGAAGTGACTTGTTGGGTTGGATGCCTTCCCACCACTTGGAAGGCTACAAACTGTTGACTACATTATGCGTCATCTAATCTGATAAAGAACCAATCGTCCAGTCTATCAGAGCGCTTCTGTCGCTATCAAAAGCCTGGCGATGAGAGAAGTTTGACTTACCTCTTCTCGGAGGTTATTATATGGAGAGTTATGTAACCTGAGAATGCTTTACTGAGAAAAGGACAAGAGACACCCTTGCAAGGACTCAGAAGCGATTTCTCACTCCCACTAACAGCGAGTCGCTCTTGGAACACAAACGAAGTTGGTCCTACACAGGATTAATTTCATTTCTCAATGTTGACTCAAGAATTGAACTGGATTGCCTCCCCGCACGCACTTGTACAAAGACTATGTCATGTCACTCTTAACACGCTCCATGAATTGTTTGAGGGTTTTCAATTCATCAGCAGAGAGAGGGATAGAATTTAACTCGAAATATTTCATGGTTACCTCCAAAGCCTTCTGTGCATCTTCTGTTGTAGGTTTATCCAACTCTGTTTCTGCTTCGGTTGCGCGCACGGTGACTGTTTCTTCGCCTGGACGTACTTCATACACTTGTAAAGGTGGCCCTGATCTATAAGTTAGGGTGGTGCCTTCAACTATGGATCTCGGATTCACGGGTGATAGAATGTTATTCTGATTCTGGAATCTTGTCGTCACAGCGTGTCCTAGATTTCCGTACTCGAGGGGTTTGACAGGGGACGGGTCAGAACTGGCAGATGGGAGGTCTTGGGGTGTATGCTTCAGGACTTTGGCAATTGTGCTTAGCCTATAATTTAGCTTTTCATGTAGTACCCGACATGGAAATTCCTTTAGTATACCTTCTGTCCCAGCCGAATGTGTCTATGCAGGTTCACTGGTCAGAATAATTTGGCTTGCATTGCATCGAGATCTTACCCGCAATCTGTTGCTGTGTAATATTTGGGTTCAACTCCTTGTATTTGCAAATTTCTCTTTTCTCTTGTGTGGTCATGGGTTGTCGTACTATTGATTGTCAGCCAAGAGCTTTTCCAGCAGACGATATTTCCAACAGAAGGAACAAATGGGCTTAATCTCAAAGAGGGAACACTTGTGAAAACCGAACTATTGAGTTTTAACCGCGGGTTGCAAAATGTTACTCTTTGGAGAGCGCTGCAGGTGATACTGGGGAAGGAACAGCGTTCAGGGCGGGATGTACGACATATTGGGACAGGCTGTAGTGAATCAAATTCCAACAAGAGAGAACAGAAGCCCAAATCAAAGTTCAATTTAGACAAGGTATGACTGCATTCATGGGCGAGTGATCGTAGTCTTACCTCTGCTTTTCCTCCGATTGCCCGCTCTGGTCTGTTTCCGCGATGATCTCGTCGCTCGTTCGTCCTGATTGCCGAAACCTTTGTCTTGCGTTGACATTCCTGTGAATGACCTTTGACCAAGAGTGGTCGTCGACGTCGGTAAAATGGAGGTTGGTGCCGACCATGACGACAGTCTCGTTTCGAGGGTCGATGGCTGCGTTGGTGTCCTGGTCCATGAAGATGACAGCGTCTGGAATTGCATCGAGGCGAGATACGGCGGTGCGGACAAATAGTACATCCCATCTAGGTCTATCGGCGGAGAGGGATGGTAGATAGACGGACAACTATCCGACATCGATGGCGGATGCGCCGGTAATTGGAATACGTTGAGCTTGAGTAAGTCGATTTCATCGTCTGGCGGCAAAGACTCATGGTGTGATTCCTGCATGACTAGGACTGATGAAAATTGTTTCTTTCGGCACACGACGCAGGCACACCGTGTGGAAGATCAAATGAGGCAAGAAGAATAATGCATGTGAATAATACCGAGGGAGGATTCCGGAGGAGGGAAGCCATTTTATGATGTTAGCGGAGCTGGTCTCCTCCCAGCAGGAAGCAGAGTCTCGGATAATAGTGGCAGCCGAAGTGCTAGGGCATATCAGTGGACTAAAAGCCCTGTTAGCGAGAAAAGGCAGGTTGCTGGGGCTTCGTCCGTGCTCCAAACCTAACTGAAACCATAAGACCCGCATACTTTTTGGAGGAGACTTTCATTTTGCGGATAATCATCCCTGTCGCGGCCCTTGAGGAGGATTTCAGACAAGAATAACTTCGAGTCATAACTTATTCGTTGGGTGTAATACACGACTTGACCACAGTAATGCCCAGGAAGGTCGCTGACTCGTAGTTCCGACTGTTCGTCTCCATGTGTTGCCGTCAAGAAGGAGAATGGTACACTGGACGGAAGGATGTGCGCGATATGCTGCAGTGGTTATCCCCCCCCTTTGCCCTCCCTGGTTCTCCACTGGGTAATAGTTCAACACTAGTAAGATCGACCCAGGTAAATGCACTTGAATCTATACCAGTTGAGGATAGACTCGGACTAGCCATCGCCTGCTCCGTGAATGCATATGCTCCGTGCATCGGATTTGTACGGAACCGTCCGGCCGGTCAACTCATTGCCTTGTAAGTTACTCTTGTACAGTTACTCCAACTCCTAGCTATGTTACAAAAATACAGGCCATTATATTGCCAAAGAAAAAGGAAATACCGATGTGAGGGAAGTTACGTTCCTCATGCAGGATGGCTTTTCCTCCAACCTCCCTTTTCACCATGATATCACTTCGAGCGTGACTAGTCAGCTTTGTCTGTCTTTGTAAAAACCAAGCCTGATATTTCAATAGCGAGAAAAATCCAAGAAGAATCTCTCGGAGATAATTCGACTTCTCTCACCAAGTCCGATTAGGGCAGTGGAGAAACGCGTATTATGCTAGGAGCAATCATGGCCCGGTCTTTTAGCGGTTTGAGAGACGAAATCATTCATGGGCCAAATACGACTGGGCCCACACCAGAATCCAACCGATACCACCAGTTAAGGCGCTATGAAGTTATTTATCCCTTTCCGCGCTTAAGTCCAACATTTCCAATCCATCCACTCTTAGCCACTTTTTGGTGACCTTTTGCTTTCGAACCTTCAATAACTGCTTGAGACTACGAGAAGAGTTCCCAAAACACGTGCAGGTTCCTACGTATTTCTGAGAACCTTATCAAACATCAAGTGGATGGAAGGAAACCTGGTTTCGGCCTGTATGAAGACGGAATTGGGCACGAAGGATGAACTTTCTTAATGGGCATGTGCTATTTTCCACGTACTATAATGGCGGTTTTGACTCGTCTCTTGGCAGCTTCCAGACCGTAAAGAAGTGTAATATTTCGGGTAATAGCCGAAGATGATCCATTCTTGGACATTAGGCCCAATCAACCCGCTGTGGTTTATTTGGGTCATGTGCAATGTGATATCTAGGGTGCAGCTGATTAGCCTGCTCTACTCCAGAACAAGCCTTTAATTACAAGGTGTTACGTAGAATTTGTATTATGAAGTATCATACCAGATTGACTGTGCCATTTAAGGGGTTCGTCCCCCGCTCACTCGCTCACTCGCCATTTCTACCATTCTTCGCACCCGTTGAGCGTTTTCTATCTTGCCTTTGAAATTAAGCCAAATTTCATTCTATTCGATCGACTCTTCAGCATGACCAGAAGAGATCTGGAAGACAATACATGCCCGTCTACCCGTTCCCATGAGGTATTAGGTGGGGCAGGACAGCCAGAAAATAGTGTACGTCGTTGTTGCCAGCAATAGGACATCATAATCCTATCCCTTCATGGGCTCCTGAGGCTAATTCTTTAAATACAAAAATATTAGGCACACTTTGCCTATAAAATCGACGGACAGAGACATGTTGCAGCACAGGGCGATAAAATTGGGATTGTCTCCGCCCTGAATGGCACGGAAATTACGGGTTTCTCAAAGGTTCTGAATGGCAGTGTTGTCGAAGCGCAGAAATCGCAGTCCAGCTGTCATGTAATGTATGGTGGCTCCGTAGAAAACGGGAGCAAACTTGTCAATGGCAATTTGGACCGAGAAAGCTTCCTTGAATTCTTCTGCAGGAAAAATTGAGATTAACTACTCGCTCTTGACTGGTAGTTTACTTTTGATAGTCTAGTGCTCACGATATCTCAGAGGTCGTTGCTGCTTCTTTAGATTGATTACCAGTTTCCTGTGACAGGTATATTTTCCTTTCTAATGAGTAGATGCATAAATTTCGTCCAAGAAATTGCGTACCAAACATTGTTATAAATTGGGGCTACATTCTGAAACTTCTGCTATAATGCTCACAATTTGCTTAAATTTACTGATGGCGGCTGTATTTTGAAGATGCATCGTGTTGGTGTAGAATTTGGGTGACAACTATGATGTCCTTGGTGATTTCATGGTATAAAAATGCCTTTCTTCGGTCTTCGCCGGTGATTCGTCTTCATTACGTCGACGTTATAAAATATCCTTTTTCTTAATCTGAGGTGCCCCGCTTGGGAGGAGGATGAAGGTTGCTATTTTATGAGGAGTGGCGGTTGTTGCGTTGACCTTTTGAGTATTGAAGGAGATAGATCCTACAAGAAGTTGCTGCGAGACATAGGGAGGCGGTACTGGCATGCCGTAAGCCTATCATTGGGTGAGGGGCAGTATTAAAATAGCCCATATTCCAATATTCCTTGTGGGCAGTGCAGTGAGGCAAATGCACTAATCTCAACAGATGTTGGTGGATTTCATGTCCATGGCTGCCTCTCTGCATGGATTTAAATCTCATTAGAACATGATGGAGTGAGGCTGCTTTGATGTTCAAAAAGGAGTATTAAATGGAGGATCATTATGAAGAGATTGGGGAAGGGGAAAGTTTTGGCCTTGAGAGAAGAACTTTTTGCAGACAAAGCAACCCAGTAATACGTTTTTGCCATGCCGTAACACTATACACCAGCATAATTGGATGCTTGTTGATTCTTGCTACAACTCTCCCAACCGTCAATAGAAAGCGCCACCCCAAAATGAAATTGGTTCTATGAACAGAAGGCAGTACGTGACAGGCAGTCTCCTTCCGGACTGCCCTGCCCCTGCCCGATATCACTGTACTAGTGATAGTGACCCGGGGATTCACTTGTGGATCTATACCCATTCAGGGTAGACGCGGGCCACCAGTAGACTGCTTTGTGTACATTTCGTCCGCTGAAACCGACGAATCCCGGAGTCCGTGCTTTTACTTTGCGCTAAGCCATGGTCACCGAGACCGCTTCCTTACGACTTACAAAAGATTACGGGTCAATTACGACGACCCACATGCTTTATGGCTGGATAGTCTTGATCCTCTCCGTTGAATTACCGCAAAGCCTGGATTCTAAAACAAGGTGATGGAAAAGCCTAGGTTTACCAAGAAGGAGGCGGACCAAATCAGCACTTGAAGCAGCAAGATATGCAACCTCTGAGAAAGATATGGCGGGTCAGATCTCTCATGCAGCTCCTCGCCTAGGTATATGATTGCACCTTTGACAAATTTAGATACGAAAACGTAGTGGCTGATCGTAGGAGAAAGAAAACTTATCATTGGTCAAGTTTGTCTAGATCGACGCATTTAAACCATTGCGGTAAATACGGTTACATCTCTCAGGAGCCAGTCGGTTCCTTGGTATGTAACATCGCACGGCTATCTCCTTCGAATTGATTTTATTTTTAACGCTTGGAAATGTCCTGTATTGTAAACCCTCGTAAATACAGTCCGAGCACCGGCCTTCTGTGCTGCCGCGCGGGCCACTCCTGCACTGTTGACCTAGCCATATACCAGCTTCTAAGCTCGTCTAGTGGTATTCGACTACCAACAATGGCCCCCTGCATCAGGTCTGGAAGGCATAAGTAGCTGCACTCTTGCAACTCTTTGATTGCGACGGAAGGCACTGTGATTCTTCATAATCTAGCCCCTCGCATACTTCTTTTTCTATACTATTGCTTTCACTCGAATTGCCTACCCAAGTCTGCACAAGGTGATAATGCCTCGCGATAACTTCCTTCCTTCTTTGGATCGGTGTATTTTTCACTCCACAACCGAGATTTCCCAAATTCAATGGAAAAACTGTTGGTGGATTCTCGAAGGCAGCGTCATTCTGAGGGCATTCAACTTGGAAGAAATCCTTCAGATAATCCGTTACCGACCATTTCCGGACGTTAACTATCCACGTTCATGCTTGTTGGAGCGTAACACGGCATTTCTGACCAGCTTGCTTACCACGCCAGAGCCTGAGGGACATCCACCACCTTGGAATCTCTCTCATGAACAAAAGGTCGAGCAGATTTTGTCACGATCCATCCCTCCTTTCCAACGCTTAGTGTGGAACTGGTCTCCTGCGTCAGGCTGTTCACAAGATGCACAGGTGATAGCCGATTCAATCGAGGCGGAAAGCCATCTTCAGTTCGGCATGATCCCGTTTGAGGAGATCGTCCGTGCATCTCTTGGGTACAGAACAGACGCTTTTGAATGGTTTTTACACCAACATACACAACTTTATCAAATTTTAGTCAAACACCTTCAGCACCATCCTGAAGAGATTCCTCTCTATAAAAGTGTTGAGAAGGTATGTTTCCTTCTTCAATGATCAAACCTTCCGAGGCAATCTAACAAGAAATTTTGAAAGGTCTTACGAACCAAAAGTCCATTTGCCCATCGAGCTTTAGTGCAAAGCATTTTTGATGCCCTACCGGAAATGACTCACGATGACATACCTCGACCCGCGGCGACTCCTGGTCTTGAATTCCTGTCAAAGCCCATCCAACGCCTATTCCTTCGGCCCCCTCCGACTTTGAAAATACTGCTTAGTATACTCGACGTTTTGGCTATTCGCTTCCGACGAGAGTACATTGATACCCACACAATGGAATGGACTCTGGAGTTTGACACACAATTAATATTCCTCGAAGACTATTATGACTTGATCACAGCCGAGGATTTGGCTCTCGAATTGATGGAAAGAGATTTGACTTTCATTCAAGGGTTCACAAGGACCCAGACAGACAACTGCTTTCGACGCGTTGTGGATGATATCGTCGCTAATGATGACTGGGTTCAACAGTTTAGAGATTACTGGAATAAACTAAGCGATTCTGTATGGGACTGCTGCATTGCATCGCCACATATTGTTCCAGACTTGGAGAGTTGTATGGAGGTAACTCTTCACGGTCTGTTTTCGTACTTACTTAACCATGGCCATCTCTAACAAATCCTTAAAATAGATCCTTCTCAAGGACCGAAATTATCATTCCCTGACAGCCATGGCGGACGGTATTCACAAATATCACGTATCAACCGGAATATGTGTGCCGGATACCCCATCTGATGCAATGCATTTGATGAACTCGGCCCATAACTATGCCACATATCTCCAGCACTTTCAAAAGTATCCTGGGATCCCGTGGGTTCTTCCCCATCTCCGTCATCATCTTTTGGATGATCATACCAGCATGAAGGATTAGTTCAGATTCCGCACATGCTTTATGGCCGCATCGTCTTGATCCTCACCCTGAAAATTGTGACCAACCAATGCTTGTGAATCCTGAATTCGAGAATGATGATATTCAAGGCGGGTGGGAAATGCCTAGGACGAACGAGTGCGTCCTATTATTAGTCCAAACTGTACTGATGAAGGCGTAACTTTCAGCTGTACTGGATCGGCTCCGCATTGCACATCTTGACAGGCAATCGGTATGATATGCTAGTATTGGAAGAGATGGGATTGGCCCATCGAATATTAATGCACACCACCGATCAATCGAGATGCCGAGAAATGGAATAGTCATAGTTTCTAATGAGGAGAGTCACAAAGTTTATCAGCGGCGTGAACCGACCCAGTTGTGTTTTTTGTAAATACGGCTATATCACGCAGGTAATATTTCTACACGGACTGGCTGGCTTTCCCAGCAGCGGCTCGTATCATTCGAGTTCGATGCACACGGGGCGATTATTGCCAAGTTGAGATTAGCGGCTAGCTTGACGCCTCTTGTTTTGTTACACGATCTTTCCAAACACCATGTCACAAATGCTGGTGGGGCACTCAATTACCACCAATAAACGCGTGCTACTGCTGTCAAGAAGGCTTCTCCGTCATTTGTTACCGTAACCTTGAGTTGGAATGCCTCCACGATCCAGGCTTTGCGATTTTTCTTTTGCCTTGACCCTGCAGCTAACTGTCAACTTATTCGCGAGAGTTCCACTGACCTCCTGAAATTCTCCACAATGCCATACTATTCCGAGGATTCTTTCTGACCATTTGCATCCTGCCCATTTACAATTTACAATATTCTGTTTATTTTGAATGATCGACCCAATAGGATGAAATTCCAGTCAATTTACTCGCTAGGCAGGAAACATGGTTAGTGAGCGGGGAAAGAACCGCTTAAATAACCGATTCAATCGGGCATGACACTTCGTACTACTTCATCTACGTAACACCTTGTATTTCAAAGTCCCAGAGGCATAATCCAAGAGGCCCTACAATTTTGGGGACCTTTCTGGAGTCAACAACTCCCTCACAAACTAGTGTCGTCCATTTGAAAAGAAACGTGTACGCAATCTGAGGGGCCGGGGTCGCATTCCCAACACCCACATAATGAGATTGTTTGGTGACCCTATATTTGTCACTCTCACCATCTAGATGGAAAATGGATCTTCATAGGTCAGATCGTCTTAATGTGAACATCACCTCGTTTTACATGTACAGCAGGATTGTTGGTTCTAGATTAAGATTAGCGGCTGGACGGCGATCCTCGTTTTGTTACAAGATCTTTCCAAACACCATGTCACAAAATGGTGGGGCAGCCAACCGCCACCAATGAACGCGCTGGTGCAAGGTAAAAGGACCTTGATCAACTATTTGTTACCGTAAAGTTGTAGGACTAACATCGGTACGGCAATTCCAGACGTGCGAGCTTTCTTTTCGCTTCGAGTCCGAGTCCAAATGCCATCTACTCGCCATGAACGCTAAGCCAAGTTCCAAGGTACTAGCGCGGTCATCGTCAACCGCCGAACTTTACTTCGTAGAGCAATCCTCAGTAGGGTCAAATTAACTTGGGTGAAGGCTTTGATGTGGCGTTGGTGCTTGGATACGTAGATGGGATGGTACCAGTATAGGTACTGCAGGTACAGTGCTACTCATACGTGTGTAAGAACCTTTCTTATGCCGGAATAGGTCTTGGTTCCAGTGCCATAGCCGGCTCAACACCGGCTCTCCGCTACCGTCACGCTTCTGCTTCCGTTATGAGCGCATATCAGCGCTTCCTCTGTTTCTTCCCCGATAGAGGACGGAGTCGTATGGCTTAGAATCGGCGACTTGACTCGTTGTGCATTGATTTTAATTTCCACTACAACAGCAATTACCACCATCTTTATTTGCCCAGAATTTGATATAAAATTACTCAAAGATGCTTTCGCGCTGCTTACTAATGTTTTGCTTCCAAATTAGGCTGACTACACGTTAATTCTAAATACTCAATGGAACTGTATCATTCTTTTCATCCAGCGGTACTTTGTAGAAATTGGATCATCTGGCCCCTTGTTCATTGACAACTATAGAGGAATTGCCGGAGGTCATTCGTAAAGGAGGCGAACCACTTAACGCCCAAAGCAGCCGAATAGAGAACCCTCAAGAAATATCTGGCGGACCAGATCTCCCATGTAGCTCATCACGCCAGTATGATCCAAGTCGTTACTAGTTTTTGGGAAATGATGCCCTTTCGTTTCATCCAATGATGCAAAACCATTTACCGGATAGAATTCAGGCATATATTTGAGGTTTGCAACGAGATTGTAATCCCTTGAGGGATCAAGAAGGTAGGAATGCTGCTGCTTGGCGTGGACCCGGGACTGGCTGGCTTTCATTCCTGATATAACAGCAGTAAAAGAAAAGAAGTTTCGATGACGGTACAGCTCCTGAAAATGATCTGTGAATGACAGGCAGGGCCAGGTGAAATTTTCCCAAACTTACCTGGGCAAATTGGTTCATCTCCGGCCTACTGACGACACCAGTATCCATATATTCCTTAACCGAGTGACAGAGTCGGTTCCAGCGGTCATTAATTTCACACAAACTTTGGGGATCTAGTATCGTAGATTGGGTATCGAGTTGCTTATAGAAAGCATAATCCTCTCCTGACAAAACTTGCGCCTGTGCGAACACTCCGATGTGTTTTAAACGCCGCAGGATCTCGGTGCGATCATCGAATGGCACATCCCAGTCTACTTTCGCCGTATAGAAGTGGCCGTAAAACCGAGCCTTCGAGGCTTCCAATTCTTGGAGTATAATCCGGACCGGGTCGGGCTTTTGAAGGATTCGCTGCAATGGCCTGGTGACTAGGCTCAGGGCTGTCTCCAGCTTAGAGCACACATCATTGGTCCGCTCCGTGCTATCACTTTCCAAAGCAGTTACCGTTGCTGCGCACAAGAAGGGATCGGCCTTTCTTTCCTCTAGGCACTGATCAATGTTAAAACGTTTCTCCTCCAGATGTTGGAGATACAGTGGTTAGCTGACTTACCTCCTTCAGCTGGAATAAAAATTTTCTGTGTTCATCGTCTCTGGCGAAGTTCCAGTACAGCATCACACAGAGAATCTCATATTGGAAAAGGAAGCGCGCAACTGCCGCAGAGTAGACCCCCCAAGCCTTTCGTACAAACTCTTCGAAGTCAATGAGTTTGAACTTGTTACGACTTTTTTCAGAAAGCGTAGAAGCGGCTGACGCAGGGCCATCTCTGATAAGTTGAGGAAGATTCAAATCCCAATCCATTGAGACGCTGAGACTATCCTCAATCTGAGGATAGAACTTTCCTATTCCCCTTAACTCGGCGAAATCATCGTTGTAAAGTCCAAATCTGCACAGCCGGCTGATGGATATCTCATCCCCTTGAAGTAGTAAAACCTCGATCTCTTGTTTCCTCCAGCATTCAAACCTTAGTTCCTCGTATTCTAAGGCTCGATCAACCTTGGGTTCGCTCGGGGAGTATAACGTATATGAAATCTTTGTGGATCCGGAGCTCGAAAATGACGATATTGAAGGTGAACGAAGAATAGCTAGATACAAAAATTCGTCTTCTTGTTAGATTAAACGGCCAGATTAACTTGGTGATGTCATACCTTTTTGGCTGTCACCACTTAATTTCGCATTGCACATTTTGAGGGGTACCGACATACGGAATGCTGGCAGTCAAAGAGAGGGACTGGGCCCTCATATACTGATGCAGATTTGACAGAAATAGACGTAGCTCCTGATCCTAGGAGACGGAAACTTGTCATTGGTCAGGGCCGTATGGACTGACCCAGTAAGGGCATTACTGTAAATACGGTTCTATCTCCCAGGAGCCAGCTAGTATAATTCGGAGGGAAGCGCCGTGATCGGCGGTACTTAGTTAGGCACTAAATACATTACTTGGGATTTCTCTGTAGCATGCGTTGGGGTAGCCTAGCATGACTAGCGGGAACCATAAGCCCCAATAAAGTGAAGGCGATTGGCTCCCGAGGGCGCGGCGTCCGAGCTGGTCAGGGGGAGGACGGTACTCTACTATCGGTACTGCAGGTACAGTGCCTCTCATAGAGGCACTTATAGGTTCCTACGCAGCTCTGATAGCCGGATTGGCCGACTGGCAGCACGGAAGTACTGAAAAGTCTTTCTAACCTGTATGGGGATGGGGATGGTCACCAAGAACGTGGCTGCTTCTTGACAGTAGCTTGCGCCATTTTCCAAACGCTATACTAGGTCTCTTGCGCAAGGCCTTGTAGAAATATGCTAACCGGGTTAGATTAATTAGCCTACTTTACGGTCTAGGCCTGAGCATCATCGAGGTATGATCTCCGTTAACGAATCGCTTATATATCTGGGCAACGAACAGTAGAAGTTGGAATTATTAAGTTACCGGGCTGGCATCGCCTTCAGTATTCCATTTCTCAATTTATTCACCCCTTAATGGTGCATTTCCACGATCAACGACCTACTGTATCGCAAAAAGATTAAAGATGCTCCCAGCTCTACTCCCATCTTCAGCTATTGCATTTGCACCGCGATCTCCCCCACACGTTGTTGTGAACGCCATGTTTCCAGATTGGATGAAGGCCAAGCTAAAGCAAGTCAACCGGTTCAGGCGACCTCTAAACAATTCTATACAATCTGCTCTGTGTCTCAAAACAGTATTGTCTCAGGACAATGCAAACTGGACCTTGTGCTCGATTATGCTACCACAGGGAAACGTGATAGACAGCTTAGTCTTTCAGATCATCCACATCGAAGCCTATGTTGTGCATGTTGACATGGTTTCACGAAACGAGGTCGCATTTAAACTTTGTCAACACACCATTGACGCTCTGGTAGACTTTCACCAAAGGGTTTTTTTGGTTGATGCTGCGGACAATGCCAAGAGCCTATGGGCGAAAGAAGCAAAGCTTCAAAGGCTGCAAGAAGAATTTGTGGATGCAGTAAACAAGTTCGCCTTTTGGACAAAATCTGAGGTATTGCTGGGCTTGGAACAGGACGGCTCTGGAGAGCTACTTGTTGACATGAGTGAGAAGGCCAAAGAAAAAGTCATCGACCTTTTCAAGCCACTGATACTTCCATCCTCCATCGTAGGTACTGGTTATGATTGGATATGCCCGACTGTCTATAACCCTATGCTGGCCGATTTGGATGAAGAGGCATTGGCCGGAAGCATGTGGGCTTACCTTTGACTTCTCAAACCTCGTCGGAATGCCTAACTACTCCTTGTATAGTAGTGTATTCTGGGAGCACAGGTTTTGGTTTTTGGAGAATTACAGGAGACTAGGGTGAAGATGAGCCTGTACATAATTGACCGTACCGGAAAAGTTATCATAGCATGACTTTAATCTACAGACCAGTGCAATCAAACACGTATATAATCCTGCAATGCCCAGTTTAAGTGGAGCAAGTCACAACCATCCTTGAAAATGTCTCTTGTTATGAATATATACATTTCTTCAACAGCAATCCTTTTCCCCGTATTTTAACGTTATAGCATGGCCTAAGACCAAAATAGCTTTCAACTTTCTCCTTTTGTGTTCACCTATCCGGACAGAATTTATTGTTTGATAAATTTCCGTCATTGGGATCCCCAAATCATAGTAGAGTCCTTGGGGAATTAGTTCAACAATCCTAGTAAATTGATAGGGAGGGGAGACGCATACTGTTCTCCTTGAATCGCTTCCAGACCTCAAAAGCTTCGTCCAAGTCAAGTTCTTCAAAAGCCTCTCTCCAGTATCCCTCGAATACACTTATGTAGAGCAGCTTCTTCTCTTCAGGTTGCATATTCCGACAAGGACCATGATTGAATGAATCTAGGAGTCGCAATGCGTCGACGACCTCTTCGTCGATCTCTGGCAGTGGATTGTCCGCACATGTTTCAACAATTGGGGGCATCATCTGAACCGGTAGGTTGCAGGATTTTGGTAGCAAGGATCTAGCATGAGATCGAACGCCGTTCTGTGGCCTAATTAGATTGATATTCAACCCTCGGTGGTTATCTTACCAGTTGGTACAATCGGTATGTGGCACATGGGCAGAATGACAATGGTCGGAGTGTTCAGCGCAGGCTGGGGTGAAGCAAGAAACTAGTCACGAGGAGGTACTCACGTGCCATGTGTTGGACTTGGAGGGTTATGTCCACTGTAGTCCCCTTTCCACAATTTAGTCGATTTTTAATTCAAGGAAATTTAATGGTATGCAATGTTGGGGCCTGTTCCTAGGAACTTTACTGGTCAAAGCAAGAAAAAAGGTCGCCTAGCCGGAATTGCCGCTAACCGATGTAAATTAGTCCTACAACTGTACGGTAACAAATAGTTGATGAAGGCCCTTTTATCTTGAACCAGCGCGTTCATTGGTGGCAGTTGGCTGCCCCACCATTTTGTGACATGGTGTTCGGAAAGATCTTGTAACAAAACGAGGATCGCCGTCCAGCCGCTAATCTTATTCTAGAACCAACAATCCTGCGGTACATGTAAAACCAAGTGATGTTCACATTAAGACGATCTGACCTATAAAGATCCACCTTTCAATTAGATGGTGAGAGTGACAAATCGAGGGCCACTCAAATTACCTATGCGTCTCCCTTTGGATGAATGGGGCTAGTCTGTGATAAGAGCTACTGACTCTTAATTAAATATCCGACCGGCATGATCGAAAACGAAATAATTTCCATTTTCAATGAGCTCTAAAGGCTGCTCGTTGAGGGGTAGCTCCGAATAAGAGAATGCGTGATGAGATGTCGCAAGGAAAAAGGAATGTCGGAAAGACCCGCACGAAGCGATTATACGATAAGTCAGGTAGTAGAAGGAATACTTACAATAGCACGGCAGTGTGGCAAATCTTAGGGGTAATGAAAAGTTGCGAAGTGGTGGAACTAGCGCGAATAATCTGACAGAGTAGCCGCAAGGTCAAAGCAAAACAAAGCAAGCAAAAAAATAAAAAATGGCAGAGCCTGGATCGTAAAGGGTATGAGCTGTCTTAATGTTACGGTAACAAACAGTGGAGAAGCCTCCTTGCCATCAATAGCACCCGTTCATTGGCAGAAATGACTGCCCCACCAAGATTTGTGACATGGTGTTTGGAAAGATCGTGTAACGAAACAAGGGGGCCACCGATCTAGTAGCGAATCTCAATTTAGAAATAGTCGCCCCGTGCGCGTCGAACTCGATGATACGATCCGGTGGCTGAGGAGCCTAGTCCTACGTGGGTTGCACGAGCCAATTTATTTTCGGACTCTTTGACGTTAGCCCGAGAGTAGGCGTTGGACGGGACAAAAGCGCGAAAGGTGATGATCACATTTTAGAGTACTAATGATTACAACCTGACCTGGCGACATTATTCTTTAATCACCTCCCTACCGGATCTATATGCATCTGTTGCTTGTGTTTTTCTGAAGGACCGTTTGTCCTCCACAGATTTTGGGCCCCATCTGGTCATCCGAAATGCCCTCACAGGAAGATTTTATCTCTTTTCAGCAGGACATCAGGGACTGGCTTTTCGCACCATGTCGGTTAAAATCCCACTTGCATTTCCATTCCATCGCAAGCTATGGAAAGCTGGCAGCCTCGGAAAGTGACAACTACCTCCAATCGTCTTCACTGCGAAAGGAGATAGAACAGCAATGGCGACTTTCGACTAATTTTGACTGTGCCGTACAAAACCAACCCAACTACGGCCGAGATTGGACGGAAATACGCCGCTATCTAAACAAAGACCTTGTATCACAGGCGATCCGCGAATGCTCCTCTTGTTCTCTCTTCCTCCTGGAACTTGGGCTTATTTCACCATCATCCTACAACTGTGCTGGGGAATGTCTTTTTTTCCTTGCGTGCAAAGAAGGTGTCTGGGACATTGCCCGGCGTATT
>CDHK01000029.1:0-60821 GCA_001048715.1 Penicillium brasilianum
GAGTTGCGATAGTGCGGAGAATTTCCTAAGTCATCTTTAGCTTGAGTAGCGGGAGGAGACCCGGATTGTGTTATACCGAGGTGTCCATAGTAGTGAGATCTGATCGATTTATCTTGGACGGTGAGAGAACTGGCAAGGTATGGATATCAACGGCGTCTCAAAGCTTTAGAATGCGTATTAGAACGAACTTGGGCGAAGACTCATTTCGTTCTTATAACAATTCTGTTCAGCCGACAATGTGCGTCGTAATCACAGCCTCAACCACTTGATCTCTAAGCATTGAGCAATACCTCATGTACAGTTTGCCATTACCAATGTCAATTGCGCTCCATCGATATTTGAAAATCTACACACTATGCGAAGAATCCATCAAATTGTTCTCGTTTTTTGGAACAACTCACTCTTCAAATAAAACAATCCACAGTTGATCCGTAAAGTGAGAGAGAGTGGGTGTATATTTAGTGATCCCATTCTTTTCAATCATACTGCACTATACGCTGCTCCTTGTCATCATGACCTCATTTTTGTGAGCTTCTGTGACCAATGCCATCCTTCTGCTCACGCTCTAAGTGACTGGTACGGAAACCTTTCGGCCTGGGGCCCGTACAAGTGGATATTCTTTGACAACCACCTCGTTGGAGTCTACAATTTGTCCAGTCTACAGTAACTTCGGTCTGGACTAATCCACAGGACTGTGACCAAAGACTATTCTGTATCAACATATTTTACCCTTAGTTGCCCTACCTCGAGGATCAAGCAAAAACTCCAACAATCGTGTAGATAGTATGATGTTACACTACGTGCTCGTCAACGAAGTAGTAACTAGCTGGCGTATCAAAGGAAGCAATCTGGGTGGGAACTACAAGTTGACAGCTTTCCAAATGACGATTCATAGAGGACTCAGTACAGTACAGTACTGTTAACCAATTTCTACGTCTACTACTCGCAAGACGTGATATTTCCTGAAAAATGTGATGTAATATAATACAGTACTAGCCATAAAACTGAATGTAATAGTATTTAGTTGTTAATTGTCTACAGTATTGTCGGCTAGTTGAGGGAGGGCAAACTAAACCTAGGTGGAATAGAGCATCTTGAAAATACCTGGATATTTGAAAAAAAAGAGCGTGCCACTTTTGATGCTGTTTTGGACTGATTTTTGGGCTGATTTCTATGACAAAACACCGTTTTCCTTTGTATTTACTGTCTTATATGCTTTGGCTGGCTTTCGGATCACTCTTGCTTCCGCCGGAGGAAGCGCCTGCATAGCCATACGCCACTAGTTAGGCTGCAACAGGTTAATAGAGTGTTGATTGATTGATTGATTGATTGACCTCTCGTGATTATATGATCCCTCTTACTATTACCTCATGGGTTTTGATTGCTCTAATTGGTCATAGGATTTCCGTACATGCTAGTACCTACTGAGTGAACTAATTCGACAATTTGATTGTGGAACTGAATTCTAAACACAAGCCCAATGATCTCTTCCCCGAAGGGGCCAGCGGTAGTTTATTACCCACTCAGTCTGACAGGCTGTTTCGATATGAACATACAGCTGATCATTAATTTGACCAACTGCTTGGTCTGTGTTTAAGTCTACAATAATACAGTATCTTTCACGGTACTCTCCGTTTTATTTGCTGAATTGGTGCGGCAGAAGTAAGCTACGTTTTAGAGTATTTCTTAGGTTGCGTATGCCAATTCAGGTGGTTTGGCATCTCAGCGATACACAACACATTAACACAGACCACCTAGAGCTACCTTTCATAATGTCAAAAGGAAGTATTATTTTACATTATCACATGGCCGTCTCAGGTTGTTGAAATATTTTCCCTATTCTGTTTTGGCCACTTCGTTGCGAATACACCCAATTAATCTGTCTAACCAGTCCCCAAGAATTTCTACGAAGGCATCGACTAGAGCTTAGGTTAAGCCATCGTAAGGAACTAATCAGCCTCTATCTACTGGCTGTCTGTACACCGTGGATGTGCGGAGATTATACATGCTAATAGAATAACAACATGGATTTCACCGTTTGATCGATACGAGCACTTGATTTTCATGTAGACATGGTAGAAACTATTATATGAGCGGCTTCACTGACATTACCGGATCTTTCCAAAGATACGGTGAAGACTTCGGTTTATTGGATCTACTAAAAAGTGTTCTCTCCAGTTTTATAACCAGGTCAACTTTCGGTCACATTTTCGTACTACCGTTTTGCACACTATGAATTGAATCTGGTGAATCTATGATAATCACGCTTAAATAAGCATTAGAAACCATCCAATTGGACTTCATTGCGCAACCAAGTGCTACTGTTTGCACTGAACTACAAATTGTCATTGATTATTCTTGAACAGAGTGGCTATCATTTGTGTGATGCTGAGTTTGACGAATTGAACGAATGGCACTGTGATTGAACTTCTCGTCTCCACTGGGGAATTTCAATAATTGCTCATTTACCGTCCAATTTTGATCGACTTGACTAATTCACGTCTATCATACGCCAGTGGGGATTAGACTCCAGCAAAACCTTCACTTATCTCGCTTGGCAAGATTGACCACGTTTTGGCCAGCATTGACCCACGAACAAACCAGACGTCGGTCTACAGAGCTGCAGTCACATGTGGGCCACCGACATTGGTAGCTTCAAATAGTTGATAGCTCGTTATAAGTACAATCAATACCCCAAAATATAGGATTCACTGGCATTTGCCAAACGTAAAAACGCGACTGAAGACACTGATTCTCGATCCTTTTTGTCAATATCTCCAAATTCTTCACTGCAGAACTTGGAAGGTCCTCTCGCAAAATGACTGAAGAAAAAGAATTCTGCCACCTGCAAGCGCGGCCACCCACCCCTCTCGAGCTGCACCCATCCCAACGTGTCGACCAGGATAAAGGAGTGCATATTCGGAATGGAGTGGTTACGCAACAGAGCCCTACTGCAGTCCCGTACCATAGCGCTCGTCGCTGGAGTTTCCAAAGAAAGATGTTGGTGTCGGTGGGTGCTATTTTTTCTTTCTTGGTAATGTGAGTACAAAATACAAGAGACTAGGTGAGCGATCTAACCTTAATCTGAGCTAGCACACTGGCGACTTCAATCTATATTGCGAGCATCCCTGGAATCATGGTCGAGTTTAATGTCGGACGAACGCTGGCCATATCACCGGTCACATTCTACGCCATGGGCTTCATATTTGGCCCTATGTGCACCTCTGCTTTATCAGAGGAATTTGGAAGGGAGTGGATCTATAAGATCTCGCTGTTACTCCACCTAATCTTCACGGTCGTGGCAGGTTCTGCAAAAAACTTTGCCACGATTGCCGTGTGCCGCGCGATTTCAGGTCTTGTGGGCTCTCCATCGGTTACAGTCTTTGCAGGAGTTCTCAATGACCTGTGGAAAATGCCCGAGGACAAATTCGCAGTTCCCCTCTTTGTACTCTATGGACTAGGTGGAGCTGTTGCCCCAGAGCTTGGTCCTGTGATCGGCGAGGCCATCGTGGCTTCCCATGGCTGGCGAAGTACCTTCTGGCTGACAGCCATTCTCGTGGGGACTTGCCTGGTTTCCATGATGTTTGTGCCGGAGACGTTTGAGCCCGAGATCAAACGGAAGACGCTGAACCTTCCGCGCGACGATTGGCGCAAGGTTTTTGTCGCAGCATTTGCGCGACCCATTCGTATGCTTACGGTGGAGCGCATAATCTTCCCTACTGCATTTGTCGTGACAATGAGTCAAGTCGTTCTTTTTATACTCTACGCGGGGTACCCGATCGTGTTGCAGAGAACTTATCAATTTTCGTCTTACCAAGTGGGATTGGCATTCTTGCCGCTTTTCGTGGGATCTTTGCTGGCAGCACCTGTGCTGTCATTCCTGGATCGACGTAAACGTGCACTCAATAATGCCACTCCGGAAGATAGCCTTAATGGGGCTTTTCTGGCGGCCCTTCTTCTTCCAGCTAGTCTACTCTGGTAAGTGGACTTCCCAAGCTACCCAGACTAAAAGTTTAACCCGGGCGACAGGTTGGCATGGACAGTTCGTCCTACTATTCACTGGATCTGGCCCATTCTCGCTGGGGTTCCCTACGGACTTGGATTTGCCCTATCACAGGTGAATATTCTCCCTTTATCGATTGCATGGATGAGTCAAATCTGCTGACATGCGCGATTCAACAGCTGGTCTACCCGATCTACAAGAATATAGTTTACGGCGCTGGGTTGGGAGCTTCTTCTTTCGCCATCGATGTGTTCATGCGATACTCCCTCTCCTGCGTATTTCCGCTTTTTACGATTCCACTCATCGATCACATCGGCTTCGACTGGGTCATGACCACATGTGCGTTGGTGATGATTGCACTTATACCAGTACCTTGGTGGTTACAGAAACATGGTGCCCTGTTGAGAAGGCAAAGCCCCTATCTCAACAGCCCTGAGCATAAGATGGGGTCGGTAATGGTGGAGTCCATATAGACTCCGTAGTAAATGATGTTTTCATCGTGTGATGAGTTCGAGGAACAATCAGCTCTGAGCACGACAGAACCCCATTTTTTCCTTCCCACTGCCGGGCTTCCGATCTGGGTACAAGAGTCTCATATAATGAGGCAGCATAAGATGGATGACGTGTGACTAATGTGGACCTACCAAACTTTGCTGTACTAGAGATTTCCAACAAATATATTGATGTCCTCTTTCCTTTCCACTTGTTCATTGTGGTGAATTGGAGATAATTAGTGCATTCATATTACTTATCACGAACGTCGTTTAGCCGGAAAGTGCATAGAGCAGATTGCCATAGCGAAGAAATGGCACAATATTGTGGGCGGAAGAAGGTTCGCCCCGAAACTCAGTCACCAAGTCCAAGTCTAGAAGTCGGGTTTTGTCACCTACGGGGAAGCAGAACATTTCACTCCATCTTTTCTCCCAGCCAAAACATTTTCGGAGAGTTTTGATTATCCTAGAACCTCTGCAATATTTGCAACATAACTGTTCCCAATTTGATTTTTCTCGCCACTCGCAACTGCCCACCCCTTAAATGAAAATCCCGCCGGTGCATCGTATCGAGCTGTTTCTGGGCACAGCCTCAAGTCGCACTTAAAGAGCGTCCGGGCGATGGTCATTTTCAGTTCTAATTCTGCCAGCTTCATTCCAACGCATGACCGTAGCCCAGTTCCGAAAGGCTCAAAGCCCTCCAACTTCAGAAGTTGCGATCGGCACCCACGCGATAACCATCGCTCGGGCAAAAACTCGTCCGCACGATCAAAGTAATTCGAGTTGCGCATGAGCGTGTAGAGAGATGTTCCGACGATTGTGCCAGGAGGAATGTACCGACCACGGATTGTCAGCCCCCCGGAGTTGACAACGCGTGGAGACAGGTTTGGTACTGCTGGGACGAGCCGCATGGTCTCCTTGATGCATGCATCGAGGTATACGCAATGATTTAACTGACTTCCGGTGATGTCGTCCTCCTCGGTAAAACTCGTGCGGATCTCCCCGATGACTTTCAGCAGAACCTCTTGATTGTGCAGGAGATGGAAAAAAAGGGCACACAGTGTGGTAGACGTCGTATCAGCACCTGGCAAGGTTTTTGGTTAGGTGTTTGACCGTCATTTAAACTGGAAGTTGATCCTCAATTACTCGAGACATACCTGCCGCTAGCAGAAGGACGCTTTCGACCCACATATCTTTCTCGCTATACTGAAGGGACCCGTCGTTGCTTTTGCCCTCTATGAACAACGAAAAAAAGTCCTTTTCGTGATCTTTCCTCTTTAATCGTTCTTTGGTTCTTTCACGGGCCCATGTGCCAGCTGCCATGATATTGCGATAATCTCGCAGGAGAAACAACCGATCAATGTAGTACTGGAAGAATTTCGGTTGCACAAGACACTGTTTCGAATGTCAATAAATGGGCCCCGGGAAGAAACTAGACAGTGAACGTACGACCATGCTGCGCTGAGACATGATTTTATACGCGCATGGAATCCAGCGAAATTCGGGGCGCTGCAGCATATCACAACTCTCGCTGTATATGAGATCACTAATGATATCAAAAGAAAGCCAATCACACAGGTCCTGAAGATCATGTTTAGGCCCTGGCTTTACTAGAAGGTCGACAAAGTGATTCAGTCTCCCGGAGATTCGACCTTCGATCTGCTTTAAACTATAACCAGAAAACATCTTCGAAATCGTTCGTCGCTTGAAGTTGTGTACTGCGTCATCAACAGCACTGAGAATATTGGGGGTACGGCGGCTAGCACTGAGCGCTTCCCAGATCCCTGGCTTGCTAATCATAGAGGAGTTACGATAGATAACTTGCAGACTGGAAGAGGAGTTGAACGATAACTCATTGGGACCCGAGCGAAAAACAGAGCCTAACGTTCATCAGTTGGTCGTGGCCTGGCCTGGAATTTGAACTCACCATATTTGTCATGCCACGTCTTATTTTGCAAATGCAGGATACCTCGCCAGGCGTAAAATGCACTGTACCAGCGAGAAATTGCTGCGAGTCGCGGGCCAGGATAATCGGACAAAGGGTGGAAATACAGCCTATAAATAGCCAAAGCAAAGAGCTTGGCAAAGGTTAGCTCGATACTGGTATAGACAAGTTGGGGATAAGATTCCGCGTACATATAGTAAGGCTGCTATTGCAACAAGTTCGGCTGCAACCAAGGTCATGGATCCCATTCTGTATCTGCAAACCCCCAAAGGTTGTGAAGTTTAAACTAGTACGAGCGAACTGGTACAAATGGTGGCTTCAAAACCAAGCTATGCGGCCCGTGGTATTTAAGAGTATAGATTGACGGATTCGTTACTGGGACACTGCCCATCACGTGTTTCTAATGCTTCCTCGGCGTTTACAAAATTCTGGATTAATTCATAATTGGAGAAGAAGCGTAATCCATTAGGAGAGATTACACGAACATAATGAAAACTTGGAGGGAACAATTTGGCACAGACTAAAGGTAGGAGGATCAGGGATGAGGAGCAAGCTGCCGGCTAGAAGGCCAGAAATCCAATTTTGAATGAATATCGCGCGATGCTAAAAGTTCATGATCATTTTGATCCAATATTGTTGGGTGAGGTTAAATTGGACGTGCTGCAAATTGTTACGGCTCACTTGCTGGCAAATGGGGATTTTGCATACTTGCTCTCTACGGGCCGCGATACCCATAAAGTCTTGGGAAACCTGTGCAAGTGGGACAAGCAAAACAGCGAGAGTAGTGCCTTTCCGGAATCTAGACATCTTGGAATTTTTGCTCTAATCGGCATAACACTTTCTAGAGCTCACCATTAGTCAGTCCCAACATGTTTCTCGAGGTTGAACTAATACTACAAGGAAAGAGCAGGAAGTCAGTGTAACGACAGAAATGTTGACAGAGGTTAATGAGCAATTTGATGAGTGGTATATTTGGCTTTGTGTATCGGAATCAATAGGGTCGTTGGAAGCGTAGTGAAAGGTTGGCAATTAAGAACAATTGCTTCCAAGATTCTCAGCATTTGATTGAAATGATCAATTTGACGTAATATATTTGTGTTAGTTAGGCTATCATCATCCTCAAAATCGTGTAGACGAACATGAACTTGTATTTTATTTCTGACACTTGGGGGAAACCCCACTGAGTGCCCCCGTAATAATTATAAAGGTTTAGTAAAATGTAATTCGCATGTTTTAGTAATACCCATGAGCCACAATGAAACACAGATATTTATGCGGGAAGGAGGGATTTGATTAAGATCGCAAACTACATTGGCGTTTCCTTATCCTTATAGTTACCCTGCCTCAGGCTCCTTTTCAGAAATGTACACTGTATTTCAATTTTGGTGGTTCTCGAGGTTTTGAGTTACATAATGAAAAAGGATCTTTGAACTATTGAATCCTAAGGCATTCCTATGCAGTAAGGGAAACAACCTGAGACATATATTGACGTCATTCTCAGGCACTGATGATTCCTATTGCACAGTAAATTAACCGAGATGCAGGACACTTTTAATCGTCATGAAAACGGCCCATAACGTTTGACCTCTCTCTTCTATTTTTCTACTTCAATTCACTTTCATTTTGAATCTCAATTTGTGGAGGCAGGGATGAATTGCTTCAAAGCTTGAGTGTCAAAGGGTCCTTGCAAATAAATGGTAATGTCTTTGGGCTTTGAACACTCAGGTTTTAGATTATTAACAAAGTTGCATATCAAAAATTGAGTCATCTGTATTAATATGATCCACGTTCTATAAACGATACGTGACACAACATCATATTGCCGAGGTTGGTGAACCTAGTCAAATATCCTATATAGTCATCCCAGGCCACATTCTACGCTTCAATATTTTTTCTCATGATTTCATTTTTAAAAGATGTCAGATTCGGCTAATGATGACAAGGGGGATGCAAGCTTCTCGTCCAGTGATTACGAACTGGATTCAGACGCGTCTGACACCCTAGACGTAACCTGCTCTGATCATGAATCGGATTACGTCCCGTCGTCAACAAGTGAGGATAGAGAATTTGTAGTCTCCGATACGGAAGATATACCCTATTTTTCAGATACATCCACCGACAGCAGCGGAAAGGATCGCCTTACTCTAGGATATGTGAGCGGAGACAACATAGAAGTAAGCTTCAGTCTTTATACATTGACAGAGTAATTGCTTAAATGATCTTCTCAAGTCAACACGACTAGGACAAAAAAGTCTGATAAAGACTATTTTACGACGGAATTTTCTTCGAAATGGCTGCCAAGAAACCCACTACCTGGTACTCTGGTCTTCGTGGGAAACTCGAGATACTATCCTTGCGATTGTTGACGGGTTATAAATATACTCTAATATTAGAGCACTGTCAGGGGAAGTATCGGAGACTGCGGAATAAAGCTAAGATTTCCTAGAGAAAACTGTAGCTATATGTGAATTTCCCAGTCAGGAATTGACATTCACACCTGAAACTGCTACGAGATGGCATCAATAGAAATCTGTTGCATTTGGTGAAAAATACAAAATTTGTCTCCTTCCGCCAGAGAAAATTCAAAAATCAATACCACTTCCTAGCCTCGCAATGCTTAGTCGGCAATTTAATGGGATTCCTCGGAGATTTCGTTATGCAGTGTACATTTGAGGAATTTGTTACTAGAGCGTATCAGGATCTAATGTTAGTCATAAGATATCGAAATTTAAGCACTAGTAGAACTGACAATTCTTTTTTTTTTTTCTTTTTCACTTAACTATCAAGCAAGTGTCGCTCAACAACATCTAACATTTCCATCGTGGCTCATAGGCTGTAGCAGGCGGACGCTGAGGAATTGGATAAAAAGCGCCTGGCCTTGTAGCAACATCGTTCAAGTGCTCAGCAAATTGAATAGCGAACGGAGAAAAACCATTACGTGCCTGGCTTTCTGTCAGCTGTTCTCAGTGACGAGGCCTGTAGCCAAACTCGACCACTCCGAGCGGATTTATGTTTGCTCCCTCCAAACATCACTGAGCGCAATGCTCATTCAACAATGAGAACATATTCCGATTTTATTATCAATATACTAAAACACCAGTCTTAGAGATAAAGTAGCGTAGCTGGCATATTTTGAAAATTATTACTTACGTATATTACCAAAATTACATCCTGATCGAGAGATAGATGTAGATATACATTTTTATCATTCCCCCACAATTTACTAGAGCCTGTCAAATTACTCAGTATAATAAAGTAAATACCAAGATATCTTGAGACTATGTGATCCGACTCAGACGTTGGAAATATGAAGTTCTGAAATATTATATGGGGTGTTTTGGTTGAACCGCTAAACCTGGTGACTCGCTCGGCCGGATTTATGATATTCTGAGGGTATGTACTCGGCTGGCTGATAGCTGCACGTAATGGGCATGGCAATTTCAAAAATACTACGAGTGGTTTCAACATGGCGACTCCTAGCGACATGCTCTTGCGGTAAGCCAAAATTCCCCGTACATTTTGTCGCTTCTGCCTGCCCGAGAGAAAACACTGGAAGGATAGATTAAAGGGCCCAAAAGAAAGCCCTTCTGCAACGATAGAACGGATGCTACGGCTGCTGGGGCTGAGGAATTCGGCCGTTTGGTGCAAAAAAGACTTTTTTTGACAACGCCCGCACCGAATTATGCACAAGCATGCACCGTATAGCGCAAGCGTCTTCACTTGTGCCGGGATAGGAGATGATGACACCTTCCCCCCTCTATGGGTGGTCAGACCGGGAACACTTCAACCTAGGCATCTACGCTAGAATAGCGCCTTGCGCTTCCTCACTTCCTTCTTAGCAGCTAGTGCCCAAACTTGTTGCCTTCTCTGCGTGTAATTAGCTAGTTGGGTGTATCCTCGCTTAAATAGCAAGTCTAGTTATCACTCGGGAGATACCTTGTCACCTGCCGTGTAACCTGCCACAGACGCTAAATAGTCAATAGTAGTAAGAATGATAAATTCCGCGGTGCATCCACGACACGCTAGTTATGAAATATGTAATATTTGTAAGTGGCCAGTTAAATGATCAATTGAAATTCCCACCCGAGTCGTCCGCCCCAAGCACCATAGCAAAGGCGATATTTTGGATTATGATACTTCAATCCACAAGGGTTTAGATAAGCTATAGGATACTCAAGCATCAAACAACCACCAAGACCGAACCGCCCGGCTCTTAAGACAATAAATCCATACGCACCCAGAAATTCACGAAGGGTCTTTGGCAGCTCTCTTAGCGGTCCGCGGTTCGCGGTTCTTAAATTCTTCAGGCCTGCATCCGCCGTTTAATCAAGAACTTCGTTCCTTGTCCGCCCCACCAATAGTCTTTACATGGCCATATTACCACATGAATAATCAAGTAAGAATTTATATGATGAATTATAGTTGGAGGTCTGATCGGCTCAACGATGTGTATACCAATCGCAGGGGGGTTTTTGATTCGTGAGCGGCCCGGGCCGGATTCATTTATGTTGACGCAGACGATTCAACCACAAAATCAGTGGTGATTGCTATGAATCCTCCGAAAAGCGAGAGATTTCCCGATACTGAGAGTCATCGAAAGGTAGACCCGTTTGTTCATGTCCAACATAAGTGGGGCCCTTCCTGACATGCGGCAGACCTCTGTAGTATAAACGATGCAAAAAGAAAATCCCACAGAAAACCACTGCTGCGCTGGAAATGCTCCCCAAAATGACTCCCAGGGCCCTTTTATGGATTGGCATTGATATTTCGCTCCCATCCAGTGTGGCTGCCAATGTTGTACTAGTGATATGTGTCAAATCAGTGGAAACTGTCAGATGAGAGAAACCAGTTGTTAGAGTGGATGCCTGTCCCTCCTGCTTTGAGTTTGACACTGATATGAACAGAGACAGAGAAGGATCCCCGACAGTAGTCTGTGTCTGCAGCATCTGCTGCATTTGTTCAACATGTTTTAAAGGGGACAGTGAGTGAAGAAATGATGAATCTCCGTCATTTTCTTTATCATTGGTTTCACGATCTAGGTGAGAGTCTAATACGTCCAAATCTAGTGATATGGTTTCAACTGACGCGTGAACTTGTCGCCCGTCTCCTGGTGCTTTGTTTACTGAGAGAAGACTGCCCAACGGAAGCGTTTCACTCGGATGCCTCGATGTAAGCACCGACGGACCTACATCCACCATTAGTCCGTTAGACTGGAAACTCTTCGGGGCATACGTTGGAGTGTGTGTAAATTCCTTAATATGTAAAGGATCATGCGCTGACGGTGTTATCAAGACGCTCATGGATGACTGCGCAGGAACCTTTCGCTGAGTAGTAGGTGTATCTGCAGCAACCTGGTTGGCATCCGGTGATATGAACGCTGGTACCTGCTCCTTGCTATGCGTATTTGTCATTTGGTACCGACTCTCCGCCAGATCATTCAACTCAGGCCGTTGCAGGGGCAATGGTTCCGATGTATTCACTGGGATCAATCCATTTATGTGTGTTTTGCTCGGGATTATTGAACTGGACTTCCAAGTTGGATCGTTAACGTCGGTTAACTGGGTGTGGGAAAAAGTGAATGAAAGTTCGGATGGTGTTGGCTGGGAGGCGTGATAGGAGACTTGTGATGCCTGCATTCCACAACATACTTGTGTCGATCTGGAATGGGTGGGTAGACTAGATGGTGGGGTTTTTATCCACGAACTCATCGACGACACATCGGGTGCGCACTCCACAGTCTTGGATTCGTAGGTGACGATCAGACTCTCATCCTGTGAGAGATACGCCTGGTCCTGCCCATTTCTCATTGGGTCTGTCATCTGGCCCGAGGTATTTAGCAGGCTAGTCGACTTCGGTCGTTCTTTTGCCTGTAATTCGGAGCCAATGGCTGAGATAATTCCATATTTGTGTGTTAGGCTGGAGGTGATTGAATTTTTCCAAATTGAACTAACAGTATTGGTCGGCCGGGAGTAAGTTGATGTGAATGAAAGATCCGATGATGCGACCAGGGAGCGGGGCTGAGAGGTTTGCCATGTAAGCGTACTTGAACCTATCTGACTCGAACCCCGTTGCACATGTGAGGCTATTCGTTCTGTGGTAAATGTGAAAGCCGAATTTGTCGAGGATAATCGGGTTCTAAAACGTGTCAAAAATGCAATCATATTGGGAGACAATGTAGAAGATTTACGTACTCTGTAAACGAGACGGGAATTACAATCGATATACTGGAATTTCTAACTGTATTGCCCATTCTGGCATGATTTTCCGAAACATCGGACCCAAACATGGAATCTAGAAGCAAGAATGTGGACGAAGTGGCACATAGGAAGCTGAATCTGTCCTTACAGCTTGTTATATAGAGCTTATCATATAAGAGCGAATAAGAGCGAGTAGGTTAGATCTTTCTTGCGAAATCTGTGTAATGTGATGGGTACCAAAACAGATAGGCAAGCCAATCTACAACCCTCGGCGTTTTCATGTCCCTCAGAATTTAGAGCGGTTCTCAAGACCAGCAGTTTGCGTATACACTGGACCATTAGTGAAATTTCAGCCACTTTGTTGCTTTGAAAACTCAATTTCCAACTGATAGGTTGTAGCCATGTAGCAATCCCCCATATAAACAGGAGATAATTATGAGGTTTTGCCTCTAATTACTGATGAGATGATTGGAATGAACTGTATGCTGTATTGAATGCCAAGGATTTACAAGTAAATGAGTAGAATTCAAAGGAAATAATGCAGTCTACGGATAAAAAGGGAAATAGTGTTGATAATGTTCAACTACTGTAAACGACTGGCTTTCATGGTGGTTGAAATACCTATGAGAATACTAATGACTGGATGAATATAATTTTGAGGAAAAGCTCTCACAAATAAAAGGGGGTGTGTATTATCCAATTTTAGTCTTCATGTTAACATAGAGTTACTTAACGAGTTATCATAAAAGCAATATCAATGCCTTGTCATTATTTCCAAACCCCGTATCGTCAATGTACATTACTGCATGGAGATAGTTCAATGTAACACAAGGAATTTTGGTTAGATAACTAATTTCACTTAATATTTGCTTGCATCGGTTTAGGTTGAGGAAATGTGTCATGAGCCAAGAAATCGGCGCTTTTCGTGGCAGGGCATTCACAGGCCGCAAGCCGTTGAATTGAGAAAGATGAATTCCCAGCACTGTATTTCACCATATTGCATGTAAAATGTAGAGAAAATACGATTTTAGACTAAATTTGATGAATGAGGACGCAATATGATAACTAGTTCCTAGATTATAACTATGCTATAAAATAAAGTCCACAACGTTTGAGAAGTTTTGTTGCCATCCTGAATGGTTTTGATTTCGCTTCTGCAGCCAACCTTGATTTCAAAGAAATTGGCATGTGCTGAAGAATCAATGGTAAAGCATGCAAAGCCTTATAATAGGCTGGATAGTGGTGTTTCAATTCTTGAATTAAAATGGCAGGCAAGAATGTGTTAGAAGGTGTGTTTTGCCTCACAAGATCGCCTATCCAGCCTTGGGCATGGCGTTTGATGGTAAGTCTGTTCACTGTCTGCTCACGTCGGGAATTGGATATAGCCTTTCTAGGGGGTAGCTCTCTGTATTCCCCATTTATTTCTTTGTCAGTAAAAGACTCTCGAAGTAAGATTTGTACAGCTGAACTGAGTATGTCAACTGTGGCGTGTGAGCGTTTGGCTTTCTCTGGCGATGCACGGGCTTCTCCATTTGACAAGAGAAATTGAAGCATCACCGCGACGAATTGGACTGGGGAAATAGTAACTCCCGTGCCTATCAGTTTTGGGCTTAAATAGGTCCGTCCATCATTCTGGCGTTTAGAGTTTTGGGGGCTTTGCGTTGTAATATGCTCAATATCGGGAGTGCACAGAGACAACGCATCTCCGCTCAAATCATACACAGGTCCATGTGGATCTATTGGAGGAAGATCTCTATCATTTAGTACATCAACCTGAGATGGACGCATTAGACTCGGATTTTGGCGATCCACCAGGTTTTATGGAAGCGACCACTGCAATGCTGACAATGGGATGATCTTGATGGTTTAATGGTAGAATTGAGTCCTGGAAAAAGAAAACTTATTCCTCCAGCCCAAGAAAATCGACAACAACGGCAGAGCATAGCGATTCATTAACACTTTAAATACATGGGAGTTGCAGAAAGTCCCTGCAAAGAAAAAGAACACAATACTGAGGAAGTCACTTCGGATGGAGGGCATGAACCTTGGTGCGCAGAATCTGGCAGTTACAGTATATCTTGGAAATAAACGGATACAAAACCCTCCGAAAGCCTTATAATCAAAATGGAGAATTGTCACTACAGTCATTCTCGTGGTCGCCTGCGAACCTCTTTCTTCCTTAGCGGGGGTTATTTATTGAGGGAGCCGCGTTAATTTGAGGGGCTCAGTAAAATGAGACGTGTATGTTATAATGATATGTGACATAAGATGCCATTACGCCTAGAAAAGAAACCTCATGAGATTCCATGGAATCTTACAGTATGGTGAATCTCTGCGTATCAAGTGGGTAAGGTGTACCGAGGAACTTGGCAATCTGCATAGAGGCCTCTTTCTTTTTCTCCGCCTCCTTTGTGCCGGTGTATCACTGACGACTCTTTGGCTCATAGAACCTCAACAAATTAGAGTAGCGGCCAATGACCATCCTGACCATCTGGCGGCTGTTTGCAGGCGAACAATACGCTCAACAGCTCCTGGTGGTGTAAGCCTCAACTACTCATTACTCACCCTTAGTCTGCCGTTGCCATAGGTTCAATAAAATGGCCTCTAGTTCTCTCATTGGCAATGATGATTATAGCGTTCATCAAAACTTAGCGCTTGACCTGTGGGTAGATACATCGCATTAACGTAGCATTTGAAATACAATTTATCATGCACAGTGCTAGTCCTGGCAAGTAAATAGCGGAGTTAAATTGTATTTGCTTGTTGACTTAGCATCACCATGGCGTTTGTGCGTGAAATTGGACATTCGAGGCCGGCGTCCAGCCATCAAATTCTCAAAGATGCTGCTCTGTTTTGTTTCGATCCATCGAAGGAAAGGTTTCCCAATTTCACAATTCTCACAATGTCGGTGCTAGCAAAAGTGTAGCACAGGGCTGCTTGGCATTTTGAGAACGCGCATTTGCACGCAATTATAGAAGCAGGTGCGGATGCTCCCATCGTATCATATCACCCCGCGGGAAGCCTGCAGCAGATCAACAGGCCATAACTATGCTTGCACAACCCAGCCTGGCATATTCCATAGGCAGCAGGACCGGCGGAGACGTCAAACATAATCCAAGTCCTTTGTCTCGTTGTACCCACAAGTAAGAATGCCTTTCTGGAGCTCTCTTGTTGTTGACCCTACATTACGACCTCCAGGCAAAGTTACAGTTCAATTCAAACCCATGCAAAGGGACAAATGCAGCATTCCAGCATAGGAGGTTTCTAATCACTACATGAATAACAACAGTAAGGAGTATTTTTGCACGCCACATTTTTTGCGCTGGTTCAACTAAATGCCAATGTCACGAACGATACGCCAGGCGGCACCTACTTTCATACAGTTGCTTGACAAAGAAACCTGGGCCTTGATCCTCATAAATCTACATGGATCGGGGAATTTTTGAATGCAACGTGGCGTGTTTTGTCAATATTCTCCTTGAAAGTCTCGTTGCTCACGCTCGACTGCTGCCATTCGGTATATTCCTCCACAACAACACCTAGTAGACCGTCGACATGTAATGAAGTCCAGAATCAGAAATGGTATCTAGGCAGTAGCGGCTCGCCTCACTGTGATTATCGTCTCCACGTATAATGTCTACGCTGACATTACCTACGCGAGGAGTGCTTAGTGGGGACTTCCTCGCTGCTACAACTGCCCTATGAGAGACAGCTGCTTGCCTCTGGAGATAGCTTGTGGTCTCATACATTCTAGGCTCCACTTTGGTCCTCGCCGCCTTCATCTGCATATAGAAGCTACTACAATACAAACACATTGCCTGGAGCGCAGACGGGACGTATCTAACGCTACAGTCTAAGACCGCAACGAGAGGCCGCCCGTTACGGCTAAACTATACTCGGCTTGCGTGTGAGATCATCAATGATGCTTGATTTACCATTTTGTTAAACTTGGACTTGATATCTAAATACGAATCAAAATTTTGGGACTAGAGGGGATGAAACCATGGCTTTCCAGTTGCACAGCGTCTGACTGTTCGTAGAAGAGACGCGTGATTATATGCCCCAAGAGATAATTTGGACAGACCGATAAATATTTGTAGCCTAACATGGAATCACCGAGCACTAAGGCACTTCGCCAAATGTTAAAAAGAACTCAACGTCCTGGGAGTATGGACTCGCCCTAGAAAAGACTTCGAAATTGTCTAACCCATGTGACCAAAGGCTTGCAAGCCCCAGGTCGCTGGATACCGCCGAACTGTCAGTCCCTTGAATGATGACGCCGTTCTGCTCTACGATTAACTCTACCGAATCTGGGACTGGGCTGCTTATAACAGTAGAGTTAAGGTACGAGAAGAATGCTCGGAAGACACATCGGCGGACGAAGCCTGCGCTAACCCGATCATCCCTCCAGGGACTCGTCAGTGATTCCCTAGATAAAGCAAAGAAATCGGCATTTATAGAGTCCGTAAACGGTTTGCCACATCTTCTTTCAACCTCTACGTCATCATCACCGGGAGGAAAGTCGCATGGCAACGGTTGGGGAAGATTAGGATGATTGAAGTGATTGCTTTCAATCGTAGGGACCTCAAAATCGTATGATCGGGCTAGAGATAGAAAATGTTGTAGAAGAAGCAACGGATCACGAGTTGGTCTTTCAATGAGACCAAGTTGATACGCCCGTGATTTATCTTTTTGTTTTCGCGGGACACGGCGATAGTGGTCCCTTTTACTGGTTAGCTCGAACCCATTCTGAAGGCTAAATCTCCACAGATCATAAAGCTTCTCATGTATGGTTGTTTGTTCCTGGTATGATGCTGATACCGGGGCAGCCGAATACCCAGTATATTGAGTTCTCAGAACTTTGTCGATAGTGCTATCCCCTTTGGGTGGGGAGAGACATAAATGTTTCATGACTGTTTGACCGACCTCCAGGTATAAAATATCCTGGAAGAATGTTTCGAGTGTAGGAATAGGCACGTCTATGTCTCTTAACCTTTCCCAGACTAGGGCGCGTTGATGATCCTCCATGGTAGAAAATAACGTTCCTTTATTCCATTCATTTTCGAGGTCGCTCAAATCTTGTGCAGAAACTTTTGGCGCCCGGGATCTAATGAGCCTCACGGTAGACGCATCGATGTGCGACAGAAGGTCTAAATTTCCATCTACAAGGTTCAAAAACGTTTGTCGTATGTGCTCTAAATAGCAAATCATCGGCTTTGAGAAATTATTGTCAGTCTCTATACGAGCCTTTGCTTATGTCCTTGCACAGGCTTGGGGCATACGTACTTCGTCACATTTCATAGCTTTGATCTTGTGCAGTACCCCAATATTCATTCCAGTCCAAATCCCATTTATCGGTAGCAGAGAGTCGAACGAATCTCTAAGATCTCTACCGAGCGCCCGCAGATAGTCCCCCTTTCGACTCCCGGGCTCGGCCTCCAAAACAGCCCACCAATAATCTTCTGCTATTTGATTGCAGACGCCAGTGAAAACCCCTTGATAATAACGAATATTTCGGTAAATCGTACCATCTGGCGGCCTATGTTCATTTGAAAAGCTTTCTTGGAGTGTACGTACAAGTTCATCTTTTAGAGCGATGTCGGCGTCTGGACGACGACGTTATTATTCCTGCCTGGTAATAGATGCAGTCCGAACCGATACACTTACTGGTTCCAGCGACATATATGTCGATCACCCACCAAGGCTCCTCAACTCCAAGTCTCTTAAACTTCTCTCGAGCCGCAATGATGAGGCTTCTATGATCCAATGCAACGAATGAGTATTCTCGACTAGTTCCTAGTTGAGGGAGACCTAGGTCAGACACCAATGTCGGCTCTTCGAGGAAAACCTGTGAATGCCAGTCATGGTAATCTACTACAACGGGAACATGGTATTGTCTGCTCAAGCGTAAACAGCCTTGTATATTTAGGATTTTGGTCATCCGAGCGACATTTTGTCCGTCGTTGCTCAAATTCCACCAGCCATGCCCAGTCGACAAATCAGAAAGTCGAACAACCACGGAGCCTTGAAAGCAGCTGTTCCGATAATCAGCGATCTCGCGCTCTTTGAACTCGATATTTGCCTGTTTTGACGTTTCAGAGAGATGTCGCCTATGTTGTCGAGCTCTTCGCGGTCTCCGTGGCATCCTTCAAATGTTTCAAGCCATTTGCATAACAAAGGAGAACAATGGAATACCTTGTACCTTTATAAAGTTATTGTTTTATTTTGCTGGAGATCTGTCCTTGATTAGGACAACATTTTGGTCGATCTTTACAAAATTTGTCAACATCAATGTAATCCGATTTCATCATCAAAGTGAGGATTGCTGGTTTAAGGGACTCATCACAGATTTTGATGCAAATGTTGGTCTCAATTTCCTGCGAGTTTTGCATTAGACGAAAGCCCAAGGACCAAATACACTTGGAAACTAAACAGTGGCACTTTTCATGGACCGTGATGTCTTTAGAGGTGGTTCAAGTACTGCATTCCAAACACCTCATGTCGCATATGCTTTAGTCAGAGTAGCACGTTTGCAGCGCCGATAGACGAGACGGAAATCCCTAGCCGCTCCGATCGTCATTTACAGGCTTCAGTTCCTTTTACATCAGATACTATTTGTAGGTATCACCGGCTGGGTCCTGTATACACTGTTAAGTGGACGGTATTTGTGCTTCAGTAACAAACGTCAATTGATTCATTTAGATCGACGTCGATTCTAGGGCTGGCTGAAAAACACTCCTAAATCTCACATGTCGGCTGTCGGCGGTCACAACACCGGAGCCGCAGCCCGGCGCAAGAATGCACACACCAAGCAAGGGATGATAACTCGCAGAAAAGGATATGTCCGGACACTATTTGAATATTTTGAGCGTCCGAATAGCTCCCTTGACCAGTCTGGTTTAGAACCTCCTGCAGTACCACGGTGTATAGCAAGTGAATGCATGTCGTACGTAAATTCTGGCTCAGAAGTAAGCCCAGTCAGAGTCTAGTTTGACTGCTTCCTCAATTAGTGTATTTATCAGGTTGGGGCTATAGAACACAATGCTAGGGCAATTTTTGGCCCGCTGGGCTGAGTATGGAAGACCCGGATAATTGATATTTTCCTTCTGAAGTTGCACCAGTTCGGCAAGTTGATGGGCGTGGTGTCATCGTTCTACGAGCATTCCACCTCGGTCCTCTAGAGCTTGTGAGGCTTAGCTCCCAGTGGGTCGCTATTACCGATTGGTTAAGGAGAGGGTCGGCGTCCCAAATCAGAAAACCAAGGTCTTGATGAGGCAGGCTATGATGACTTTTTTCCCTGTGTCTGGTCACACCTCTCGGCGCCTAATCAGTGGAGCTCTCTAGGTTGAAACCCACACCGCCTTTTACATCTCGCAATAGCTATGCTAGGATTCGCTATTACCCACTCACTCCAAACGACACATGATAACTATTGGTCATAATCGCCTGACAAAGTACAGTAATTAGCAAAATTGGCCAGCACATTACGAAATCTTCTTTCTCAACTTATTTACGTCTTAAAATCCGTGTGTCTGATAGGTCATCACTTACAATGGCAAGGAACACATCTATTAGTCCTAGAGGCTCAAACTCCTTCTGTAAAACAGGCCTGTCAATGCCACCCGAGTTCCCCCAAACTCACATCGGACATTCCCATAAAATCAAGTCGGTAACCCCGAGTCAGTGTCTCGTATGAGATGAGCTTTTCATCACGTTGAAGATCTTGAAGAGTGGCTTGAAAACGTCCTTCTACATCGTTATACGTCCTCGAAATAAGTTCCAGGCTTAGGGTTGGAAGAGAGCGATGCTTGAACGGATATCCAAGATCAACTGATTTCGGATCTTGACGCTTGGTGAACTCGGATCCTGTCTTTTTTGTGCTTGTGTAGTAGTCTCAAAGGGTTTCAAGTCCATTCGTTACTCAATGATAATTAGGGGAGGATCTGATGATAACGTATTTCACGGCAGAAGTTGAATCTTCAGCGTGAAGGGTATGCATTCTATGCTAGCAAAGAGATGCTAGATAGACAGGTCAGTGTGTTGTCTATGAGGGTTGTCGATGGCCTTGGCTAGCGCAAATATCTGGGATCAACTAACTATTCCTAGCATTTCCTATACCAGTGTCAAAGCGGTGGTTTGGGCGTCGAGGTATTCTATGTTGATAAAGACTCGTGGCGGCTCTTGTTGACTACAGTACGGTGTGGTCGTCGGGGCAACTATGCGTGGCTACGTAGAAGGGCATGGATTGCTTTTTCCCAGAGTCTCTGATTGATCAGAAAGCAATTCGGTTTTTTTTCTGTTCTACGGCAGTGCAGCAGAATCATTGAAATGGCTTTTTGTTGCACGGATATATAGAGTTACCAACAGAAGTCTCTCTAAGCCTCGGCCAGTTTACGCAAGAGCATGAGCGTTGGATCGGAGACGGGTTTAGTCTCTCCAGCGGGATTTTTGTCAGCACCCTACGGTGCGTGTGAAGCGCTCGAAAAGTATTACTTCGTGTTGGTTTCAACGGAATAATGGTCTATCAGTGGATTTAGACATTTATTACAGTATGCAGTGCAATTTTCTTGTCTTAAATAGTTAGCATTGCTGAAGATTGCATATGGTTGTTTCTGAAATGGAGACGGATCATAAGAGAATGACATGGGAGTCATCGAGTCATATCGGGCAAAATGAGGGTGGTAGATGAAGCACCACAACGCGCTTCTTGAATTTATTTTAGAATCATTGTTTTGGTATCATTAGAAAGCTTGCATCAAGAATATTAAACAATCGTTATGTTTTCCAGATACTGGACATTAATGGGAGGAAGGGCGAAGTATCATCGGCCGTTAGAAACTCGTACGAAACACCACTTAGATCACGTGAAATCACTTCTCCTCTTACTTGAAGAGGTATAATCCATGTTTGGTCATATATTCGTGTGTTTGCAGTCCCCAAGGTGCTATTTTTACAAACTGACCATAAATTTAACTATGACACGCTTAAGTATGGAATCAACTAACCCCATCTTCGTAAGTACATGGATCGCCCTATATACTAGTCTTTCACCTCTGTACTAGTCTCTTCAGAAGTCCCACCCAGCTCACACGTTTGTCAAATCTTGTACTCAGGTAATGAGACTACGATGCAAGGACAATAACGATGATCCACACTACCGCCTTTGGGTTCCCCTTTTCATTATCTGGTGGTTTTCCATGTATATCTATCTCTTCCAGACTTCCATTAGCGACATCTATAGGTCTCCAAGACGCCCTCCATTCTCTATTTAGGTATAGGGAGTATGTGCCACTCATTTACCTCGTCCTCCCACTGAAGTAGAAGTATAGCCCACTGCCCCTAGACTGGGCACGCTATTGTATTTGGTTTAGTTGAGTAATCCAACTTTTATCCGAGAGGTTGGGGTACCTCGTATCAACCAACCAACGAACTATTCAGCCAGTATGAAATTTGTGCCGTAAATGTCCCAGGACAGACAAGAATACGTTGTCCCAGGAGGCTATTGACGTAGTCATAATCTTTCGCTTCTTGCCTGTCCGCTGTCGTAGCTTTGGTTTCTCACATCTACTTTTGTTTGGACTTAGGACCTCATTCTGCCTCAACCAGAGAATAGTCAGTAAATATATGGAAAAGCGATGTTGTCGGGGCATGATTCTATCACATATAGCATTATTTTAATAAACTTGGCCGAGCCCTGGTCCCCAGGCACAATTTATCTCATTGAGGGAGATTGATTCCTCGAGTACCCTATAGCTAGACACTTGAGTTGCTGCGTTGCTTTAAAACGTGCATATTCTTCAGGAATTTAGTGAACATAAAACCTCTAGCATTAGTTACAAAATTCCACTAGACAATATCTGTCAAAATTTGGTTCTCCTCGGAATAAGATTTCAGAACAACAGGTCTATGGCGTTCTACGAATAAATATCGCATTCCTCAGAAGAAAAGGCGATAGATGATTTGTCCAAGCACCGGCATCTTCCTTGTGGGATTGACGCCCAATCGGCATGCTTGATAATGCAAATGCGGTCATTAGAGAGGGCGCTCGTAGGGCTGGCAGTTGGAGTTGTATTGTCATTTAATAATGTGCTCGCTGTATTAATTGGTGTGGAAGAGGTTCTACCGCGGGCATCTGTTGTTTCTGAAGGGTCTGTGGAAGCTACAGAGAGAACCGTAACCCGAGAAGTTGTAGTGGCTGCTGAGTCAGCTACTTGAGATGGCTCATTTCTCTCACATGAACAGTCGGAATTTGCCTGCGCAGAGACTAGTCTCCTTGCATATTTCGCGTTACGGGGCACAGGGTCGGTTGACGTTGAGTTTGATATCAAGATTAACAGCTGGCTACAAACTAGGCTGGACCCACGCAAACCTATAAACAGCCAGTTAGATAACGGTAGATAACGGTCTCAAAGCATCAAGGACGGGCTTTCTACAGTCTTCTAGAGAGGATTGAAGTTGGGTTTCACAATTCGACGAGAGGGACTTCGTTGTCTCACGCCCATTCAGTATGTACTGAACAGAGGCCACAACCTGGGGCGTTTGATCCCATGTGTCTAATATAGTACAGGTGCCTTTGGTGAATTGCTGAAGTTGGAAGTTTGCCATTGCCACAGTGGCAAACATAACCAGAAGTTGGATGACCATGTTTTAAAGCAGCAGGTTATGAGTTCAGTTGCAGCTATTTGTAAAGTAAGCTATCGCGGATAAGCGGTGGTTTTTATATCCTAGTAAGAGTATGAAAACCCCATTCAGTATCAAAAGGGAAAAAGAGAAGTCAACAGGGATATCCACTCCTAAATCCATACGAAACATGCGGAAAGGCAATCATGAATTCGGATGTCTTACTCTGAGTCGCCATTGGAGCTCAACCACCATTTTTAAACTGGATAGATTTAAAGTGAGGTATTCCTGAATAATGAAAAACTACTCTAGTATTTCACCGCCGATAAAATTTCGCAAAATGCGGGCGACACTTTTTGATTTAACACTTTGCTTAGTTCTTTGCTAACACGGATGAACTATAAAGCAGGCATTCCCTCCCCTTCCTAGAACATTCTCACTACCGGTTCATCACCGTCAAGTTGGCAAAGTAAGATTCAAAATGTCTTTTCTACGAGGCACCTTGATTCTGTGTGTTATGTTCCTCCAGGCTGTCAGTCAACTAATACCAACATATTTATCACTGCTGATATTTAACAGCTTGGCGGACCGACTTCAAACCCGCGGAGCCTCCATGGTACTTTTAACGCAAGATCTGTGAGGTTAAGCCACTGATATCATTGAAATAACTCATTAATAAGTCCAAGATCATAGACTCCCCAAGCTTTCCAACTCCCGATCGCTCACGTATTGTGTCCACGGCAAAGCGCGATGTATTTCCCTTTTTTCCGTCTTCTATCACTGAAACTAAATCTTAACGTTATGACATAGACACAATCGGTTATAAGTTGCGATTGGACTCTTGGAATTGGTTATACAAATTCCACCATGGCTAACATTGAGCACCTAAAAATTGTAAAAGATACACCGTGCATTGCAACTCCCAACAGTTGCACACGGGTTGCCTACCAGGATCAGTCAGGTATTTTCTTTTGCAATGATGTATGCTAAGTCCTTTCTTTGTCATCCTTGGCATTCACCGAACCTTCCGTTAACTATGAACAGAATGGCGATGATATTATTACGGACTGTGGAAATCTGGTCGAGCCAGCCACCACACTCTCGCAAACCTGTCGTTTGACAGATTATACGTATGGTGTCTTAGACGGAACTATTCAAAACGGCACGAACACCGCACCCTATCACCTACGGATTGCTGCAGAAGGGTGGTAGGTCTGTGCATCGGAAACTTCTCGGTAGCTAAAGGGAGACTATGAAAATACTTGAAAGTAGTCTATATTTCAACCGTAATATAGGAAATGTGTTGATACAAGCAATGGAGATCAATTGAGCCTTCGGTGGCTTAGATTGCCTTAAAATGACGTATAGTTATTAATAACGACACCGCACAGGATAATATGCTTTCCTGATATAGCTAGCGAAAGTCTTCAGCGAAAGTCTTCTTTCTTCGTTGGGTAAACAAGATCGTCTGCTTTGATGTATAATTCTTTTAAAGCCAACTCAGCAACCTTTTCCTGCTCTTCAAAGTTGTCGAGTGATATTCTCAACTGCGCAGCAATTTGATTCACCGCCCAGAAATCACTGGAGGAACTGTGGACCTCATGCCGGGAGAGATAAAGTAGATCGTCAGATGCCTGAGCCACTAGATCTTGTAGCTGCTTTAAAAGGCCATAACAAACACGATAAAAGGAATTTTCGCCCTGCTGTTGCCCAATTACTCGAACAATCTCGGCTATTTCGTCCATCATGCAGGGAATAATTATTCTGAGTTGAGAGGATGAGAGCGAACAGGGTTACAATGAGCTATGAATAAATAGTCTCGCGGCCACCTCGACACAAGCCGGGTATATGGACTGCTTCTGATGAAAAAGATAGGAAGTGAGTTTGGCCCGCCGAAAATAGACCTCTAGATTTCGACTAGAATTTTGAATTGCTTTATCTCGATATCGCTAGAGTAAAGCCCAGTTTTCAATAAACTTTACTAATTCACCAACAATATGTCTGAGACACCATTAATTATGAAAATTAATGACGATAGAAGGTTCGTTTCCTGTCATTCCCTCTCTCATCATGGTCTTCTTCAGGATCATAAAGCAAAGTCTACATAGTGATGTACACAAACCCTGGGAAGATTCATGTCGCAGCTAAACTGTTTTATGGAATTTTGCTACCTCACTACGGAAAACACGTCGATCTTGCCCGAAACCTCCGAAACGGCCATGAAGATGTGAAAAGTGACTATTTGGGTATGTAAAAATCATTGCGGAAAATAGGCCTTGTGGTAATGGTATAACGGATGATGATGAAAAAGCTAAATTCCACTGAATTCTTGCAATAGACCCGAGAAACGTGAGATACAGGACATCTTTTAGCGGTAGCCAAGGGTGATAACTAATTTGACTGGACCGGGAGCAATGTTTCCACCAAGGCAATCCAGTTCTATATTGTCCCAATTATGGGTATTTTCAACTAAAGCTGCATCAGCACTGGTGCAAAGACACAGTCCATTAATACTATCACAAATTCTCATCCCCTGGACGTTCAAACCCTAAATTGCTGAAACTTCAAAGCCAGACCATCCAGAATTAGTACTTGATCCAAAATTAAACTCGCCCCATTTTGACACGTAGTCGTCGTTGGAATCATTTCGAATAGTCAAACTGGGCGCAGCGGCTCAACCTCCCTGGGAGTTCTCGGCACAGGCAATGTAACGATTTTCACCGGACAACAGTGTAAAGTCCTTGCAGGCATGTCCGTACCACCCATCAAGAAGCCCGTCGGACCTATTCTTCCAGATGACAACAGTCGATTGGCTAGAATCTGGGCCTTCAAACTAGTTATGTACAGTATTATAGGCATTGGCAGCTGCAGCAGAGATTTCGATAATGCTACTTCCACAAGGGCTACTAGTATTGCCCTTGTAATTGCATCCAGTTCCAGCGGAACTAGTCATATCACCAAAATCGGAGGTGGACTATCGCTTTTCGAAAGGGCTGTGTCTGTCGACTTCTACTTCAGATAAACTAGGCAACGTCGGCCTTATTGTCGCGATCTGCGCATGGGGATACCTATGATTATGGGGAATACCACAGATGCCAAAGGCAAATTGAAAAATGAATTTTCTTGTGGCATAAAGTGGGCATGGCAGCCACGTCCCAAATCAAAATACGGCTATTCTTCCGCGTAACAACGCAATAGCAAGATGTTTAATTTATCCAACAGATCCTGGAATTCAGAGATCTAAACAAGAAGAACAAGACTTCTTACTAGTAGCACGGCTGCGTCCATCATCAGCAATTTCATTCTATCATACCTTAATATTCAGAGGCAAATTTCAGCCCCCATCCTAAATCTGCTGTTGGCATCAACGGCTAGGTACTGTGCACACATTTAAGTGGACAGCATGTAGGCTCGAAAGTAAAGTCATATCATTCATGTAGGCACATGGATATTCCAGGTCAAGTCCCAATACACTGTACCCCTGGATTCATACGGCGCGAGCAGCTTAGCAAGATTAGGTATATTCTGTAGATGTTACAGTACGGACTGGGATCCTACCGTACACGGAGTCAATAACCGCGCGTTTCTCCCTAAGTAAATAGAGCTTTTGGAAGCGCAATCTATCAAATGACGAGGATTATGTTTGTCAAATACTAATAGTTACAGTTGGATACAGTATAGCCTTCAATCTGTGTTATGTTCCAGCCGCCTCAGGTTTCGGAGTACCAGCAGAATTATTGCTCTATTTGCCAGCAATAAGTATGTTTCCCAGGCCTCAACTTAAGCCCATTAGATAGTACCTTACTATATTCAGATCGATTTCCTGTATATAAGAAGCAGATCCTTGCTTCAGGGGCTCACTTATCATAACTTCAGCTCTCCGCAATGGCCAGCCTTCAACCAGAACGACTTCGCGACTGTGCCATAGTTGCTATCATTAATCTCTTTGGGGCATCCTATTTCCTTCTATTCTTAGTTCACTTTTTAATTTTTCATTTCCCTTCATCTCCAGAGGTTATATTGAAATCATTGTCTGTGATTTTCTTCTGTGGGGGTGTCATATTTTGGTGTCTCACAAGCCTGATATATCGAACCATTGAAGCATTCGGCCACGGCAATGCACCAAATTGGCAAAGGCTTGAGTTCAGCGGAGCACTGATTCTCATCAGCGCCACGGCTATACCTTATGTGATCCTTCAATTTTCAAATCAACCTCCAGTTCAGATTGGATCGATGTGTGCATTGGCTTTGGCGGCCGTTGGATATCTTGTGGACTTCCTAGTGGTAGACTGCAGAGCATTAGTGGCACAGGAAAGGTTTCCGTACCATTGCGCTTCTCTGGGTTTATTATCGCTGGTCCCAGCAATCTACGCTCTAGCAGAACCCGCATCAGTTCCATCGCCATTGGCATTCCAATTCTGCCGAATGGTCATTTGCAATTCCCTTGGCGCCCTCCATTATCTTCTGAGGCCCTTAGAACGAATGGGTCTCGTCCCTGGCTGGAGACCTAGTTTGTACACTATGCACTTAGCTCTAGTTCATAGCATGGTGGTTTATTCCAATGATATCTTGCACAGCGTTCTAGGGAGCTGATCGTGACTTCAAGTTGCCGGGACTCAGCCACAAATTTGATTGCTACGTATAATTTTTAGAGTTAGTCCTTACAAATGCCATACCGCCACATTGCCTCCTGCCTCACAATGTTAATTAAATCGCTTGAGCCCAAATCAGCTTGTTTCTTGAGCTACACGCGCATCGAGAACCGCTCTCGGCTTCCATTTGGTCTGATTAGTTCCAAAAAGTAATTCCCAGGTCCAATAGTTTTGATCGGGGAATTGTTTTGCACCGAGCACCCTTCTATTCCCCCAAGACATGTCCATGTAATTCAATAATAAATGGCTTTCCTTTTGTAAGCCTATAAACAGTTCGATGGTGGGGTTCAATTACACACTATAGATAACAGTAGATCCTAAAATGAAGTACAATGAAGATACTTTAGGTCGAAGTGTCTATCTGTCTACTGTAATCATTATCCTACACCGCATCTTGTGTTTGAACTTGGAGGCTGAGCATGGGCGAGCAAAGGATGTGGGACTGACTAGTTCATACATTCGCATACAGGCTTCAGTTCAAGCCCACTAAATACCCAGCCTTTAATACAGAACGTTTGACTGCTGAAGTCGGCCATACAGGACTGCTCAATAGCGCGATAGTCTAACAACCCGGCGGCTTCTTACACGAATTTGGGCTAGCCTACAGGGTCCCTGCCTCCGAATGCAATTGGTCGACTCCCACATTATACAATAATACTCTACCCTCCTTTCAAATCAAGACAGATTATTGCAAAAAGCGTCGGGTAAATAATTCGGTCTTCCATACACTAGATGGGCTCAACAGTACCACCTTGTGTCTCTTACAGCTCGCCGACAATAATAGGTAGGACGCAATGTTTATATACAAAGGAAACTATTTGTTCGGTAACGAAAACCCAAAGAAAAAATTTCGTATCACTGCATGGATTAACAGTAAACATCCTCGATATGCTTATCCGATTTGCCCTCCATGTTTGGATATTGAATTATTTGTAAAGTTGAATACTTAGATTTCCTCGGCACAACCGCTAAGCCTTCCGTCGCTATTTTGATAAAAAGTTGATCTTTAGCGAAGGTACATATTGTCCTGGCGGTGAATTTGTTGGGCATCCAAAAGTTTGGGAGAGCTTTGCAATCTATCATTTCTTTCTAAAAACATAGTGAAATACAGGCAGGCTAAATGTTTAATTGCGTATTACCCGTCTAAATTAATTCAAGTTTTAGGGAAGGTATCTCTACATGATCTTTGCGCACCCAACCAGCGCAGTGTGGCTCATGATCAATTAAATAGAGCTCTCTTATTTGGTGTCATAAAAAGTTGTTGTTTTGTCGGATATAAGTATGTTCTAAAACTCGTCATGGTCGATTAACGAACGCTGGCGGTGAAGCCGGCATTGTCTAACATAAATTCCTCAGGTGCACCGACTTCAGTGACACTTGTAGGACATACGAGCCCTCGCCAGATATCCACTTAAGGAATTTTTAGCGGCATGCTTGAGGCACTTCCATGTGAACTTCTGTTCGGCATTGCAGAGTGGGTGCGTACTTCTGAGTTTGTTACGCCTGTCAGGAGGCTGATTTTTCCAGCTTCCGCCACAATCGATTCGTTCTTTCAGTCGAGTTTCTTCTAAACTTTACTCAGCCTTGATTCCCCTGGCTTACCGTTCAGTCACCTTTCGTGCTGCCAGCGAATGGGCGCTAAACGTACTCGACGTGGATTCATTCTTCAATTTGCATCAGAATCTACAAGAATATTGCCAACTTATTCATACAAAAAATTTGAGTTTTGTTGCGCCTATTCACGTGGCCAGATTCAACCGATGTACATAATACAATGTTTTCCGCACAACCGGTCTGGTAAAATCTCTCGGCACTCTCGGCACTTCTAATGAGGCAAAAGCACATGAGCAATTTTTAGACGACATCTCACGCCAAATCAAAATTGTCCTAGCACATCTTCAACCGCACAATCTCAATTCTTTTCAGTCAGTGTCGTCAAAAATCTTAGAATTTGGAAATTTATAGATAATAACTCTCAGAAACAGATGGCGTCTAGGTACCTGCATACCTGATGGGTTCTTAGATACTGGTGGATTGATTAACCGGCAACAAAGTTGCCTGACACGTCTGGTATTGGTAACGGATGGATCTTGTCCTCATGCTGGTCGCTGTTTAGGGGGCCTCCACGAGTTAAAATACCTGAAATCATTAGAATGGGAGGGTGTTCAACATCCTGCAGAAGTCGATTCTCTACGAAGGTGCGTTCGTAAGAACAGCCTACACTTGTCCAACTTATCCATCGGTTTCGTCGTACATGTGGCCAACCTTGACTTTTGTCGCGATATCCTTGGGTTGCCAGCACCTAGTATGATACCGCTTGGCGCAACATTATCTGACTCGTCGGCAAAGTATCCATTGCTAAAGTCACTGAATCTGTCAAAAGCCCCTTTGCCCAAAAAAATGCACAAAAACTACGAATTGCTTTATTGTTCGCTGAAGTCACTGACCCTGCGAGAATGTGCCAACGAGCTGGCATTCTTGAAGTGTTTAACTCGTTCACAACATGGGGTGCGCCTTCTTAGATTTGAATTCTGTAGTGACAGTTTGTTTAACGGCGTCAACGAAAGTCGTGATGTGAACCTGAAACCGTTGACAGACTTCCTGGTTTCCTTTCAAGGTCTCAAAAACTTGCATCTCAAATTATCCAACTTTTCTAACGAGCCTCAAATTCAAAACGCAATTGCCCATCATTGCTCCACACTGGAAAGCCTCGCCTATCATGAGCGCCAACTAGTGTCCGTTGGCGAAGAAGGCTTGTTCGAAGAAACTCGAGATCACTCCGCAGCTTGGATTCTTCAGCTTCCAAAGACCGTAGATAAAAGCCACATCATTGCCTTGGCGCTGAATGCTCCCCCTTCATTTGTGGTAAGTAGTCTTGCTTATCAGTAAGAACCCGCTGACAGGAACAGCAATCAAAACTTCAGCATGTGGCCAGTGATTCAACTTTGCGTATTCTACATTTTCGTGTCAGTGGTTCCGAGCTATACCACAGGAATGTCCAAAACGAAGTGATTGTTCGACTGAGTCAAAGACAAGCACGGTGTCCGTATTGCCGTTTCCGAGCCGATATTAGTGAAGCCCACTCCTGCGCCTTAATAGCGAGTAATTACGATACCCGCATTTGTGAAAGCTCTCTATGCACTCCAGAAATGCATGAGTTCCATGAGCCGGATATAACGTCTACATCGTCCCCTCTGTTTACGGAGGCAGACGAGTTCATCTGCTTCGCCGAATGGGCATTTGGCCCAAGAGGTTTGCCCAACCTGCGTGTATTGGCATTTGGAGACTTCTCATTTGAAAGCCGGTACGAAAACCAGCAATTTTTATTTCGTCGAAGATTTAGCAGCCAAGGTACAGGGCCCCGACTCGGCGGAGACAGAGATTGTTGTTGCTGGGCGGGCATGTCTTTCTGCGTTGCGAGCGGCACAGACCCCCTCCTATGGAATGACATTGAGATGGATGAAATTAATTTTCTATCCGTTTGCCCAGAGAATAGTTTAATGGAATCGCCATATGAGTGATTAATTCATCATGCGTATACTGGTTCGGCTCTTTTAACACGTGTATCCACCGGCTACAACATAGAGTATTGCCCGATATGAATTTCCTTTCTTCTGCGCAAGGGTGAAGAAAGAGACTCCTGCCCAAATGGTACCAGCCAGCTGCTCCGGCCTCTCTTGGAGAAAGCCTGGAAGACGTCGCGGCTAGACATACCAAAAAAAATGTGGTTGAAACACCAGGCATACTCCCACCTACTCACAATGATAGATGACTCACTGCACCAAAATAGCATGTAGACAAGAGGTGGCCCAGCGATGTTGCTACCTAGGCTCGATGCCTAGGCCAGGGAGACGAGGGGCTTAGCCCACAAAGCAGCTAGTCGAAGCACCGACAAAAAATGGCGCTTTAATATGGCGCTCTAAAATTATCAAACGCATCGCTATCAGATCAGTCATACGGGTCGGATTGGACTGGAGCCTTCATTGAACAAGACCAACTGGGCAGTTCACTCTCGAAACGCAATAAATAAATAGGTGGATATCCGCAGGTCGGAGATACCCATATCCCGCCAAGATTCGGCAGGGATCAGAGCCCACCCAAAGAATTAACGAGTGTCGTGAAAAGTGGAGGTGAATATTACGGTGACATGGGATTGGTCCTCGAGTCACCCAGTTTTGCTTATGCTTTGTATGTAATATGCGGGTAACACTTCGATATCGGTATGGTCACTCGAATACTCCATTACACCGCCTAGGGACAGCTCAACCTGCCCCTTTTCCTTCTACATGAAGGATTTTGACTTAGTCTCTTAATCAATCAATTTCTACATGATTCCGATAGCTCCCATTCGCCCATTTTCTTACTAGTGTATACGATTTTAGCTCGCTCTGACAACTAGCCGCAGCCGCCTTTGGTTTTCGAAGAGGCGTCTGGACATTCCTCGACTACGGAGCTAACAAACCTCTTTCCTGGTACCGCCACCCGCGACACTCGAAGGATAAGTGACGCATTATTGGGCCCTGTATATCACAGTTTGGGAATCCCACAATGTAGGACTTTTCTAGTCCGAAGAAAGCGCGCATCATGAACTCCAGAAACCCTCTTTGCGGTTACATAGTTAAGTGGTGAAACTCAAAGCGGCCAGGCCAGCACAGCAGGTTGATCGACGGAAAGATGCAGCAGAAAGAGGCGTGGACATGGCCAAAAAACTTACCAACAAGGAAGCTGTCGAGATAATGTGCAGTCGGATCGTGGGGTGGCCTTCTTGGTGGTGGCAAGTAACGTGATAAACCCACTGGACGAATCCGAGGAACATCAAGGCTGATATCCGTGCCCTCCGCTACGCTGCGACCCACCCACTCGCTGACGCTCATGGGTGCGCCACGCTTTCATGACCACCACCTTTTCATGACCAATTTTCCAAAACACCATGCAATTAATCCACCAAACTAGCTAAATATCAATTAAATACACTGTTAACCTATATAGAAGAGCTCTCCTTTCTCCCTTGCTTCCTTCTCATTATCAATTGCCTTCTGAATACTCTCTTTGGTGCGCTTCGAGGGTTTATAACCATGCACAAATTCGAACTGCTTATCAAGCTTCTTCTCCTGAGCAGCGTTCTCCTTCTCCTTCCTCTCGCGAATTGACCGATTCGCATCGCGAGGCTTTAGTATACCATCCTGGCTAAGCGGTTTAACCTGCCGCTTAGTATATACTCGACGTTGGGGGTCTTGCGCAGCCCGAACGCGCCGAAGTGAATCCTGCGTCATAGCAAGCTCCTCTAGCTTATCCAGCTGGTGTTTGAAATTTTTGACAATATTTCGCTGAGCCTTCGCTGAATTTATCTGGATATCTCGTAATATCTTCGCTTGATTCCTCTCTAGCGCTTCAATAGTAGTAGGAGGGCTATTTTCCACGCTAGAAGATAGAATTTCTGGAGATGGCGTACGAATATACGACCGAAGCTCCGGGGCGTATAGAGTAGGAGGATCTTGCTGCTGATTCGCGAGATTATCCACGATTTGACTACCATTCACTGGGTAAATACCACGCTCTTTGAAAGATTGACGAATAATTCGCGGATGAAAGGCCTTTTCGCGAATTGGCCCGATAATCCGTAGAAAATCCGATTTCCCATACGGTCGACCACCCCAGAACGATAGCTCATTATTCGTAAGCCGAAACTGCTGTTTATAATTCAAAAAGGGCTTCCCATCAAGCGGTTGACATAGATGAGTTGAATACGGTAGAAATGCGAATGGAACAATTGAATTATCCTCGCATTTTTGGAGAAATTCGAGAGTAAGATGTGCGCCGTGCCCGTCGAATATAAGATATCGCTTTTCGCCTGAATTCACACGGTCGGTAGTAGCAGTAATAAAGTAGCCTAGCCAAGCTAGTGCTAATTCATCAGAAATATAGCCATTTGGTGACATTGCAGTGCCTGTGTTAAGTGGTAAGGCTTCGCTACCATCGTACCAGGCTTCCATGAAGTTAGATCCGCTACTTTTGAAGATAAAGAGCGGATCCATTAGCTAGCCGTCAGCAGCGATACACTCAACTGCAGTAATAGTTTCGCCTCGCTCAGTTTCGGCTAGATCAGGGCAAGATAAGCGAGAGCCAATAACTTTCCTCGATCGGCCCTGGCCAGGTTGGAAACCGCATTCATCAAAGTTGTATACTAGCCGCGAGGGCACCTCATCAAGGAGAGTTGCTAGCTTATGGTACCAATGCGCAAGGAAGCCTGCATCTTCGGCTTGGATTCGCCTTAATTCCTTAGTCTTTTGCTTCACAGGAGCTAGATTTAGATGCGCTGGAAGACGTGCTATAAAGCGATACGCCCACATCTTGCTAACCTGCCTCTCTGGCTCTCCCGCTCGTGCGATCGCACGATTCGCCCACGCTTCTATCACTGCTGCGGTAGGAGGAAGGTTCCAATCGCGCATTTTAGCTATCCAATTGATCAAAGCTTTCTCCTGGAAGGCACGAAGAGCGTTTCTCTGCGAATCCTGTGGGATAGGAGGCGATTTGGCCTTTTTGACGCGCTTCGATAGGGTCTCGCGCGACACGTCGAATTCACGCGCAATTTTGGAGAAATTTGGTTTTTTTTTGCGCATAGCGACTGCGAAGGCCTTTGCCATACGCTCTTCGTTGAAATCGGCAGATTTAGGCATGTTGGGTGGTTGATTTAGCTGAATGTGTGGTGTTTTGGAAAATTGGTCATGGAAAGGTGGTGGTCATGAAAGCGTGGCGCACCCATGAGCGTCAGCGAGTGGGTGGGTCGCAGCGTAGCGAAGGGCACGGATAGCAGAAGTTGAAAAGGGGCAGATCACATTGAAAGAGATGGTAGGAAAAATTCCTGGCTTTTACTGGGACTTCGAGTATACTCCATCTCTGCTGTCGTATATCTTCCTTTATTTGTCCTCCACTTTCACCCATTTCTGCATATATTGTGGGACTGAGGGCTTTCAGGGCATTTGATACTGTTTGGGACTGATTTTTGGCTGATTTCTATGGCGATACACCGTTTTCCTATGTATTTACTGTTTCATGTGCGGGTCTGGCGGTCGGGTCACTCTTGTTTCCGCGGAATGGAGCGCCCGCATAGCCATTACGCCACAAGTTAGGCTGCAACAGGTTAATAGAGCGTTGCGTGATCGATTGATTGATATTACCTCAAAGCGGCCAAGGCAAAAAAAACTCGTAAAACGAAAAAGGCCAAGCCCAATACATATAACCAGAGCCCCCAATACAATAGTTGTAAACGGTACTCCAAGCTCACTCCCATCGGGCTCAAAAAGACTCCTCGATCCCTTCAATCGAAAAATACTTCTCCTTAGGCCTTCTCTTGCCACATAAGTCTTGCGAACTTATTGTCGAAGTTTTTTGTTCAATGTTATGCGCAAAGGCCTTAGGAGCAAGCGTGGACCCGTCCATAAAATGATTAATGCCTTATATCGTGCTTTCGCTGGTCACTCCCATGGTACCTGGTGTCTCGGGTATATAGCCAACCGAAAACGATCAACTCTCCCGGTAACGGTATTACTGCATTGCGAGATAATGGCCTGAATTTGTCGGCGTATGTGCCGCAGATTGTTTTGTAATGATTCCTTTCCGTGCAGAATGAAAAGCCATTCATCTTCTTCTCTCTCAGTTGCTCGAATACTTTGGCGTAGTCGAAACTCCACCCAATGCACCGGATCTGATATAAGAAATGCAGATATGTAGAAAAATATGTCATCAGTGGATGTTTGAGGAGAAAATGGGTCCGGTCCCGGCCAGATAAAGCAGCGGTCGCTCTCATGGGCGGGGTAAAAAATGCAGTCGACAGGAGTGCAGAAATTCACGGCTGTGACGGTATAAGGTGATAAGGAACGACCACATGCGAGGCTAGGAGGCGGCGTTGGAATGTCAGAGAATTCTTTCCATAGTTGCTCAAGGTCAAGCTCTAGATGACAGTCTAAAGCCAGTTAACTAGTTTGTCATTGATTTCACGAAGAAGCCGGACCTACCTAATCCCACTGAATCTTTCATCCTCCATTAACTTCTATCGATGGTATGGTGGGACCTTGCGATTAGACACTTCTAAAGTACAAAGGGAAGTACCCTGGCATGAATGTAATGGGGATAGTCTCATTTTATAAGAGGTAGAGTTGATTTGGTCAGATTTTCCATTGAACAAAGGTTTGTACATTGCATTTTAGAAATTCTACTCCATGAGAATCTAGCGAGCAGATATGATTGGACAATCTGCCACACGGATAATTCCATCGTACCACATAACACCTAAACTAGATCTCATCCAATATTACGCATTTTAATCTGGCATCTGGAAGCATCAATTTAATTCAATGACTATTCCAAGGTTAAACCTTTTTCAAATCTTTGGAACGCTTCACATCACTCGGTCAGCCTGTTCATTCCAATATAACGCAATACGTAGTGTTTGCAACTTCGAATTCCCTCTGAGGAATGAAAGTGTTCGTCAATCGAACAATCTCCAACGAACCTTGGTTAATGTTAGCGTTGTAGGAGTGGCTAATGTAACTTAGATATGGTAAGACTCCGATGAGAAGGAAGTCAAAGGATTCCATTATCGTGTCAGGAAAATTCGTTCAGTCAGTTATTGATTCAAAGCATCTACATGTGCTGTTGGAATTAATTATCGGAGTTTGGAATTTAGAGTGCCTGCCGAACCATGTGATAACTTGGGTCTCCCGATTGCCAGCTCCAATTCGAGCGGCCCATTGAAATAAGCTCTTTCAAGTGTAGCTCGCAAAGTCAAGCGAGTATTACAGTAGCGAAGGCCTTAATTCTGTGGAAAGTCCTAGGCAGTGTAATCACCACTAATTCAAAAATATAATATACTCTACATCATGAGAGACTTTTTGAATATCTTACCACAAATATTAACGTGTTAGTAGTCCTGCGACAGTCAACCCATATACTCCCCAACCTTCCAGACAGTCTATGAGAAGTTGAAAAAGGAATGAGATCTACGGAAAATAACTATAATTACGTTGCAATTTATTATCATTTGCCAAGCACCTACAGCTCCTAGGAACCATAGCTTCATCACTCGGGAATTCCCAGAAGCTCTCATAGCGATCACGATAACCTTGGCTATCACTATCTCCATTTACTACAAGTATGCGTATTCCTCTGGTCCTTACTTCAGATAATTAACCATTGTACTCGTTATGGCTGTCCCTGCGCTTATGCATCCTATTTTAGATGCGATGATTATTCCAATTGTCATGACAAGGCTGGTATTCTATGGCCGCACTTTTCGAGAGAATCGACGATACCAGATTTTAGACGCTATACTTTCACTATTCAACTTCTCTTTGCTTTTAGTGCTTGTTGCACTGGGTTGTATGGGGGATTACGGAACATGTCAGGCAAAATATTCAAACTTCATCGCTTGGAACGCTACTGACAGAGTTTCAACAGGTCAACAAATTTTGCTCGCCATTATAGGAATCTTCCCTTCTTTAATTGAGGTGCGCATTTCCCGCAGACAACAGTCGGCGAGGCCAACTGACACCGCTTTGACTAGTATCTGCGACTAAAGACGTTACTAGCTCTGCCAACTTCCAGGCCTGGGACTCTGTGTGCTGTCATGGCAGCGGTCTCATGCTGCGCAAAACTAATGTTTGGCGTTCTTGGTATTTTTTCCGGCTTGCCTATGAAATATGGTCTATGCACTGTTATTGTGGTCGATTATTTGTGTATTGTCACGTGGTATTTTTGGCTTGCTCGGCGAACCGTTGCCGGGCATTTGGGTCGAGCAAAGTTGGAATCGGGCATACAACGCACGTGTGCAGTAATCCTTCTTCTCGTGACCATCGCAATACCAGGTGCCGTTTTGCACAGCTGGCGTTTGTCCGTTGAAGTAAGTAAAGTCACTTTAGCTCATATATAACTGTTGACCAGCCTTTCAAGTCTCAAGTTATTGTATCTTCAGCATGGTCTCTTCGACATATACTCGACTTGAAATCAAGAAGCTGCGCAGATGACTACCCCTGGCCCGGAAGCCATGACGATAATCCTTTCCCTGCTAATTCACGATCCACGACTTACCACTGCATGATTTATGGCATTAATAATGTATCAACTATGTGACAGCTACGGAGTACTTGGAAATTGGCCAATCAGAGCAACGGAATCAAAAGGGGAGATTGATTGAATTGATAGACTTGATTGATTGAAGAACATAAAATGAGGGCGCTCATGGGGTTGAAATACACATGAACTTACAGTATAACAGAGGTCCACGGATGTTGAATATCCTGGTGCCTGATGACAACATAAATGGCTGGGATTCGCCATAGAAAAGTGTTACATCATCTAGAGAACAATTGATATGATGTTCATCCTTGTTTTGGTACGAGTAGCAACCCATTGGGGTTGACATAATGCTTCATGATACCGTATAGTAAAAGAGATATTTTTTGTCTGATTTTGCTATTGAAGTCCACAGGAGCACTGTGATCTAAGCATTCTTCTATAAAAAGCGGGGATATACGTAAAGTCAACACTATTCAATCAGGATAAATGATTAATATACGCTTGCTCGCCTTACAGAGATGATTTTAAGCAAAAACTGCTTGCCTCATGGACACATGCTGCTAGTTCCTCACGCTGTACCCGGAATAATACCAGTCATATTCAGACGATGCAGTAATGTATATCCACTTAAGATGAACTCATAATTAGCAACTTACAGATTAACCAAAACTCGATGGGGGTTGTTTTAGTTGCAAGGAGAGAAGCTAGTTACGTGTATTCCAGTTCCTGTAAACTGTTTTCGGAACTTGTTCTGTATACAGTAGTGATGAGACTGATAAAAGAAGACGCGGGAAAAGGGTGAGAGTTTGGATCAGCGTATTTCGTCCGTAGGGTTCTCAATCGTCCCTAAAGTTGGATCGATGGGGTTACTCTCCCCTTCACTGAGAACGTGCACAACTTCCTCGCGCACTTTAAGAAAGATCTTTGCGTAGCAGTCTAGCAATGCTTCCTGATTAGCTTGTCGATGTTCCATAATATCTAATCTTTGACATAGTTGGGTGTTGGATGCCCGGATGATCTCATTTTCCTTCTCAAGGTGTAATATGTGTGCTCCCTTTGCAGCGTAACTCTCCCAAAGCGCTGAATAGGGTCTCAAGGTCTCAGTCATATGTTGTGCCCGTTGAGGGTCATCTCGACTCAATTCCCCAAACTCTTGAATGAGCGGCTGGAATGTGTCGTGTAGGGCTTGCGTCGAGTTGTGTTGTGGCAAGTTAAGTGCCTATCATCACATATTAGCAGAGCACCGGATTCTATTGTCCATACTTACCATCCATTCGGCGGCACTCTGTTCCGAATGAAACGAAAAGAGGTCATCATTGTCTGGTGGTGCGTATGGTAACCCATGCTGGGCTTCAGCCATCTCGGACTCGGGCTTCTGGGTAGTGCTTGCCATTTCGATTTGGATATCAACTATGAGGGTTCTTTATGTCGATTTTTTGACTTAGAAACACCGATCAAGAGACCATTTTCTAATACTGACTGGATAGTGGTCGTATTTAAGGGTGTTGTTGGGCTTATTCAACGAACTGTTTGGACCTGTTATAATAGAAAGCGAGATATTGCTTAATTCTCCCCTTTTACAGGTTTATTTACTATTCACTATGAAATTCTTCTATTCAGCGGTTTGAACAATACCCAAAGCTCCTTCATGATCTCAGCTTTAACTGGCAAAGTATGTTGACATCTTTGCACCATTACTGAGATACTGAAATCGTGAGTGACGAATTTTAGTGGTAGAGGAAAAACCAATAATTGGAACATCGTAAGCCCGGACGGAACAGACTGAATTCCTCAGAGGATGCTGTACCCTGCACACCCCGCTTTTGCTGGTTTTCTTTTTTGAGAATAATCCCCCCTCCCTGCAGAAAGAAAATCGGAGTGCCAATTGCTCCTCTAACGCGCAAATATCGATGGTGGCTGAAACGCTCAGGTTCATGGCAGGACAAGGTTGACCAACACAAAATGGAGTCGGTGTTACCTAGCACCACGACATTGCCGCTGAGCATGAGCTCGGTAATTTCAGTGGTTCCCAATCGAGCAACCTAAGTGGGGACTATAGATTTCACATCGTGGATTTTGCTAGGTCAGCCCGTCCTGCGCCATACTCTGGACTAGGCTACAAGCACTCCAATTTGACACTATATAATGAATGGCATTTGCCTCAACTACGGATTAGCCGAACTGGTCCTTTGATATACAGGAAACATCCTGAGACTTTACTTTACAGTACTTGCACAGTTTTATTCTTTCAGCTTTCTTACCATGCGAACCTGGAATAGATTTTAAATGATTAAGTAGCCGTATGATGGTTACAGGGGTTCTCGAAATCGACTTGACCAGTACACACTCACTCTATCTCTTCTGGCCCCACCGCCAAGACCTTAGCGTAGAATAACCATTCGACAAGATACAGGGGCGCAGTATTGTCGTACAGCCTGTTTCTGTAAATTTGATTAATACAATTTCTGAATTTGATTAATACGATTTCTGCCAGAGCTACTTTGTCCGCCTTCACGGGTACCACGTCATCCCTACCATATCACCGATCTCGAAAGGTGATAAAGCACGGGCACAATAGCTCTGATCCCGAAGGTCTCGTGTCAATATTTCGTCCGAGAGCTCATCCGAGGTATGGTCTCGAGCAAATCACCCACTATCCCCCCAGATTGCTGATGTTGCTACATATAACCCTGCACAATCCGGAGTAATAGCCAGCCAGCAATTCGGCGATACTGAAGTGCCTCGCATCCCCGACATTGAGCCAAGACTAAATCACCTAATTCGTCATTTACTACGATATATCATATACAAGTCTCGACATGGACCATACGGAGAGGAGGCAGGCCTCTCTTTGTGACCTACCGCCGGAGATGTTGGAATCGATCGCAATGAATCTTTACCTTCCTGATTACTTGCATTTCCGTGCGCTTTGTCGTCGGACATGGTTTTTGTTCGACTGCTCGGCTCTTATATCTATTTTGAAAAAGATTCGGACCCCTAAAGACGACAATTTGGAAATGCAGGACGAGGATTGTCAATTCAGAACAAGTCATTACATATCGCGTGGGCATATCTTATCTGGTGACATGATTGAGCGCGCAGCTCGTTCACACAATTACAAAGTGCTTTTAAGTTGGTTGATCGATCATGGTGCTTCTTTTCGAGAGGTTCCAGGTGGTATTGATCGGCTCTGTTGCGAAGCATACGAGCAAGGCGACTTTGAAAGGTTTCACTGACTGTTCTCAAAAGGAGCGTCTTTAGATATTTTGGCTGGAGTGGTGTTCGATTTTTCTGGTTGTCATAAGCCAAGGGCGCGTGCAGCTTGCCGCTATCATCTCCTTCCGCTGAAAAGGGCACTCCGAGAAGGAGCAAAACCTAGTGGCTCCCACGAGGCCTTAACAGCAGAGTTAAGATTGCGTCGACGTAAAGGACTCAGTGACGGTTGGGGGAAGTCTATCAGCTAGATATGCAGCTTGTGGATATTTAGAGGATGAGACACACCCCAGGAGTGATGACTAGCAAAGGGATACATGCCAGGTCTCCTGAGAGGAAAGCCGGGGACACCTGGGGGGCGGCAGATCATCGAAAAACCACACCTAGGCGGTTTTCTATGACTGTCAAAGTCGACGGGATTCTCATGAGGACACCGTATTATTACTTCGATAGATATAGTTTCATACCACGTCCATTTTACAGCCTTCCTCAACTAATTGTGGCCAGGGCAATGACGGATCTGCGCTAGGGTCTTGGCGGTGGGGCAAGAAGAGAAAGAGTGAGTCAGTACTGGTCAAGGCGATTTCGAGAACCCCTGTAGCGGATCATGGCGTAGTGGTTGAAATAATATCTCTCTATTTCTCGATATGGAACGCAATAACAGTCGCTACCATAGACCAGGGGTAGAGGTGATCAATTGTCGTAAACAGAGTACCAAACCTGGGTGCACTTTAGAGGTGTCGCCAATTGGCTTACTCATGATGAAGTGTGGTTCTAGACTAAAACGTTGTCATTGGATGAATATTCGCTTCTAGTTACACTGCTACATTAGAAGTATTGCACTCGGACACCTGATCGGATGCCTTAATATTAGACCATCTTCTTGCCAGTCCAGCCTTTCCCCGCAGCTTCTCGGGAGATTTCTCTAGGACGCAAGCAACGAAGCCAGGCTTCGCGTGTCTTCTCTTTCGTGAAATCAATTTTCTTTGGCTTAACACACGAGCGGGCTAGCCTCTCTGGGATGGGATAGAAAGCCGTTGCCATAGACTGGGGGTTTTGGCGTGGATGCCGCACTAACCGACCGGTCAGCCGGCTTGATACATGAGAAGAACCGCGTCTGATGTTTCTCGTGACTCTCTTTGACTGCCGCCGATGGTGAACCGTGTTATTGGGTGATACAGATCGCATGCGGGTGGTGTGCTCCGGAAGACACCCCGCCTGGCGTCTTCTTTTATGAGAGGGTCGCGCCATTTGTGCGTGTAGGAAGCTTATCAAGTAGGCGAGGGCGATGGACAGGATCATGGAAGTTGTTTATGGAGAGTGAAGTCAAAATGTCTTGTCCCGCTTTGCGACTCACCGGCAATTCGAATTCTGTTCTCGAAAAATGGGGTAGTTTTATATAGACAATGTCTCATGTTTTATCAAGGATTAACACCCAAAAAAAACTGGTAAACAACATGTTTGAGTACCATCAATTCCTCGCTAGATTTCATCATAGGTTGCTTTCACACGTGGTGGTGGAAACTTTCTGCATAGACAAAAAAGCCCGCAAGATTTGGTTGACACTTTGTTGTTATGTGACCAGGCCCGTACTGAAAAGTAGGCACCAACTTAATTTCCTCATCCCTGCCGGAAGTGAATTACGCAGTCAGTCATCAAGAAGGGGTTAATAGGTTCGAGAAGCACGAAAAATATAAAAAATATGTATATTTTTTGAATTGGAGTGCATGCTTCATGCTTAAAGTTAATACAGTAATCAGCTAAATTACTTGGCAAGCCACGAGATATGAAAAGATGGCAAATATGAACACCCATCTTAAACATGTACCGTACAAATAAATTTTGAACTTAGTCCATCTTGTCTTATATATAGAATATTGTACAGTGCTGGCAAAGTGAGAACAGCATGATTTCAGATATAAACGAGGATGACCTTCACAAGCAACGAACGGCGTGCTCAGCGCAGGCAGCAATGCCGTGAGGCTCTGGCAACTCACATATGTGAGCGACTTCTTTGAACAGAAGGTCCTACTTTTGTGACTGACAAAGGTATATTGTCCAGACCAACGACTGGGTCTCGTCGTACCCCCAAGCCGGGTGCGACTACAACCATCGGCGGAGGATGGCTACGCGTGGTCATCCTCCAAAGCTAAGGAATATCTTCTGAAAACGAACCTCGGCCGTGGCACGGTCGGCTTATATCAAGACATCATACATGAGCTGGGTCGGTCACTTGAGGCTGTGACACCACAAACTCTTCACGCAAACAACGCAAGTGAAGACGCGCCATCAACCGTAGAGGTGAGACCCACATTTCAGTTATTCATGCCCTAGGGCATAGAAGAATAACAAGACGTAGTGTTGTCTGCCCCAGAATCCGGGAAATGAGTCTGAATCCTTCACAGCGACAATTCAGCGATTAGAGTGGGAAAACAAGAAACTTACTGATCAAATTGGGGAGCTCCGAAGAAGCGAACAAGAGACACGAGCAAAGTTTCATCATCTCGAAGAGGAGCTTGAATATTACAAAACTCACATTGACCGGTCAAGGATGGAGTTGCTCCGGGCCCGAGGTGGCATTGCTGAAGCTTTGGTAGTGTTGCAGCAATGCCAGCCCGGAGAAGAAACAGTTTGAGTAGAAACATACAGTACAATAAGTTCAACAAATTTAAAGTACAGAATGCTGCGCGGTAGCATGATGAATCGATACTACACGATGGTGCTGTATCAATCCGTAGGCTATTGCTCGGACTATGTTGGACACCGGATAGTTCGCCATTACTATTTAAATTCGCCAACCATAGTCTACCTTAAATGAGGAATGCCCACCGTGTGAGACAATCAAGCCAGTGAGTTGATTACCCCTCACTACTGTCCACCATCAATTGTGACGTATTAAAGCAAAGTGAATGGCAAACTCTGCTCACGATCGTTTTAAGCATATCTAAAACGTGACACTCTCTCGCTTTCCAACATCTCGTGCCTTCCTTCAATGACTTTTAGCGGAATGAAGGACGATAAATCCTGGGAGAGCTACCAACCTGGCCACAGGTCATATGTTCAGTGTCTGAAATTCCGAAGGAGTGATCTTCCGGAGACGGGGCGCGGGATCTTCTCGTCCGCTGCATCTCAACGATATCATCTTGAATAGCAGACGGAAGAAGCGTCATCCGTGTACAAAGTTCTTCTTTCTGCACTGAGGAGATTGTCGACTGGTCCTTCAATGCTAGGTTGAGCTTCCGAGAGAGTATTTGGGCACGCTGGACATGAATCAGATTTGCCATTATAAATTGGCATTGAGGGAGATAGATGCCTCACGACTTTGCTAAAAAAAGACTGAGTGTTTAAGAAATTTTATATGAAGGATGTATAATCTGGTGGCTCACAAACGTTTATAGACAATACCTGCATCGCAAATATCTGGCTTTACCAACTCTCTCTCAGTTTTCCTTGCTTGATATCTTTATTTAGTCTACTTTTAAAAGTTTGCTTGATAATCTAGATTGTTAATTGTGATTGCACTTCATTGGGCCTGTATTTGCTCAACTGGCAAGTGATCAATTCCAGGAGGCCATTTGCTAATATGGAAGTTCTCTGATGATCTTCTCTCTGCTAGAAGCCATTGCTGCTGCTGGAATTGTCGCCGCCGATTTCCGATTTTGACGGTTGCGTAACGTGCTTCATCAGGATATCAAAAATGGCATCGATGATCTACGCTATGGATCCCCGCTTCCATTCATTGATGTTCCAGGAGATATCCCATGACTTCACCTATCTTACTATATGTTTCGTAAATGATCTCCACCACTTTTGCAATGTCATCCAACTCATGATCGGCCTGTGCTATCGACTGACGAGCCCTCCTCAGCTCCTCTTGTTCATACCTTCCTGTGATCCATTATACTCTAACACGGCGTGTATTTAAAGTTGCCATGGCCCGGGGGAATTTCCTGAAGCTTTATCAGAGGAGCTTTGCTAGAGTGCCAGGATTGTACATACCGGGTTATTAACAGTTGCGGATTCTAAGGGATCGATCATTGAGTAAAAGGCAAGACGTGTCGGGAGAAGACGACTATGGCTGACGGGCAGAGTATTAAGATAAGAGGGTTCATGAGTACTCCGCAGGCACAGTACGCAAGTAATCCTAGCCACTATATTGCAAGGTCTGGTGCCAAGTAAGCCCCCGAGTTCGTTACTTAGGTATAGGAGTGGTAGAGGGCACTGTCGGGTCGCCAGATTCTCGAGGCACTCCACCTAGGAATGTTGTAAATTTGAACTTGACTATCCCATTTCGAGAATATTTCAAAATATCGGTTTCAATATCGATGAAGATCCGCAAATTTATTAATTAATTGGGCTTGTTTTACCTATTCTGGTTAGCGTAAATTTCAATTTGACCAAACATCCCTAAATCCACAGGTCCATGCAAACAGGTCAAACATTCGAGGATGCCTCGAGAACCTGTCGAGCTGCCACTTCCCTTTTGTCATTCCATGACCGGGTGTCAGTCTAGGGAGCTAACTCGGCACCCAAGATTATGAGTAGTGGATTGCATTACTTATTCCACTGTAGGGTACCCGTGAACCCGCTTATTATAAGCCCTAGCGTGTTAGACACCTAGCCTGTTAGACATAGCTCTTGTTATGATATATCCAGCCCAAAGGTTATTCACAGATCGTGCCCCAGACCAAACGAATATGTCACAGTCGGTGGAAAACAGGAGGAAGGAAATGGTATACACTCGTCAAGACTAGTGATGTTTATACCTACCTAAATTGCCAGGCAGAGTGCCTATAGCAATTCAGACCTATTGTGATTTCTATTGGTGTACCCACATGGCTTATTCATCTCTGTTCCAACAGGATATGACTGACCAGTAGCATTGGTGAATACCAGGAGAATGGATTCTTATTGATCCGCCACTTAGTCATGATGATGCCCACGTAAGTCAACAGCTAGGGGCAGTACAGCAATTCTGACTTCGTTATTTCCTATTGGTGCACACTAAGATCCATTGGGCAGTATTTCCAACTGGGGATCCTGGCAGAATTCGCCGAACTGCCGTTATCAACACCGTGGCAGAGTCTCCCTGCCATAAAGTAACACAATTTCATGTTTACTGTCCTTCCCTTATTTATCATACGTCTCACACCGTTCCCGTTTTGGAGGAGACGCTATATATAAGACGTTTGCAAGCCTCTTAAGGAGACTGACTTGGCACCTTTCTCCTACCTGACCAACTGCCGTCTACTCTGACTACTAGAATACTGTTGGCAGCTCCTCTCTCTCCCCACCGGCCCTTGCGCTCTAAGACGCATTTGTCGAAGCTAACACCAACTGTTTTCATAGACTCCTGACGAGCATCTTCTGCCTGGTGGAATGACTTATACTCCTTTTAATGCTGATAATCGGTCCACCGTATCGATAGGAATGCAATCGCCTGTATGCTCCCATTAATAGTTGCCTAGACGGTGGATAGATGCTATTAGTATTCTGTCATCTATTCGGTTCCGAAAACATAAATTTCCTCAAACTTACCCCTCATCAACAAAACTTCGACTAGGTAAATTTACATACTGTAGAACACAAGGAACAGATTTAACCGCCTCAGAAGCTTGAGCATCATCGCTCAAAAACTGCATAATACCGACATATCTACGAAACTACTAGCTTCCAATACCTTTAGGTGTTGTATAAAGTAGAAGCATTCCTTCTCTTCATCCAACTTACAATTATATCGTGTTGCACGCATCTTAGCGTAAACTGTACTTATGCCTTTCGGCAAGCCGTAAGACTTCCTTCAGGCGGCCAGTGAAGTAGGGCCAGAGGCGTTCCAAATATATTTGCGTAGCCACTGTAACAAAACTTATGCTGTCTCACTGTAATGGGGTGACTCATTGCAAGGCCGACCCGACCGTAGGTCCACAGGTTTTTGAACATTCAAAGACTGAAACCCAATAATTAACAACAGACAAAGAGCCACGCGTTTGAAAAGAACAAAGTGCGGTGTTGAGGCTTATGAAGAAGTAGTGTCTATAAGGCTAGAGAATCTCTCGAAGAGTGTAGGAGCGTCCACCAGATTCGAGACGAAATTTGCAAGGTTTCAGATTACGCTTCATCCAACTCACTAATTTGTACTTACTGTGCTCAAATAAATATCTTTCCCGCGTTACTATCATTTATTGCTTGATTGAGTATTAAATGAAATCTCCATTTATAAGAATAGATGAACAAGAACATGCGGGAGCTAAAATGTTCATTTCCTAACACTTTTTCGAGTCTAAACCGGGTTTTGTCCAACCAAGTACCGTCATACCTTCCTCAGCCAAGATATATTAGGTGGGCCCGGTGTATATCAATGCGGCCATAGCCACTTCTTCGTTTGTTCCCAGGTTTACATGTCTCTAACAATATGCCGAGAAAACTCTCAAGATGGGCGCGAAAATGGTTCGGCCTTGAGGCCGTACATATCGTTGTTATTCGACGATCGCGCTGTGGAACCCTACGCTTGTTCCAATCTACCTTTCCTCCACACCGATCAATGGTATGTGAAGCGCTTGACTAGCCGTCTTTAGACTAATTGGGACCAGGATGTCACCCTGAGTTTGGGAGAGGAAGAGGAACATGATGATTTATTGAAGGAAGGCACGTTATGCCATACTCAACTTTGAGATGGAAGTCATGGGACTACACGTTAGGCATAGATCAAATGGAACTATTGGAAGGCAGGACCAATAGTATTTTCGACATATGGCAGCATCTACTATAAAGAACAAGCCCTTCAAGTCAAATACAGCGAAATAAAATCTCGTCAGATTATCAGAGGGCGGAGTGGATATCGGTGTAATTCGAAATTTTCAGATATCCAATTCGAATTCAATCCCTATGAGAACCGACTATGCTTTAGAGATTGCCATTAGTAATTTAGCAGCTAGTGGGGAATCTATTGACACCAAACGAATCATAATGCAAATTGAATTAGCTACCATCTAGAGTTGCCATTTCCAACTAGCCTTTTTTGTGATTCGGTTCAGACATCTTACAGTTGTACCATAGAAGGCACCGGGCGTAATGCGATCGTATCTGCTTATATGAGGTTCAGGCGGAACCAACCTAAACTGTATGGAATTGATTGATTGGGTAACTAGGACAGTGAACCTGTTGTCCTGGCTTACAAAGTGGGATTCAGATTGGAATGGCCAAATCCACGAGTGTTAAACATAACAAGCAAAGTACGTACGAAAGTGGAAAAATAACGAACCAATCAGTCCTGGGCATAATTACCGGGTCCATTTTTCGATAGAAGGCGAAATTGGGCGTTTCTGTAGTTTCCACGGAAAATCGTCTCCAGTCTGTTGTTTTTGATATTCAGGGCAAGGCAAAGGGTTTTGCAATCTGAAGGAGGGAAATTTATTTTCAATTTGGGCTTATGGGTTCGTTCGGCGTAGGTTTAGAACTAGTAGCTCCAAAACTTTGAGCGTTCAACGAGGAGACTTGTATGAGATCGGCGAAGTATGTGCGGAATTTGATTTGCAGCGATGCACATGTATATTAATTGTTATTGCAGGCTTGAAAAGAGGGAAAAGGCCCGTGCTAGAGCCTGCGGCAGAACGTGAACCGCGGTGCAGATACGGTTGGTGACGAAGGCTACCCAAGAATGAACGGTACTTATCATCCATTTTAGTCCTTAGAAGCTCCTGCACTTTTCGAGCTCAATTTTTTTTTTTCTTTTTTTTTTTTTTTTTTTTTCTTTTTTTTTTTTTTTTTTTTTTTGAAACGATAAGTTGCCAGTGCGGGCAGTCAGACCGCGATGCCACCTCAAAGCAACACGCGATTATACTCTGGCTCAAATTCGTACCCACCTCTCTTGAAAGTGAAAATCCAAATCAAAAGCAACAAGAGGTTGGCGACTAATCTTTTTCATATCCACATCAGAGAAACAAACAGTTTACAAGGGTTCTCCTGCTTGTTAATACAAGTTCAAAATCCTTCAACTTGAGAAACACAATTCGACGACCATGCTGCAGCTTTGTGTCAAAGACAGAGCTAAATTAGAAGAGAGTGTTCAGCGCATGCATGAGTAAGCTGAGGATGTGGAACAACGCATCAACGTGCTTGTCGGGAGTTTCACAGAGATCGTTCCTTCTAACCTTAAACTTCATAAGACAGAAATGACGGCTATCATGGGACTAGTCGAGAAGCAGTAATGTTGCAGGTTCCCCTGAAACACAAGGGCTACAGGCAGAGACATCTGCCAGGAGGACAAATAAACCCGACCCGCAAGAGGAGTCATGAAAACAGATGATCACAAGAGGTGATCAAAAAAGTATAATAAGTGAAGAGAGGACGTGAGTAAACACAAGTTACGCGAAAAAGTTGAGCAATGAAAAAGGCCTTTGGTGAGGGGTTAGGGTAAATGAAATGCGCACACACCCACATACTGTAAGTAAGAGGTGGCGCTTCTCATCAAATTCCATAACAAACAACATCCTGCTAGACAGATATTCCGCCCTTCATGCTCCCGTCTTGATACCTTCGTTGGAATGGACAGGTATTTTTTGAACCGTGGTTTGGCTTGTAACACGAGAAACAATTAGACTGGATAATTTTGTTCTAATCTAGGACTAGTCGAATTCATACTGCGGAAATAATATACGTAAACGACACTGGTGAATGAGGCAGGCAAAACTTGATGGTCCAAAAAGGATCTTCCTTTGTTGTTTAAAACGTTGCTCAAAACGTTGCTGAAAACGTTGCTGAAAACGTTGCTCAAAACGTTGCTCAAAACGTTGCTCAAAACGTTGCTCAAAACGTGGCTCAAAATGTGCTCAAAACGTGGCTCAAAACATGGCCTAAAACATGGCTCAAAATGTGCTCAAAACGTGCTCAAAACGTTGCTGAAAACGTTGCTGAAAACGTTGCTGAAAACGTTGCTCAAAACGTTGCTCAAAACGTGGCTCAAAACGTGGCTCAAAACGTGGCTCAAAATGTGGCTCAAAATGTGGCTCAAAATGTGCTGAAAACGTTGCTCAAAATGTGCTCACCCTACTTTTGAAATCCCGTTGGTGAGTTGAAGTCGTAGCTTAGCATAATGAATGACTGACAATTCATCGGCCTATTTTTTGGGTCCCTGGGCCGTGCAATCTACTTTCAGCGTCACATCACCTTGATTCAGGCGAGGCAAAAAGCTTCCGATCTTAGGGCGAAGATTTCCTCTCCAAGGTCGCGGAATTAGAAATTTGCGAGTCTAAAAATACAAATAAGTCCGAATGGTTTTAAGCGGAAATCAAATGTCGGATATTTTTGCTCCGTCTAAATCTGCAATTGGAGTCCGACCAGATAGCTTTTCTTGGAACGATCTGGACCAGAACCCCGAATTCCATTCCATTGTGACCCGACCCACGCGGATAACAAAATACCGGTTCCGCTATTAAACGAAGTTAATAGTTTTGAACAAACAACATTTTTAAACCAACACAATTAAAACCCCAGTTTGCCGTCTCAATATTTGCCTGTAACTTTGGCTCTCTGATATTCTCTCGCTCCTTGCTCTGGAAATTTCTCTTTCACTCCCATTCTGCATTTTCGTCCGCTATGCCAAGGGTCCCCGCAGTGTCCGCCCCGAAGCGGGTTGTTCGAACGTCGCCGGCGTCCGGCCAGACCACCACGCGAGCACTTAGACCTTTGCGCACTGGAGTCGACCACGTGCCCCATTATGTGTCTAAGGGTATTAAGATGCGACCGACAGTAAGCGTTGCATAATGACAGGCAGATGTGAGGGAGAAATAACTAATTCTGTTGCTTGTACGTAGGCTCCAGCCACGATACCTCTCAAAATGACATCAAGGAACGAGACGAACGCAGATTTTGAGATCGTCCATGAGAACTGCACCAAGATGATCAAGTCGGCCGAAGAACGGCGTCAGCGACTTACGGCGCGCCTCACTGAGCAGCAGCGGGAAGCTTCCGAGGCTGAGCAGCGGTTTAGCACCGAACGGGCGCAGCTGAATGCTAAGGTTCGGCAAATCACCTTAGAAAAACAGAAAGCTATCGACGAAGTCCGAAAACTGAGAGAACAAAACGTGGTCTTGCAACAACGCCTGGATGCCGTCAGTTCGGATTGCCAGAATCATGTCACGCGGGACGAACTCCACATGACCTTGAAGGAACTGCATAGCGTCTCGTCGTCGGTAACAGACAAGATTGCTTCAAAGATAAACGAGTCCCAAGAATCTCAATACGCGTACTTCGGCACCTGCTTACCCGGGACCGATGTGGCTCAAGACTCGTGGACCGCGCAGACTGGCCAATTTACCATGGCGGAGAATCCCATTTTACCGGAGGGCACGGGGCGACTGTTTGATGCATCGAACCCTCAAAACCTCCCTGACTTTGACACATACGGAACGATCCCTGGCAGTATGGGTTGACATTGGGCGTCAAGCAGTCTGTTATTATCCCTAGTATCAGTATTCTCAAGCCGCAATGAATTTGAAATACTTGTGAGTATTTAGTACTATGATTCGTATTTCTTATCCTAAAGCAAACGCAGTACACTGTGGGATCAGATTGAGGCTAAGGTGTCGGTTGAAGCCGACACCTGTCGCCAAGAAAATGGGGATGTTAGGTTGGCTCTCGTGGGAAACGCTCAAATTTTGTATCACCTGCAGTTGTTCCTATAAGTGAGACGATCGGAGTGTAAAACATACGAGTGCCAATCAGTGAGATTGACCATAACCATCGCATTCCTGGTTTACCTAATGTGCCTGGATATGCTGTTCTAACGGACCCGCCATGCACCTCGCACTAGCATGCTCGTCGTGTCCCATCTTGAGGTCTCCAGTACCAAGGTCACATTAAGGGCAGAGGGAACATTCCGGTGCGGCCGATACGTTGGCCACGGTAGCGGGCTTAATAAGAACTTTGGCCCAGTGCTACAGCAATCCCAGCTAGAGAGGGACCTGACAGCGGGCTTTAGCGGTCGTCTGGAGGGATTAACCTAGAACCATGGATTTTATAATACATTAGTCGTAAGGTAGGCCAGTAGAGAGCAGTGAACCATTATTTGTATCGCCGGCTAAAGTTGAGCTAGGGTCGAATTTAGTGAATCTTTGATGGTGGGTTTGGTGGGGTAGTTATAAAGTCCCCGGGGAACTCCGGCGCCAATCTGTATGCAAGGCGATCGAGAAACCAACCGGAAATGACAGGCATCCCGAGATTAGATCCACACATAAATCTTGACTGGTTGAGAGACGGGCAACTCTTGACGTTAGTGAAGGGCGGGTTAAAGTTCGACCACTTGCAGATCTTTCCAAATGCACCTCCTCAGCAGGACTCCCCTAGGCGCTCCACCAGCTCGTTCCTCCTGCATATTAGCCGCATCTCTAACCAGACATCGTATTCGAAACTACCACGCCAAAATAACCCTCAGGCTCCATATACAAAGGTAGCTAGCAGGCCTTGGCAGTTACTAAATTACAGAGAACACGAAGTTGGCGTATATGTATGTTATGTATATGTGCATCACGTATCAGAGTTTGATGAGAGTGCTAAGCGTAGTGCTATGACAGACCTCGGACCAGTCTACGCCGTCTCCGGGTCTGGAAACATTTGTTCGACAACCGAGGGGCTTTCGTGATTGAGCCATGGAAAGTGGCCTGGTGGGAGAGGTAACGTCCGCGAGAATTGCCTCATTTGGGGCTGTGGCATTTCCTTGCGGAGAAAAGACGGATTACACTATTGCAGATTTGGTAGGAGGGGCAAAATTACTAGTCGTATATTTAAAGTTGCGACCCGATCTTGCCAACGAGCTATGGTCCGAGCGCAATGATCGCCCTCGGCGAAGCCAAAAACTAAGGAACGAGCCAATCTACCTATAAGGTTTTCAAAGAGTAATTAATCTAAGGACGAAAGACGAGACCTGCCGGAAATCCGGCATAATCAGATTGCTCAACTCCCAAGTCATAGGAAGGGCGGATCTAGAGACCGGATGGAAGAAGGCGTTCTCCATAAAGCAGTGAATAAGACGAAGCTCCTTATAGAACATACCGGGCGAATGATCCTAAATGTCGGTATGGTTCCTAGAGAAATCTGCGCCAAGCTAAGCACCCCATCCGTGATGATTTTCTATAATATAGGGTTAATCCTCATAATTCGACACCTATCCGTTTTAGGACGACAGCAGTGATAACCTAACCTGGACACTCAATGGCACCCCTGGTTTACTGGCACCTCTATTGCAAGCTCTAAGCCTCTCCTATCGTCGTCAGAGGGAAGGACTCAATGTTCCCCGTTATAAAAGCCCTCGTAGGTGTGTAGTGAACTGGTTGTTCCCATGGTTAGCCAAGCCGTTTAATGCTTTGGGACAAAGCGGTACAGTTGTAATTGAGCCATTTTGTAAAATATACGCCGCTATGAATCACTTGTCAATCAGGTCTCTATAGCTCTCTGCGACAAGAGATGATCCTACCTGCTTGGATATAGAGATAGAGCATCCTAAAATAATATATAGATACAGTTCCAATCATACTAGCCTAAGAAGAGCTTAGGTGGCTGGTAGAGTATCTTTAGGAACCTGCTGCGCACCAATATCATTCAATTATCATCTTTGACTATGAGCCCATGCAATCATACCTCCATCAAATCCATCATCAAAGATGGCACCCCTTCACTGCGTGGATCTCTTCGGGCGTCCTGGCCTCCGCTCCACTGCGCAGCCTCTGGCCATAGATAAGGCGGCAACCTGTTCATGCAACGTGTTTATGGTCATCTTGAGGGTTTGAACCTCGTCGTACTCATGTACCATAGTCTCTATGCTTTGCTGCATACTGCCATTCCAAGCATTTTGTTTCAGGAACTGTTTTTCCAAACCCCTAAAAGAATATCAGCATGCAGATATAAAACGGCCGGAGGCCTTGTTCTTAGTGAGATCAAATCACCTAACTCGACTATCCAGGCTAGAGTAACTGTTAGTATTCATCACTTATATCGTGGAGTGGACGAATCAACGCACTCGGTAAAAACCTTGCTTATAAGTCTGGGGTCTGTCGAACTCTCCTCGAGGCTCGTCCCATTCCCGCCATGAATGACACTTAGCGTGTCCATTCTTAAGTCTTGCTCTTCTACTTGTTCCTGGATATCTCCGTCCATTGTATCCTGGTGTTCCTCGGCGAATGACTCTTCCTCTGCGTATTCAAAAGCACAGTCGTCGTCCGGGGATGCCGTGGCCGACTCAGGCCTATCATAGCTAACGGAAGGCCTACTAGGCTTTGGAGGGAACATTTGTAGCCACTCAGTGTAGAGACCAATAGAGGTTTCATCGTGCTCGGTGGTATGTGTGATAACCATAATGGGATCTTCTTGATAAGTGGACGAGGTTCGGCGCGCTGTGGTGGGTAAGATGGGAATAATGCGGATGGGCTGGGCGAATATATATATAGAAAAGATATAAGCTCGGGCGAGCCAGCATAATACAGCGTGGTACCGTTTGTTTAGCGTTTCTGTGTATCCTCTGCACTTCTCGGATATACCGCAGGAAAATATTTAACAAAAGTACTATTGTGGATTATCTAGCTGCGGGGCTTACACTAGGGGTATCTAGAACGTGCAACCGACTTCGGAGGTGCGCTGCTTTACATACACTCTTCGACTAGTGCAATCGAGCTCGAAAATATAGTCACAGGGGCCCTGAAATCTTCATAGAAACAAAAAATGAGATATAAATAAATCCTCCTTGCTCGGGGTCAGGGAGGAGTAACATTGGAGGCCGGTTCGACAGCTATGGTCAAATACGAGAGATTATAGATTCAACGGATCAATCGAGTATATTGTTCGCTCACTAACCACAAATTGAATATTATCTATATTGCTCTACTATTGACTGCAGATGGGTAATTGGGGAATGAACTAAGGAAGCAAGAAATGTACAAATGTTTAATTCGGGACATTGGTTTTTGCGGTACCAAATGGTCTATTGTGCAAAACAATCGGTACCAAATAATGAGGAACTCACTATTCAATTGAACCAGTGAAAAGGGGGCTATTGTGTGTTCCTGACTCGCTATTTTTGTTATAGTATTGAATTGCGTCGTAAACGTTGTCGGTATAGTGCAAAAGAATTTCAACGGGTAAATGTCTCTATTTCCCCAATCTGATTATTGTCTCAACATTTCAGCATTTACTTTATTCATCTACCTGAAAAGCCGTCTTGTTTTGGAACTTGACTTTGGATTCCCCTAAATATGTCTAACGGCAAACACACTCTTTGGACGGTGGAAGAAGAAGATAATCTTCAAGAATGGATGTCTCGACATCAGCATTTATCCTGGAAGGGGAAACGCAAGGAATACTTCAGGCAGACTGGGAAGTTGAGGTCTATTAGCTCGCTACGTAGCAAGCTCGAACAATTAGACCAGGGCATTCGCAGGCAACGCCCTTTCTATGACGAGGGGGCCCAGCCTAGGGATACACGGAATTTATTCCCCCAGCAAGGTCTTCTGCTGATGCTCCCTCTGTCTCCGCCATTGATCTTGAAAACTCCCGATCCATCAGCTCGTCTCATACTGGAGCAGTGGCGACAGACTAAGTTCTACCAAGGCTCTGTTTCGGCAAAGAATATATTTCCAGGGGATGAATTCACCCCTCCTTCCATTCCTCTTTCTGAAAATCCAAGTATTCCGAGTGAGGACTGTCGCGATACTTCTAATACAGGGGCACTCCATGCTGACAGATTTATAGGTACGAACGAAGTGGAACCTTTTTTATCAGCAGGCTTGAGTACTGTACCATCTTTTGGATTACAACACGCCTACACACGGTACATCCGTACAAAGGAAGACATGGACTGGGGACAAAACACAGCCACTAGGGGTCATATAAGTAATTCATTTGGGGTTCTATACCAAAAATTGCAGGCCGTGGGCTGATTCAAAAAAGAATGGTATGTTTAACGTCCAACTTTCTCGCAGCGGTATCTTCCAGGCTTTGAATGTATACCATAGTCTGTACTCAGCATCAGTTATATGTACTCGTTATCTCTAATGTACTTATCTCTAAAAGCAAACGCTGGCGAATATTGACCCCGAGGATGATTAGCACTGGACTGGTCATTTAGAGCCAATCAAAAGTCTTGTCAAGATATACCAGTGCCTACCCTGGGAAATGATCTCCCTACACCAATAATGAGCTTCCTATGCTGTGGGTCGCTCATCTTTCGGATTTACTTGGTGAAAGTTTGGCCCACCGGAGCTTGTTGGGTTCGCGTTCACTTCGGGAATGGTGGGGATTAGCATCAGGAGGACAATCAGAGCGAGATCAACTTTCACCCTCGACAAAGAATCTCCTACACTAGGTCGGTAGTGAGGCGGGCAATAATCAGTTAAGTGGGCTTTTCCAATCAAAGTATGCGATAAAGTTTCACGACCTTGGACTCGAACATTCAAATTAGTAGTGGTATATAAGGACAGAGTTCGTTACCCAGCATTGAACTAGATTCTCAGAGCCCCTCGGAGGTAGCTCCCCGATCTGTTCCACGGTTGGCAATCTCCTATTATCGTTGAGAACAGAAAATAGTCGGTCATCACAGTTCTGGATTTACTGGGGCTATTACCGAGGGCGATAGAATTGGAGAACTTATCACAGTTTCGACGGATAGTTGACTTTGGTCGAATATTGGAAATGCCTCTTCCGACCTTTCATTAATTGAAAGTACCATTATCAGAGGCTCTTGCACATGGATGAACTTCAATGAGTGGGTTTCAAAGGTAGGGAGGGGCAGGATCCTCGCCGGTCGGCATGGGTCGTCTGGGCCCCCCGGTTGTCTACGCAAGGCCAAGCCAAGAATAAGTGAGTGCTGGCTCCATTATCAGCAAAGTGGTCGTAAGCGTCGTACAGCCGAATTACACCTCCACGGTGCAGACAACCCGTCGAGAGACAACCATGGTTCACACCTCCCCTATCCTTCTCGCAATGTAGTACGCCGTACTGGCCTGAATGCGTGAGATCAGGTTGGTTACTCAAGAGGTGTGGTTATTTGTCTTGGCTCCGCTTGTTGGAGGTCATAGGATTTGGATGGGGCGTGAAACGTATATTCAAATCGTAGCAACAATCAAGAACTCTATCGACTTTCTCGCATGTAGGGTGCTGCGGTCGCCCGTTGTAGCGTGATGATCGTGCGGCAGATCGTCGATAGTTTTGCGGGTCATCCCAGAATTGCCGTTGCGACAGACGGTTACCGACCCTCGATTTCTAGATTGTTTCTTTCTCCGTCGCCGAATGATTACAATCATCCCACCTCCCTCCGGCTGCGGTTGTGAAAGCAATCAGGTCAGTTGTGATTAGCCAATCGCGGGAAGTCCGACGTGACATCAGACCGTATCCCATGGGTTATGGTGGAGACACGTCGTAGACGGGAGAAGTTTATGTAAATTTGATCAATCTGCAATAGGCCCGCAGTTCCGAACTTATAGGCCGACCGGATAGCACTAGGTGAATTATCCATTCTCTACCGAGTAATAAAGGTGGTGTCACTGAGGGTACTGTAAATTGCAATTCAAAGCTAGCCTCTAGGAAGCGAATGTAAGGGGCTTGTGCTTAGATTAGCTAGGTGCGATCGGAACCCCGAAAAGTTTCAATCAGAGGGATTGATGAAAGATACGTTCACAAGGTAATATCCTCCCAGCACTCTGAACAAGGGGAGCTAAAATGTAACTACCTTTTCTGGGGTGACCTTAATACAATATTCCCGGAATTTCATGCAGTAGTCGCGCCACTGGGGCTACTTCATAAACGGAAGGAAACTTTCTCTACAATAGTATAGAATAGAATATCAGTCAGTTATTTTAACCAGAGGGTATTTAATATAGTTAGGATGGAGCTTTCTAAAACATAGATACAGTGAATTTTGATGTGTGTATACAGTATGTGTATATGCGAACTATACAGTACTACAGCACATCTGAAAGACATGGCACGCCAAAGTTGAGTATGTATATTATACCATATTTGCCACGATCAACTCGCATCAATCGTTTCACTTAATTATAAAGCCCCACCTCGGATGTGGTCACGATTTACAGAGGATCTTCACGTGATAATTTTGCTTCACATTTCATCAGGAAGCCACTGCAAAACTATCATTGTTGCCTGAGCAAATTATGACCATACCCCAATCTAAGCAAAGTTCAAGACCAACTACAGCAATTATTGCCTCGAGGGACATTATAATCAATTGTTTCCCGACTAAAGGAGTCTTTGGGCACGGGAATATGTCTGTCATGGTAAATTGTATGTAGATTGAGGTCTATACACTTAACCTAAGAGGTATCGCCAGCGACTTCGAGGGGCTTATAGAAAATCCCTGCATATCTAAACAGTGAACCAGGGCGGCATATATCGGCACAATTATTCTTATTTTGTAGTATAGAAGGATCGATGATTGGATGATTGCATTTACCCTGATCCATTGGCATGTAACGTGGTAAGAGCCATAAGTGAATCGAGTGACCCTGTGTATTCGACGAAGGAATGCATCTAAAGGTGGAAGAAGAAGCGAATCTATCTAGTGTGGCGGTGTTTGATATACTGTATATCCCACTGATCACGAATATCACCAATAATGATCTCGGTTCGGTATTTTGTTCCCATCGACAGATTGCAACCTTCAGGGTGCAAATTTCGCGTTTTGCATACTGGAAGCCAGGATACTCACCACAAAATGTTGTATTTTAGGCTATGTGCAGTATAAATATTAGCGGAAGTCTATTAACGTGCTACTACCGGCAGTCTACGGAGAAGGTAGTTACTGTGGTTACAAACAGCTACTTCAGATAAGTAGACTTATTTTTGTGTTATCTTTTCAAGGTCATTATGATGGGTACTCTGTTGGGGACAATAGATCTGAGTCTGCCAGTATTTTATACATAGTTTGCGACAGCTCCTCCAACGATTGGTTTGAATATATTCAACGTGAGCACCGAGTATTATGATGGGCACATGAAGTGGAACCGACAGCTGCCACATCTTTTGCATCTTCCGATGAGAATCGAATAATCCCAGAGACTGCTTCATGGCTATCAAAGAGGTCGTCGATCAATTTATCAACTGACCTTTGGTCCCACGAATCGTTTTCGGCCTTCATAGTTGTGTAACATTGGCGAAGAGATGCAACCTTCGCTTCGATTGCACGATGAGATGATTTGAATCCCAGTCTCAGCATGAGGGAGCGAAGGGATTTTGACTGAATACCTCGAGATGGAAAGTTAAGAGCAATCACAATCTCTTTGTCCGACCATCGGGATCTGTTTCGCATTTTCTAAAGTTTAACTTCAATAACTGCGAGTAATTCCCCCTCCTGGACAAAATCTCAGAAATTATATGTTAAGGTTTGTATGCAGCGATGTGAGACGGAGAGAATTGGGGCTCACAGTTTGGATTGCACGTCCTCATTAAAGGGCATTTCTCCATTGTATCGAAGAGAACGTAATGGTGTATACGACCGTCAAGTCGAACATAACTCAGCAGGTTGTCAGAATCTCTGCAAAGTTACCAGCACGATACAGTATGAGGGACAAACTGGCACCATCGAACAGGTATTACATATTTTGAATTAGTTACAGTATGTGTCAAAGATCTAGTACAAACCAATATTGTACCCAATATGGAAAATAAATACACGGTGTGCAGTTCCTTAGTAATGTATTGACATTAGTGATACCATCACCTTATGAAGGAGGGAGAAAAATCTTACTCCACGCCCCTATTTCCACTTCAGTGGCAACCTAATAATTTGACTTTCCCCTCAGAATTATTGGATACAGAGATTCTCAATTTAGCTGCCCCTCTTGTCTCTCCTCGAACCAGCAATTGTTTTGGCCGTTGTTTTTTACTCTTTTTACTTAGCATCCCAAATCGGTTCTACCTTATCACTGCGTATAAATATAAGAATTCCCTTCGGCCCAACTCATGATCCACGCACTCATCGTGGTTGTATCCCCAAAGCTTGAATTGTAAAAATGGGAACCGGAGAAGTTAAAGGAAAGAATAAGCAGGGAAAGTCGGCTATTGAAAATCGATCTAAGGACCAGAATGCTCGTGTACCAAATGGAAGAACGGCAATCCTGGAGCAGAAGAAACTTTTACGCCAACGCAAATCAGACAGAGCCAAGCAAAAGGCAACCCAAGAGAAAGAGCTTGCAAAGCTTAAAAGGGAAATTGAAGCTGTCAATGCCCGTATGGAAGAAGATACGAACCAGGAAAATCGAAGTGAAATGGAAAGCTCATTGAAAGTCCTACTATCTTCACGCGCTCAGATAGAAAGGGATTTAGAAATAGTTGATTCAGATCTCATGGAGATTGACTCCGATATTACCCGGCTTGAAAAAGGTGAACCTAATAAAGTGGACGACAATATCCCTCAAGGGACAGGCGAAAGCGAAGCAACAAATACAACAGAACAGAAAAGCGAAAACCCAGGGAATGGTAATCCAGAGATCAATCAGCAAAGTCAAGACACTGGATCACCGGCTACGGAAATTTCTACGAAAGAGACAAATTTGCATAGCGCAGATAACGACGTCAACGACGTCAACCAATTATTTGTCTCCCAAACGCTACCTTTAGACAGCAAAC
>CDHK01000030.1:0-33111 GCA_001048715.1 Penicillium brasilianum
AGCACATTGCAAAACAACGATACCTGGAGGCCTAAACCTCTCCAAGTAGTGTCCTATTAGTTCAAATCCTTGCATGATTAACTCTCCAAGCTCTGACCCTCGTCCATTTTCAATCATGCTTTCGAACCACTCGTCGCTCATCATCGGTAAGATGTCCCATATGGAAACATCAAATTCGATATCCAGACCGATCCTGTCAAAGATCTGTTCAAGCCTCCCCAAGGCGGACTCCTTCCCAAACATTGCGCGAAAGTCCTCTGAGTGGCATCTGCACGGGTTCAACATTAGGGTCACAGGTAAGTGACGGTAACCCATCGTCAGCCGAACATGATTTTGTAGACATTTTTCGGCTATCTGCAGTAATCCCCAGAGGTCCTTTGCTGATCTAAAGGCAGGATCGTTGGGGAGAATTCGGGTCTGACGATTGGCATCCGCAACCGGGGGAGACTCAGTTACAAGGTCTTTAACAGGGCGTTTGGTGCCTTTCAAGACTTCATAGCCTTCCAAAAATCCTGATGGTTGCATAGCGAGTTTTGTTTGCTATGTTGTTCGTTGAGAGATATGACAATTGAAATGGGTTCAGGTTTCCACTGCAGTAACTCGTTTTTAAACTTGCAAACCCTCTTCCATAAGATGTGACTGAAAATGTACGCATCACCCGCGAGTTCTTTGCTCAGGAACTTCAGCTGAAGAATGTGGGGTGCTATCTCTCCCAATGTAACCGTCCTTGGCTTTATTACCCGGATTTATTGGCTACTTCTACTGTAACTCTCATCTATACGTTACTCTAGTTACAACCACTGTTGGTGCGTAGCGTTTTTGACGAAACGGTGTGTTGATGATATCATACAAGGAGCCATAAAGGTAAACCGCGCTTGTTCTACATACCTTTTATGGCCAAATGTACGTTTATTGTCAGATATGGGCACAATTGCGAACCACATTTCCTGTGATCTTGAAATTGGATGCTGCCAAGTGCATTGTCGCCAGCATCATGGCAGCAGCCCTCTCATCCGGAGCCATCTAAAAGGACTGCAGAAACAAATTGAGAAGTAGGGTCTAAATTCATGCCATGGTGGTTTTTAAGTTTCCGTGAACGGTTTGGTCTGCCAGAGTGATAGAGGTCTTAGGGCAATTGCCTCCAGGTCTGCCTACTTGACCTTCGCTGCTTACCCTTGTAGAAATCAGCCTACAGTCCGACGTTATTCCACCGGCTTTAGGGCCATGATAAGGTATTCGATATTGCATGATGATGTAGAGACGTAGAGAGGTAGCGTTTTGCATCGATGCTTCAGCCGTAGTGGCAGAGAGCCGAGTATCTCTCATTTTTCAGGCGAGACGGACGAGCTCAGTGTTTCTGAACTTCGGAACAAGACCTAATCGTTACGTTCAGGCTCCCATCTGGCGACGATGGTCGAGATATATTCTGGCCCCCCATTAGAGCGAATCAGTTATGTAGAGGGGGTATTCTTAAGACTCAGTTGACACTATGAATGGTGGCAGGTGAGTGGATTAGGTTGCATTTGAAGAATGCGAGGAAAGAATACAAAAACTAGCCGCTCGTCCGCCAAAAGCCCTGCTGGTGTAACATGGACACGGAAGTTCTCAAATCCTACGTTGGTGTCTATCCTCGTTTACGACCCTACGAGATCAGAGGATTTCCAGCTCTGATCTGATCCTTAAGGTTCATCTCAGCTCAAATACAGGTAATGTTACATTAGATACCTCCCGCCGGAAAGTCGGTTCGCTAAACTTGATCAAAAGAACCTTCTTCTCATGGTTTCCCGAGTCTTCGATCCCAGGAAGCATTCATTGTATGCTGTAACACGGCAACTCGTCCACTCAAGTGGCAAACCGGTGCTTCCTCAGAACTACATGAGCGATCAATGACCTACAAGATCTTCCCTGGCAATACGAAGACTGCAGGAATTACCCAGCCGGCCATTTTCTTTGGACTTGTATGATCAGCGTAGAAGGAAAAATTGACAGAAAGAATATTACGGTGACATGTACCTGGAACAATAACCTGACGGTATAGACGAAGAATGTCGCCCATGCGGCATTTTTAACCTAGCGGTGAGCGCGAAAGCAGACGGGGAGAGCCAAGGTTTGGCAGACGTTAGCACGGCAGTGGTGTTCCCAAGCCGAATGTAAGGGGTATCTGTAAGGGGTAGCAAAGAGACGGCGGAAATAAAGCAAGTTGAAAAGAGAAGAGCGAAACTCCTAAATACTCACCCGCCCATGTTCATTTCTACTCCACCATTAGACGATTTTCCATCACGAACTCGAGCTTTTCAGCTTTGAAGTTACCATGGCCTTTGATCTGGCACGAATCGAAACCGTCGTCGTGGACTCGGTGGCTCTCCTTCGGTCTGTTATAGGCGAGGTGATGACTCTCCGAACTGATACCCCATCACTATTCATCGACCTGGAAGGCTATCAGCTTGGTCGTCATGGTTCAATATCCGTCATGACCATTTACGCGCCCCCAAAGGAAAAAGTATATCTCATTGATATACACCGACTGGGAGCTGACGCATTTTCTACTGTCAATGTTGATGGTAAATCTCTTAAATCCATACTAGAATCGTCGGTCATCCTGAAAGTTTTCTTCGATGTTCGACATGACTCGGATGCATTATTCAGCCATTATAGTATCGCCATTGACGGTGCTCGAGACGTACAGTTGATGGAATTGGGAACAAGAACGGGCCCGAAAGAGTTTCTCGCCAGCTTAGCAGCATGTGTCGAGAAAGACAGCACGATTTCGGCAAAGGAGAAAAAGACGTGGGAGATGACAAAACTCAATACTCGACGACTGTATGACCCCGCACTTGGAGGACGATACGAGATATTCAATGATCGTCCTATTAAACCAGAAATTGTGAAATACTGCGTGGGAGATGTTGCGTTGTTACCGGGTCTCTTCGTTGCCTACAACACCAAGCTATGTCGACCTGGAGAGAAGTTTTGGGAGGTTCAGATACTGGAAGCAACCAAGGAGAGAATTCAGCTTTCGCAAAGCCCAAATTTTGATGGAACATCTCAAGCCAACGCCCGCGGCCCTTGGACTAGGGAGGGTATTGAAGAAGCAATTAACCAGTGGAATGACGACATCATGGATAATGCGATGAATGAGGAGGGTAATGATTTTGATTTTGACTTCGAGCCTATCTTTCATGACTTTGATGACGACGACGACGATTGGCATGACGACGGTCCGACCAGCTGCAGAGACATTATTCCCGACTGGGACTACGATTACTACTACTCTGATTAGGATTCTGGGCTATGTGATTCAAGACCGCATCGTTCCTACATTTCCTCACTACAGCTAAGCGCTGCACAATGAATCGCAAACTCTTCATGAGGTCCTTCAAATACCGTCTTTCAATTACCAATACCTTCCAGTTTTCCCGTCTTGGCAGTGCGCATGTCGTCTTAGAGAGCAGCCTTTCTAGACGATGCCCATGGCATAGCATTCACGACCTCATCAGCGACCACTTTAGCCAACACGAATTTAAATGGTCGAATGGATCTTTCAAAGTTCAATAGTCCTTTCAACACGCAAAAACGTTCGTACCTTGAGATGTATTAGTTTAGTCAACGTTTTGAATCAATACAAAAAAAGAGGAGCAAAAAGACCTTGAATCATAACAAGTGTGCTTGGACCTGATTGAGGGCTTTGCATGATATTGGCATAGGCGACTACACACCATTTTGTGGACGTTTGTAAGCCATCTTCGTTACTGTAATTAGCTCCAAATATACTTCATTAGGTTCCTAGGAGCCATCTGAGTTGATCAAAATTGACGACTTGGATTCATCATAATAAACAAGCCGGAATAACCGCAATTGGCGAGCGAAGATGACTGGTGGAATTGACCTAAATTCTAAACCCTAAGCCCTGCACTAGTGACTGTAATGAGTAGTAGGAGCGTGTTCAACCTGGGCGCGAGTATCCGACATTTGATGTCTGAGATGAAGAGAGACGGGATTTTTCGGGGTAGAAAATGTCTCCACTGTAAGTATAGGAGGGCGCTATAAAAGTTGCATTTCCTCAGTTTGCCTTCTTCGTGCCACTCCATTTCGAATTTCCTGTTCTAAATATCCGAGACTAGTCGTCCTCGGCCTCTCCATTTCGCTCAGCTCCATTCAAACTACAATGGCTTCCCCTTCGGCTATTCTGCCAATTTAATTGGATGGGCCTGATCTGCTACGTGGTTTTTTGGTGACTCGGATCATGCCTTAACTGTGATGAAGAACACATGTGCTACATTGGCTGTTGAACCCATAATGCAGCCATGGGCTACCATATAAATACCGTCGGACGTGCTAGCATTCCTCTGGAACGGCTTTCTGACCACCGACGCCTCTTATCAATCCGATAACATATGTTTTCCCTGATCTTGAAATGTAACTTTGATTGATGTGACAGGTTTAGGGGTCTTTTGGGTCATCGTATCTCAGGCCCCTCGATAGAAAGACTGTCAGGGTGAATTGCCTCGAATCAGCCAAAGTTTCTTTCTTTGCGACCCATGAGATATGTCTAACCACCCTTAACGCTCTTTACTACCCTTACGGTTCTACCTCCCGCGTAAAGTCTACCTTTGTTGTTGGTCCATTGAGAAGACACTCGCAAATCGAGGAGCTCGATAGGCTCCGAAGCCCGGGATGGTGCGTTTATCACTACACCCATGGTGTCCCTGTCGAAGATAATTCGAACCTCAAATTTGAAAATTGGAAGGGGAGCTTCGCGTACAGCGTACCCGTCATTTTCTCGACACCCACTGTATTGTGAATGAGCAGAACAATGAGGATGAGAAACTGCTGATTTCTACGAGCACAGTACTGAAGGTGCGAGACGATGTAGGGATTGACGTTCATTCCTTAGGCTGCTGTCCATAATGAACGGCCTCGCTAGTTTAACTCGTATTAGCAAAGCGGGGCGGGGCGGAATCAGAGTCTTCTCCTATTGGTTATTTGTCGTGGAAAAGTGGAGATTATGATAACACTGACACGGGATTGGTCCATATCCAACCCAGTGTCCCAATGTGTTTGTATGTAATATGCGGGTAGCACCTCAGGAGAGGACTGTCACTGGAATACTCGGTTACACCGCCATGGGACAGCTCAACCTGTCCTTTTCCCCATTTGTTTGAATGGTTTCCTTCTTTAATCAATCAATCTTTACCTGATGGTTCCGTAGTTCTCATTCGTCCATATATATACCAGTCTATACCAATTCAGCTCGTTTTGACATTATTTTGCAGCTCATATTTTCTTGTTTGTATGTAATATTAGGTATGTCTAGCAACTTGGACAAGTTTACTTCCGATTATTACAGCATCATCACAATTGATCCTCTAAATTAGCCTACCTATATTCTCCTGAATTCACTGAAACCCACACTGTGACCACTCGAATCTCACGGTCAATTCTGAAGATTGGCCCAAGCGGACACTTCAGGTCGTTAAATCTGACCAATTAGCGTGAATCAAGAGGCCCATTGGACTCCAGATGTATCAATTTAGGATGGTCAATTTGGTCGAATTCGGCTGGTGAAATCACCGCTGAATTACCCATCAAAATTTAGCTAGCTCGTCCATCCAAACTCGGGGGGTAACCTGAATTTTATGCTCCAGTGACAAAAAGCGTTCTCTGCTTCAACTAGGCCTCTGCTGTAATTCTGCCTGCGATTAGAAATCTCAATTGTCAATTGATGACTGACCTCCATAACCTGTGGCTCAGTTTTCTAAAACAAGAAACCAGCTAAAGTTCATCTTAAACTCTCCCTGTCCGGTCTGTATACTACGAAAAACAAACAAATATTCTTGGGCTAGTTAGACCCGAAATCATCTCCTATATGGCGAGTGGAATAACATGTTACTTAAATTATCTAAATAGTCAGTGATTGCTGGCGACTGTCTAGAGCTCTGTTCTCCGACCTTTCTCGAGTTGATTCCCATTTCTAAGGTGAGCCGAGCACTTCTTTGTATTGCTATAATTCAAGCTCACTTTACGAATACGACCTCACCCAATTCATCGGGTCTTCAATATCGAAAATATTCGCTTCCCCCAAGTCGGACACGATGCCTCTGGACTCATTCCCACCGGAAATTATCTCCATCATTGGAAACCATATAGCGTCGATAAATGACCTTTTCAACTTCCTTCGATCTAATCGACGCCTCTATAATGTTCTTATCAACAGCCTTTATCGCAGGAATACCAAATCCGATGGCGGATCTGCTCTTGTGTGGTATGCAAGTCAAGGGAACGAGACTGGAATTCGAAGCATGCTGGCCGCTGGTGGGAATATCAATATTCGAGAACCGAAGCAGGCGCAATCCACAGCTCTGATGGAGGCCGTACGTCACAATCATACCGCTATTGTGAAAGTTCTCCTGGAGAATGGAGCTTTGCCAGATGCAGCAGACCTTCACTCCAGAAGACCATTGACTTTATCGACAAGTGCCCGCAGTGACGTGGCTATCACCAAGTTGCTTCTAGAGTATGGCGCTAATATTAACCTTGTCGCATTTGATAAACGGGCACCACTGGTGGAGGCTATACGGTCTAATCAGGATGTCAAGGTGGGATTACTTTTGGACCATGGCGCCGACATTCACATCACTTCTAGTCGAGATGCAATGAGCCCCTTGCACATTGCGGCCGCAAGAAATGCTAAACCTGCAATCATCAAGGTGCTTGTGGATGCTGGTATATATGTCGATGCTCCAGATGGCCGTGGAAGGACCCCCCTTCAAGTAGCAGCCATGCATTCAAGTACGAGGGCTGTGCGGTGGCTACTGGATTGTGGTGCTACTGCGAACTTCGAAAATACAAGCCCAGATTCGCAAGGCTGGACTGCTTTATTCTACGCTGTGAAGTCCAAGAACTCGAGGATTGACAACAAAACCATCATCAAAACACTCCTACTCCATGGAGCAAAGATAGACACGACCAATTTTGCTAAAGAGACGCCCCTGCTCCATGCAGTCTCTCAAGGAGCGACAAAGCAAGCTCAGATCCTTCTTGAATATGGCGCGAGTATTACAGCACAAAACGCCAGCCAGGAGACAATATTACATCTGGCTGTTTCGTCCTGGACTTGGAGGCCTGATATGATAAGATGGCTTGTCGAAAGAGGAGCTGAAGTGAACAGGGCTGGCGGTAAGCGTAGCGAAACGCCAATATTTTACGCGATAAGGTGCGGTTTAGGGTTGGAAAGGATCCGAAATCTTGTATCGTTGGGTGCAGATGTGAATTTCAAAAACACAACCGGCCTCACCCCTCTGTCTCTTGCATCAAGTATGTGCTCTACCAAATTGGTTAAGTTACTGCTCGATTCTGGTGCTTTTGTCAATTCAAGGGACATGCAAGGGAAGTCTCCTCTGCACCATATTGTTGAAGCAAAATTCGGCGCCGCATCAGAAGTATTAGAAATCGTTTCACTTTTCGTGCAGTGCGGTGCGGATGTGAACTCCCGGGATTCTTCTGGATATACCCCCCTGCATAGAGCTGTTAGCAAAGAATGGACTTGGGAGACTGCTGGTGAGCTAATAAAGGCTGGAGCCGACCGGTGCGCCATGTCTTATGACGGAAAATACCCATATGATATGGTTAAGGCGGGGCCTTGGGCGGAGACCCAACGACTTTTTCTCCGTCACTATCCTGTTTGACCTTACGCATTTGGGGTAGCAGATGTGTCAATGGCTAGTAGTGAACTACTACAACTACTACGACATAATGTTCCCATTATTCCGGATAATCAATATTGTTCTCACTTCCGTCGGTGGCGGAGATCTAAAGCTACACTCACCCTGTGAATTTCACGTTAACATAGAAATTAGAACTCTTGCAAGTGAATATCAGCAGTAGTGTCTACGCGTATCCATTCTCAAAGCTAAACTAGATGGCGTGTAACATAGTTTTCTATCAAGTGCTAGGTACTGTGCTGAACTTGAAGAACATCGATTATTGTACAGTAACACGTAGTGAATTGTACGCGTGGTTTGGCCCCTATGATATGATCAAGGCTGGCCATCCCAAACCCATAATTGTTACGGATTTCCCAATTTTTCTATCACCGCCCTACCTGTAGCTTCAGCATATGCAGTCTCAAAAAATTCAAGTATTTTTGGAAACTGTCGATACCACATTCAATGAGATTATGTTTCCACATTTCATACCTTTAGAGGAATCAATGGTTTCGAGCTCGTGGATCAAGGACAGTTGGAGTTGTAGGCAATCAATTTCCATTAGCTTATATGGAGAGACTTCATTAAATTATCCCGCACAATAATTTGAACCTTTGAGACTCATTAATGGACATTAGCGAAATATTGGAAGAGTTAGCTTGTTTTATGAAGTAGAGTGTTATGAATTACAGAGTTTCAGCCTTGCTTAGGTTTTGCCCGCCTTATGTTTGAACGTTTTAAAGTCGAAACTCCGTTGTTTAACTTAGGATAGACAGAAGAGGTTATTCTTGCATTGACTAGTGATTGATTATACTAAATTGGCCGCTTCAACTGACAACCAGAATCTCGAGGTAAGCGTGAATAGATGCTCATTTTTTGATCATTTGTTCAATACATGCTTGCATTTTTTGGTCAGTTTTTGCTAACCTTTGAACAATTAAGGAACAGTTTTTTTGCTTCTGTTAATTTCTGCCTATTTCTTTGTGTTACGTCAGTTGTCTATCTATTAGCATTTCTATGTATCAATGTCAATTGTAAATTCTTGTTTGCTTGCCTAGGATAGTCAAAATAAATCATGGTGAAATTCATTTTAAATCCCAGCTCATCAAAATCGACTGGCGATATCTCGTGCTATTTGCCATTTTGATCACTTCACCTGATTATCGGGATATTCTCGCCGATTGCGCAACTTTTACGCACAGTATGGTGAATTAGCCACATATTTTGCCCAACATTTGGTTTCCGTTCTCTCTATTACGGCCCAAGTCGTCTCCATATTGCTTATCTTGAATAGTGAATCTTTTGGAACACATCCTTCTGTGGGAAAAACACTGGTGGTGATTAACTCCTAAGGTAGCGACTGACAGTTAGCATCCCATGTTTGGTGTACGCAGTCTTACGCTAGGCTGCGTTTCCAGTGATGTGATCGCTGAGCGCTAGAATAGGGGATACAGCGATCCTTATCCAACTAGACCTAACATATACGTCTCTGTACATAAATCAACGAAGTTTGCCTTGAAAGAATGAACATTATTCACTTAATTGCGTTCGTGGTACCAGCTGGTGCTACGAATAGTAGCAATCGCTTTCTTTCACTACTGTTCCTTGGATACATAGAGATGCGTCTTCAAACGCACATAGTATTAATACAAGCTCTCCAAAGCCAAACCGCATACGCTTATCCTTGACGAGGAGACTTAAAGAGCCCGCTAGAGATGTTTATCTACAGGTGGTAATCTGGGTACCTGGGGCCATGACAGATTTAGGATGAGCGTTTTCTGGCCACTGTTGTCCCAAGGCCGGATGAAACACAGTTCCAGTGCCTCAAAGCCACCCATGTAATAGAGCTGTAGAACTGTGTCCAAGTGGGCTTCAAGTCTGGAAGTGTGGGTCCGCTGTTCGGAATCTGTGGTGGGATGGCTTTGGCCTCAAACCTCGTGACCTAGAGCAGTTCATTTGTGGCCATGACTTCGTGGCAGTAGACGCAGATCCACCTTGGACGTAAGTCCACAGCTCCAGGTCTAATACAGCCCTCAAGCTGTCAACTGGCAGCCTGTACGGCCAAGTAGCCATGCGGGCTACATGTCTGCAGACTACAGTCTATACGAGCCACAAAGCTATGGAGTAAAATCTCAAGAAAGATAGATTGTTCAATTTCGCTGCTTGCGTTTCGCCGGCCCATCATCATGAAGCTCGGCTTGGAGTGCCCGTGTGATCGAATCCATCGTCGCTTCACTTACAGTCAGATCGTCGCCGAATGTCATGAAAACCGTGTTCGTGCCATCTTGGATCGCCGCATCGAAGCACTGCCCAGGGGCTACCTGCCGTAGATCTTGGTCGTAATAGGTCGCCCTGTGTGCTCGCGCCTGCTTAGCTGCCATCCGCTCCACTGGAGACGGGTCCAACGGGTCGACGTCCATTTTGTGGACTAAGCGATTCCAATCGCCATGTGCGTCACGTGCGCGGAACATGATTGTCACCTTCGATCCTTTGGTCGCACCGCTTGCGCCTCCACGTCGCGGAGACCTGTCTCGCTCCTCAGGCCGCTTCTCTGACTTTGCCATGTCCATTCGTGAGCGCGGACCGGCCTGTGTGGAAGTCTCTCGCGCTGGTGATAACGCCGGACGCTCCGTCACAGTGCCCTGTTGCGTAGCATCTGCGATAACCTGAACGTCCGGCGATGTGCGGGGGGTTACAGACTCCGACCGCCGTGATTCCCGCTCCGACTGGATATTCGTCATCCCATAGCGTCTGGGGTTCCCATTGATAGCGCCCGGCATTTCTGGCTGCGGCTCAAACGCGACTGACCCTGATATTTCTTCCCCCGCCTGTTGGTGGTCCTGAGTCGGGCCGTCTTGACTACCCGCTGGCGATGAACTCTGCTCTTCGTTCATTCCTGACGGAGGAGGATTCTGCGCCTCGAGGAAATTAATCTCAGTAATAGGTCTTGGTGTCTGTTGTTGAGCATCTGTCTGTAGCAGTGCGTTTATATCCTGCTCCAGAGTTTCCTGGGGCGGCATGGACAGCTTTGTGGTTTGTCGGCGCCGCTCTGTCTGGTCATACGGTTTAAACTTCGCCCTCTCTCGCAATGCCACACCCTTTCCTCCCATAGCCCTAGAAGGTCCCGATTCGTTTCTAGATTGCCGACGTCCTTCTAATCTGTCCAGTGCCTTTCGAACTTCTTCCGACGGAGAAAGCTGCGCTGTTTCTGCCCCTTCGTTCTCTTGTTCACTTGCATGCTCTTCCATGCTGGCATCTTCCAGGGACTCCTTCCTACTCATTCTCCCTTCACTCCCTCTTCGTGGATGCTCGTCCTCAAATCCTGACTCAGAATGACCTTCTGACTCTTCATTTTCGCTGAAAGGTTGCTCCCCCGGAATGGGTTCACGGTGCTCGAGTTCGTCCGCTCTGGACGGTTCTATGTCAGGAAGACCCCGCTCAATTCCAGATATTTCGGACTCAGTCTCGACTGTAGGATCCAATGCCTCTTCCACACCGCTACCGTCCGAAATAGTGCGCTCAATTTCCATATCAGACTCGGGAGGTAATGTCGACAAGTTTCTCGAAGGAGACATCGAATGATGATCGGAATGTGAGGATTGTTGCCTTTTCCGATCTCGTTGTTGTCGTCTCTTTAACTTCTCCGCTCGCCTCTGCTGTCGCCGCTCTCGACGAGCGTCTTGCGAGCGTTGCTGATCTAACTTGCTTTCCCATTCAGCTCCTCTGTCTACCATTTCATCTTGCGGCGAGCGACCACCCGGGACAAAAAGCGGTGACATCGGCAAGTCAGTAGTTGGCGATGCGCCTGTTGTGTCGCCATTCACGATGGGCATTGACAACTTGCTGAAAAAAGTGAAGTAGACACTCCTCCTCACCAAAATGGAAGTCGCCTTCCGTTCCTCTTTGACGGAGTCACCATGAATTTTGTCAATGAAAAGAAACTGACAATCATGCAATTGTGCCTGGATTTGCGGATGTCCACATCGAGACTCCCTTTTGGTTTCCCTTCCACCAATGCTTTGCACGGAAAGCTGATGGTCAAGTGGGATCGCCCTCAAGAAGCACTCAGTGACTTTGTTGATCAATAACTCAGCCTCTTCCTCGTTATATCGATAACGATCTGGCCGACGAGCTCTCAAAAGGGCATCTTGTGCAATTTTCCGATCCGGCGACTGCTGGATGAGCTGCTGAATCTGCGGCGATTGAAATCCAAGCTTTTTTGCAAGTATGGCCATGTCATACAGTATCACTGGATCCACCACCTCGTTGGTAGACTTCGCCGTAGGATCTATCTTCTGTGCTGGTTTGGACAACCTTGGATAATGACGCATAGCATAGAGCCACAGCTGTCGGTAACCAAGTTCGGCAGGATCCCCCTGAGAGTGCGAATAATACCGAAGCCCAGTTTCGGATGTCTGTATCAAAAACTGCGTATGGGCGGGATCGAAAGTCGAAAAGGCCGCGCGCATAGCAGTTCTGATAGTTGGGCATGATCTAGAAGGTGTGATAAGTCGTTTGATGCAATTGGCACATGATTCTAGGTACCAGAGATCTTTGAAGAATGTATACAGAGATGGAATGATGCCATCTGTCCTCTTCAATCGCTTCCAAATCGAAGACCGTTCTGATCCCGTGAAATTTGAAAAGACTTCCCCGCTGTGTACAAGGCCTTTAACTGTAGTTTTGTCTTTTGATGAGTCTCCGGGTGCCAGCAGTTGGAGCTTTTCTACTGTATGCGTGTCAATTCTTAGCATTTTAGCACGATCGTGTCCAACGAGCGAAGACCAGTATCGGAGTAGCTTAGTTAGTGCATGGACTATCTCCTGCGAACGAAATCAGCATCACTTTTGTCTTAAAACTTCAATGGACTTGCCTCGTCGCAGCAAATAGCCAGTGCTTGAGGAAGAGACCCAATTTGCATTCCATGTATCAGCAATGAGGGAAGCACGAGAAAAGAATCAAAAGCAGCTCTGACGCTTGGGTGGGACTCAAGTCCACGAAGCCGCCTTGCCTTGTTGTCTGACAGCCGCGCCAACCATCGATTTTCGAAATGCGCATTTGCTTCATTTCGGTATTGTCGAGCCTTTACGTATATTTCACCATCATTTGGAACTCTCTCATTCGAATACTCATCAACAAGGCTGGTTTGAAGACTTGGGCTAATGTCTTGGAGCCGTTAGGTCTGACTCTAAGGAGGAAAGGATATGGAGGATTCCTAGCTTACCGTCCAAATACATGTCAACAGTCCACCATTGGTCAATAGATGGTAAATAATGTTCTCCGGCCTTCAATCGATGTTGGCCATGAAGAAACCTTATTGAACCAACGGAAAAATGGAGGTGCGGATAGCCATTCCGTTGATTAGTCTGCAATTCAGCGAGGTTTACTCCTGCGGCCTGTAAAGCATCATGGAGATGTTGCCTTGATACAATAGCGCTAACATGGTTATATAAATCGAGTCTTCGACAACCTTCCTTGTCAAAAATCTCACAAAGCCTTTCCACGTTCTTCGTGTTTATATACTGCGAGACAGATGGATGGGGTGCCATCTCATTGATGTTAATCTTGGCTGTCCCTTGGTATTTCTGACACCTTTCTATCTCCAACTGCCCCTCCGGGTTTGCGTATATAGTATCGTCCATAATTATTTATGAAGCAAGATTTGGTATTTTGCTTACCAAGAGAGAGGTCTTTATATCCAACAGGTCGTGGCCTCACAAATGAAGGGTCCACCCAATCCGTACAAATTCAGCGTCCAGGCGGCCAAATGGGACTGCGAGGCCGAGTTTGTTCAAAATATATTAATTCCATCTATGGCATTCAGATATAAATAAGCCACTCTGTGTGTTCAAACACGTACTTTCCGTGCTACCGTGCTTCCTCCCTTGGTCCCCATATCCGACGCAAATATGTCTAAAGAAAACAAGCACTGCACGAAGGTTGACTTCTCGAGTTTCACAGAACTGTTGGCTAACAGTCAACCACGAGAGGTAACATCGAGTGGACGACCGCACCAGCATGATGTGCCCACCCCATTGGGCAGTAATTCCAACTCTAAGAAAAGAGAAACTCCCCACCAGATTGCACATACACGAAAAAAAGTCAGTGGAGGGCCAAAAGGCTTTGGCTTACCGCAGGTGTGTGAGGAGGGTGCATCTCGCCGGTTGATCGTGAGGGAGGAATCACCTTGGGATACATATCGCCGGACACTCAGGTGTAATCTGGCAGGCGATGTATTCATTGCATCTCGCCGTTCCCGGCCTTCCCAAGTGGTAGCTATTCGGGAGTACACTGAAGGAGACGTCGTTAAAATGCGACGACTGTATGATATCCTTGACCACGATAATGTATTGACAGCCAGAGAGTGCTTCATCAATGATGGACGCATATATGCTCTCGTCCACGACCTCCCTCTCACTTTAGAGCAACTTGTGGGCTGTAGGTCACTCTATCCCACAGAGACGGAATTGGCTTCCATGGTTTGGCAGGTACGTAGCTCTTCACATTTCAACTATCCAGAGCTCATGGTAGTGCAGATATTGAATGGATTATGTTACCTCAACGATACTGGGCTAGAACATCAGTTTTTGACATGCCGAAGTATACTTCTTGGCCTAGATGGCACCGTCAAAATTGGTAGGTGGCCATTTCCTCCTTCGTCATGACCCCTCTGACTCCCTATAGCCAGCCTGGAGTTCTGCTTGGATCGTCCGCCTGGTCAGGTACAGAATGTATACATCAAAAAATTGGCTTGCATTACCATGGAAATCATGCAGAAGTATGTGAAAGACGATGGCATGGTAGGAATAGATGATGTGGAACGTTGGCCCGTCGACTCCGATGCCTTTAAGTTTCTTTCCGCTCTCTCAACAACAAAGTCCATTGAATCCCTAAAAGAGGTGTGTATCCTAGCCATCACTCAATGTATGTGAGTAGGCCACTAATCTTAACCAGCAACCACTTGTGCGCAAAAAGAGTCATTTGGTAGGAGAACTGGTGCTTCTTGCTCGGTCTATTCTAATTTCCGCGAGGATGTTCTATTCCTACGAGAGATAAGGACCAAAATCACTTTTTAGAAATGGTACAGTAGTTTTCGTAATCAGTTATACCTCGAAACTCTTGCGACTTCATTAACGGAAAATAAATCCGCCGTACGTGAGATCTGATTGGGCCGTCTATTTTAGGCACCATTTAGACCGCTTTCCTTCATTATCACTGTATTTTTTAAGACAATTACCAGACCGTGAGAGATGTAATTTACACGAAACAGACATACACACTCTACAGTACCTCTACTGCCCCTCCTTTCCCCCTTCGTCGCTCAACAACTTCCCTACACATCACATTTCCACAGTACAAGTTTTTCCAGCTCAGCACATATTTACTTTGAGGCGATATGGCTCCAAGACTCTTTTCTGCAAAGCTCGTTCTCATACGCGATATGATAGAGAGCCAGTCCTTCACCACATCTGAAATGGCTGAGCAGGCTGAATGCAACAAGCTAACCATCATCAATATCCGCAGAAACTTACGCCAATTTGGAAGCATGTACGCCCCTCAAACCCGAGTAGGTCGGAAACGAACTGTGATACTCATGATTATTGTGGCCCTCTGTGATCATCTATGTAAGAAACCTGGCCTATCTCGACCAGATGGCTGTGTTCCTCTAGGACGGGTTTTAGAGCATCGTTACAAACTCCAGCATTAGGAGAGCCCTTGTCGCAAAGATATGGTTGAAAAAGACAGCACGGTAACGTCCGAGAGAGCAGAATGCTGATCTGTGAGATTATTATCTGCATAATCTGTCGGACTTTAAATCGTACTACCCCGTATATGTTGGTGGCAAACGCGTTGGATTTAAGACGGACAGGTTGGGCACCCCTTGGCACGGCCCCTTTGCAGGTAAAGTAACTCCTAATTTCATTGTGACTAGAGATACTAGATATTGCCCGCACGTGCACATGATGGGATTGTTTTCTTCCCTGTCTCCCGCGGTTCTACGGTTGCCATAGTGTCTGAAAACTTTATAGCCCACTTACTTTGCCATCAAGGAAGATGACCAGAACTCTGTTCTCGTCATGAATAACGCAACATTTCATCAGTTGGAGCGACTTGTAAAACTATGTGAACACGCGAGGAATTTGTAATTGAAGATACTGGCGGCTATCATCACGCATAAGAGTGGCATCATAAGGCCAGTGAATGCAGTATTCGCCAAACCCTCGGAAAAAATGATTTGGTCTCAGATCATGATTTACTGGGCACCCGATAGCCCGTAAAATTTTGAGATAAAAAGAAAGGAGAGTCATCATTCACGGGGGTATAGTAGATAGCGGGTTCCCGCTTGGTCTCAAATAGTGTACGCTCTCGTTCATTTTCCAGAGATGGCATAGGAGAGACTTTAGAGTCAAAGCACAGTTCGCCATAATTAGGGAACTATTCTATCCGTGTAAGGCCATGCATCTGGAAATAAGGCTGCTGCGTTGCTGTCTCGAGGAGGCCCCGGGAGCGTAGAAGTGTTTCCTAACACCATATCACCATTCATTGAGGAGCTTCTGCTGCTCGCCTGATCCCGGCCAACCATAACTTCGAGGTCTGGCATATTCTTTACCGAAATTAAAGCCGCCGAATCCGCTTCTACGTTCGATTAGCTAGGATTTGCATGTGGTCGGCTTAACATACCAACTAATCCAGCGAGGAAGCTTTCTTCCAGCTCCCTAACATAATATAACTCATCTAGAAGGTGTATCCTTTCAGCCGGGAATATATGCCGTCGTACAGGTTGCTCTGCAGCTTTGAGTTTCTGTGCCGTGACTCCGTAGCTAGCAGGGAGTTCACAAAGTATATGAACGAGAAGCCTGATACGCTCTATTGAAGAGTTAGTCCCGTAACAGTACAGACGGTATCCTTTTACTCTACCGGCTTTCAGGAGATGGTCGGGCTCTCGATGTCGCACTCCGGACGGCCACCACGGCGGTTTTGTTTCATTTGGACTCATCTCATGTTTATGGCCTGCTGCGAATTTTCGCCCATTGTAGGGATATCGAACCTGCTTGCGTGGCTCGACGAGTTTTACGTAGACCTTTGCAATAACTCGACAATTTGTTTGTTGTAGATTCTCGAAGACCTTGATGTAGTAAAAGCGAAGGAAATGTTTGTCTCCGAGCGAGATTAGGCTTTTCGAACTTAGGTCGAGCTCTTCTTCCGAAGGAAAATCACGTTGTTGAAAGGTGTTCCCCGTTATTACTTCCCCAGAGTAAAGCTGTATTGGCCAAGAGGTAGGTTGGCTCGAGCATCCTAAAGCCACGGGAGTCCCACAATCTTTATTAGCGCCTTGACAGCCTGTATGGAGAGTGATCAGACGCTGATGCGGCGAAAGAAAATGCTGATCTATATAATACATCGGGCAGCTTATTTTCTCCACTATGGATGGTTCCACTGTCTTGGTTTAGCTAAATAAGTCATCTCACGCGTTGCTGGGCATTCGACTTACCCAGTCCATTTGAAAGATCCTTTTCAGTTGATTCTGCAACCGCTTTCATGAAGTTGAGCGTGACCATCCGTGCAAGAATGCTCTGGTAACTATTGGAAAGGGAAGGGGACAACTCAAGGCGGAGTGTACCCGTCCAGTCAATGTATATGAGGCAATAGTGTGTGTAAGCCCAACGTTCCTGCCCCGCTTGTCTCAGCATGATTACAATCAGCTTGAAAGCATATTAAATCTCTCGATCCTGATGGGAGAAAGAAACTGAGGAAACAATTCTGTTAGTCACCTGGTGTCTTCTTCTTTAAGCTCCGTTTTATTTCAATGTCGCTAGAGCGCAATCAACGTACCGCAGGAAATATGCTCGAGATTGCAAGTGGAAGGGTCGGACCTCCAGACGAGTTGATTATGTAAGAATGCTTGACTGGCCGAAATACTCAACGAGGGATGTTCTGAATTGCGGACGCTTACGGGTCTTATAGGGCTCCAACCGTTTAATTCGACTTTTGTTATCGCGCTTCACCGGACATCTGTCTTGGCGAGGCAGAGAAGATCAGCTTAGTACATACCGCCATTGAAACGACATCGATCATGCGTCAAGGTCTGCAACCTCATAGAAGCCAATAGTATTCTAGTAGCTGTTATACTTAGCTTGTTCAATTATTTCGTGCCAACAAGGGGTGGCGACACTCTTGATCAGTTGGAAACTAGTTGAATGCGCCGTGCTGTGGGCTAAAGCAAGGGCTAGACTCAGAATTCAGGGGTAGGCCGTATCCGCATTTAGCCTGATACAGAGAGAGACCAGTGTATAAGATTATGTTTAGGTTTACTATAGCTCTCAGTGGAAACGGGACCACGCGAACCATGCGAACCATGTTCTTTGAGAATGTTAACTTTACTATGAGTCGCCAAGAAAGGGCACCCACTCAGCAGATTGGACCTTTAATCCCCAGAATCAAGCCGAAAAGAAGTAATGGGTGCCGGTACCCTGAGGGGAAAGTTCCTTTCTACAGGAGAAAGTATTTCGTTATCTAAATCTCAAAATAAATACGCAATTCAAGGCAAGATACCTGCCAAGATGGCCATTTGAGGCTCGAGTCATTAGCAGACAGTATACGGTAATATTACTCGCTAACCGAGTCAGGTATTGACTCGGGCAAGGCAAGAGATGAATAAGAAGAAGAGGTTATGATGTGACTTAATCGACTAAGCCCGATTGGGCAGGACTCGCCTCTTTCAGGAGTGCGAGATTATTTTCTCGGAGCTTGTGAGGCGGTCTGTGCGCTTGGCGCGATGATCGTCCGTCCGAGCGCCCAAGCCAGCGTTCCATGGAGTTAGCGCTAGGCTAATTCTGGCTAGATGGAGCCCCTTCCCAGAGGCCTGAGCACGTATCATCGGCTGCGGGGGGAATCTAGAACCAGGGCATCCGGGCTAGGCGCCGCCGAAGTGATTTCCCAGGTGTCTGGGGGGTAAAATGTTTTCGAAATTCACATTAACTAAAAGATACATTGCACCATTCTTCTATCGTCAAAAGGAGAAACCGACAGAATCGATTGATAATAAGAAATCACAGAAATGAGGGAATATCGTCCGACCAGTTCCATGGACCACCGGCATCTACAAAATCCTTTGCAGTAAAACGTCCGGGGGTACTGGGGACAAGAACAGTGGCATTGAGGGAAATTGGGTTTAGGTGTGTAGCGCGTTCTCAATCCCTCCACACATCCAACCCAGCCTTATAGTGAACTATCCTGCAACGCAACATGAAGCTCCACTTCCGCATGTCAAGCACCTACTCAAACAACCGTAGTCAGAGCTATCTTATTCAAGACCAGCTCGTCATTAGTATCACACCCTATCAGGTTGCCCAGAATAGTCCCCAAACCTGGACGCGGGGTCTATATAACCTGACGGTATTGTTACGATGACTCATCTAGTATGTAAGGCTATTACTGCCACTGTTTTGCCAAATTTATCGAGCGGTAAGCTAAAGGAGGTTAGCGTGTTTCGGGTATCTTTTCCGGGAATAAAGTCGCAAGAGTGTGGAGGTATAACTGATTTCGAAAACTACTGTAGAACTCGCTATTTTATGATCTATAGTTCATTACATGCTTGAAATTGTTGTCAACGAATACAGCAATAGCGCCTAGATAGATACCATACGATTTATTATAGTATATAGCCATCCAAATGCCAGTCCTGGCATACCTCGGCAAACAGCATTGAAAAAAACTCCAATATTAAGCTCTGGAAACAACAGAACAATGCTGTGTTATGTTGATTGGTCATGGACTTAAACAAGTTACTAGATCCGGACTTAAACAAGTTACTAGATCCGGACTTAAACAAGTTACTAGATCCTTGCCATTCATTACATTGTGGTAACAAAGTCAACTAAAACCAGATTCTCATGAATAGGACATCGTAAATCTTGGAACCCGTCTGGTAGATAAGAATGAATAGAACGCCACTCCTAAACATGAGATTGACCCTCTGGGAATTTGGAAGGTTCCGCCCATGTCCTGTGATAGACCACGGTCTTCGCCAAGGCAACATTTTATAAATTTGGGGAAGAACTAGAATCATTAACCAACGCGAGTGATGAAGAAATGCCTGAATGAAGTAAATGATCAATGCTATTAGCTAAGAAGGTCGATATTGTGTCTCCAGTGATTCCCGATATAGGCGCCCACATAACGTGCCTCGGTGCCTCAGTCAGGCCCCTTATAAAGCATTGGTATCCACGAAAGAGAATACACACTCTCTTTTGCTCCTTTTCTAGTTTTGGTTTTGGGGTCATTCCCTTTCCTCTAAGACTACGTTGGTGCGTGGTCTTAGATACATCTTTCACATTGCGGATTTTGCTGGCTCGACCCGTCCTGCCATGGAGTAACCTTCGAGCGCCGCCCCCCTTGACACTAGTTACGGACTATGTATGCAGCACGTGTTCGCTTCATAACAGGCTAGATAGTGCAATTAATTAGTGGGGGAGGGTGGATCTAGGAACAATTTGACTTGGCTAATTTGAGCTTTTTGTTTAGATTGTATTGTTGGCTTAGGGGAGGGAAGTAAAAATGAATATTCAATTTTTTTTTAATTCCTCCTTCAAAATCGTGGACTGGCGTGTCACTCACGTTACGAGCTATCCTAATCGCTGGCAGCTTGCTGTTGGTGACTTTCTTCACGTGCTATATCCCTCTCCCAACTCGACCTCTGCGGGCCGAATGGGCTGTCTTGATTATCCGCTCTTTACTAGTCCAAGGTCGCCCCGGCCACTCCAAAACACCATAACGAAGACGAAAAGTACAGCTTCATATCTCAACAAGCTCATCTAGTATGGATAAGGAACTGAGCTTCTGCAATCCCAAAAGTGTTCGTACTGCTGACAGTTCTCTCACTTGATTATGCATTGGCATCACTTATTTGGCAATTTGGTCGAATTAGAAGTTGAAATCAGAACGATGATGGGTAAGCATATATTCTTGATAGCTCCTATCCTACATAAGTGGTTTGGAAGATGTTTCCTTGGTCTGCCGAAATGTTTCTTGATGTAGGTCGAATCAGCAAAATTGGGAGAGTCTTACGCCCGTTTGTTTCAGCAAAAAATACTTATTTCCCAGCCTGCTTGGAATCTTGTGTAGAAATATCGTCTAATTAGACAAAGAATAGCTAAATCAGATCTTGCTACCTGAATGATGGAGATTAACCAAGCGTATTGAGGAGTTAGAACGCTGGCTGGTAGGATCCGTTTCATTGGGTTTCCCTCGCTATCTCAACCACAAATCAATCGCCCTCAACCAGGTGATACAATATGATCCTGGAGTTAGGAATCGGTTCTTTATTGGCTCAAGTGAGAATAAGGAACCACTTGTCAGAGGAAACCATCGCTTGCTCGGCGAATTTGTTCTATTAGCTCTATTGGTATTTTTTTCGAATGGCACTCAGGAAATGAATTGCATGGTGGATTTAGATAACACCTCAACTTGCTCTTTCCCTATGGAATGGCAAAGTAGCGAACCTATGTTCACCCATCACAAATGCATAGTGACGAGTGGATATGAAAGGGTCTGGAGCAACGGGAATGTACAGACCTTGCTAGGACATAGTTTCGCAAATCAGCAAAGGGCAAGGTGATGTTCTTCGCCTACGTTCTTGGATCTTCCGTTTTTTTTCTCCGGAGCTTCGATACTCCCGTCAGTAGGTAATGAATGGATTTAGCCCTTTTCGATTGAGTGGCTCGCAACATCAATAGGGCTTAGCTTGTTCGAAATTGCGACTAAAGTTAACCGACAAGTGAGCCGTGGTTGACTGTTGTAACGAAGCTTGGATCAACTATCCAGTCGTACCTTCGCAGAATTACAGCTAATAATAGTGGTATCATGGTTCCTTTAACACCGGTTCCGCGCCGAAGCTATAAGCAGTATATGATGACTATATGTGAGGGTATGGAAATTGACCATGATCCACTTCTTAACACGAATTTAGAGCCTCGTCAGGGCCCCTCGTGGCCGATTGTCGTTTAATTTTTACTGTAGACTGCCTTATGGCACATGGTACACACGACTGCGAACCCGCTGCAAGGCCTCGATGGCCTGAGCCGTCTTCGCCCTCGAGACGATATCTGGTTCACCCTGCTCATCTCGTCTGAGCATCCCGGCAGACTCGGCACGCCTCTCAGCGCATAACCAATTTTACGTCTCAATTCTACCCCCAGCGGTCGAAGCTTCGGGCATTCTATCAGCACGTGGGCGACTATTTCCTGCATACTACATTTACGTCGATCATCCTCGCGAAAGCAGAATTACTCCGCGTCTGTGGATAGCCAGTTGTGAACCGTGCGTAGGTGCGTCAGCAGGTATCATGATCCCTTCCCGCTAACGGTGGTGAACTCAAAAATACTGTAGATCCTCTGCTCTTTGAGATACCGCGCTTTACAGATTCTCTCTTTTGCTCTATAGTTTTTGCTAGGTAGACCTGGGTAGTTAAATAGTTCTACCGGATTTTAGTTCATATATCTACTTGGTGATAGAAAAATCACATGGGACTGTCATATAGCACTTTCGTTACAGTACAGGTCATGTTTATGTAGGGTGATATCCCGTGCCACCATTTTCCTCCTGGGTTAGTGTGATCCCAGAAGTACTGTATACCACAGAGTACTGTCGTTTAGATCAAACACTTGTCGAACACTGTACTAAGGGTATATAGAGTGAAGATCATCTCCCTTCCATTTACGCGCAAAGGCTGGTGCAATAGTATCTTAAAATCAGTCACCATCCGCAAATTACTGTGCGATGGTCTGTATTTCTTGCTGGTATGGGTTAATTGCATTGGAATATTCCAGGCAGGTTCCTCATAGTAAAGTGGTGTGATTTAATCCACAGTGCCTACCTACCTCGCATTTCTTCATTCGCCTCTATGACTTTGCGTCTGATGGAAATAATTCCACACTGGTTCCTGAATCAATTTACCCGTTTGTTCTGTATTTCAAGTCTTGTGCTTATGGCTTTGATTGGGCCAACTAGCCAGATGGGAAACCATCCTTCAAGTTATCATATGAGGATGACAGATAACTCAGCTCATTCTGGCTTTGATCCAAAGCGTCGCTACCGCCAAATGAATTGATAACCTTGACATTTATTAGCATATACAGAGGTGAAACCAGCGATCCAGGGGACAAACCGTAGTAATCAGACTGTCTGATCCATTCTTGTCGCCGCTGCTTTCCCACCACATTCCGCCACCCAGACCCTTGGCTTGAATGTACTCTGCCTTCACTCGCGCAACCTGAGGATTATCATAACTAATCATCATTTGCTGCGATGAATCGTAGCTGTAGCTTGCAACAGGCTGGCTAAGGTAGCTCACAGATGCGCCCATCAAAGGTAATGCTTTGTAATCCCACACACCATTCTCCCAGCTGCCACTCCCAATCCCTTTATAACTAGTACCAGGCCCACGAGTGTTCATAAATGAGCGACCATACAGAGGCATACCCAACACAATTTTGTCAGCTGGAACACCATTAGATGTATAGTAGGTAATTGCTTGATCCGTATTAAAAGGCGTATCGGTTGGGTTGCTAGTTGATGGATAAATATTTGAATCGTGACTAGCCACAGTATCCCAGCTTCCAGAATAGTCATAGGCCATGAGATTCCAAAAGTCCAAGTACAGGTTCATCTGGGATAGGTGGAGTTTTTGGGAGTTTTTTGAGCCTACATTTTTGTTAGTTAAACCTGGACGACTGTAGTGTGTAGGGAGACATGGTACTAGCAGGGCATGCAGCAGTTATCAAGAAATGGTAGTGATTTGCACTGGCTGCACTGTATGAGTCCAATGACTGATATAAATTAGCTGCACAGCATCGATCATAAGGGTATAATGTTCCTACAGATCGCAATTGTTGCAGAGTGGAAACCATGTTGTCAGCTTGGATACTATCGGCAGGGTACTGGTTCAGTTAATCGAATTGCTTATCGAATAATGGGGTAGTGGAAATGGACAACCTCCCAATCAATATCAATGCCGTCAAACCCAAGGTTCTTGACCAAGGTCGTTGCAGAGGAAGCAAATGTCGCTCTACCAAAGACTGTGCTCAGCGGCCTGGCAAAGTTGCTTGAGTACGTCCAACCGCCAATAGACAAAAGGACTTTCAGCTTTCGATTCTTTTGTTTAAGTAGAAACAGCTGCTTTACACATCCGTAGACATTTGTCCCTGGGTCACTCCAGGAGTCTCCAGGATAAGGTTTTTGAATATCTGCCCAAGGGTCTGACAGGTAGACCTCGCCTGTGTCGGGGTGGACATTAGCAAACGCGTACAAAACATGCGTTAATTTCTCAACGGGAAGATCTTGTGGGTGAAAGTTGCGTTCATAGATAGCCTACGTTCCAGTTAACCAAGCTTATCAAGGGGCAAATCCGGAGGGACGGCTGACCCAGTTGACAAAATAAGCAACGGAACGATATCCGGCCGTGTCACGAGCATTTATTTCAGTGGTCTTATTTCCCTGTGATAGAACCACAGCAGCATTTGCGACCCATCCTAGGCCCAATAAATGAAGAAAAAATCTCATGATGAAATAAAGCTCGAAAGATTCGCATATAGAACCTCTAATCGAGTTGTCAACACTAGGTTGGTGGGCATAAATGAAGAGTCGAAGAGGTAAATCTCGGTATTTGTATTGCCAAGATTTTGAATGGTGAAAGTTCCCAAGGTACCGTGGCTGATGATTACTGGATACTATGGCAGTCTGAGGGTCTATATCTGCTAGACCGCATATTCTTGAGTCACGACAACTTGGTTATCAAATCTTTATGTAGGGAAGTGGGAAAATAGGAATATATATGTGCGAGGACATTCGCGTATAACATTGTGAGGGGTAAACATCAGAATGCGATGAAGATATCTTTCGTTCTGTTCACGTTTAACGACATGCGTATGGTGTAAAATCTAAGTATTCTAATGGCCAATATATGTAGAAGCGCTCAAACTCGTTGACTGAGCTCGTGTTCCTAAAATGAAGAGAATTATACCACTAGGTCATAGTATTATAAGTAATCCACTTCAAATACTTTTCAAAAGCATTTTATACTCAAAATATTTTCGGCTATGCAACGTATTACTCAACTACAAGGTTACTTCCGTATTGATGGTCCTAGCTTTAAAATACATTATGATCAGCCTCATTTTATATGCTATTTGGGGGTCCTCGCGCCTGCTGGTGCTTCTGCTGGCTGAATCACAAAGAGAAATCCATGAACATACAAGTCGATATAACAATTTTGGCAGCTCGCTACCGATGTGCCTGAACGGCTATTCCTGAAGCGAACCGTTGGGTAAATTCCGTTTGTCTTTGGAAGATGTATCTGACGTCATGGCTCCTACAGTGTGTACGAATCAGACTGTTGGTATGTTGAGACCCGGCGGAGTTGGACTAAAGACATAACTATTTCCAAATGGTGACGATAGGTTTTGACAGAGCGTGCATCAGAACTCGTCTCCCAAGTTCTTGGATCCTTTCTACTTTCCTTCCTAGCTTCGATACTCTCGCCAAGACATCGAATTGAACTGCTCTCTTCGATTGGCGCGGTACATACGGGAAGAAATATAACCGCATGGTCAAATGACTCCAGATTTTCCACCAATTAAGTATTAAAGTATTCAAATTCTGTTGGGGCATCGAACGGTAACGTTCCACCCAAACAGGGGTTATATTTAGTGACCTACTGTACCTTGTGTCTTGTATAATAATTGATGTCTTTAGCGCTACGGCTTTTGCAACATTGTATATCTTAGCCAGCTATGGGAAATCTTAACTACCTAGTTATAGTCGGTTTTTCCTTCAACCTAACAACTCAATCATGGCCCGGCTCGCGCATATTAACGGGTCGCGGGATTCCGCAAATGATAGTACTGAAGGAACCTGTTGGTATCACCAGCTAGGTATTATATACACGGTTAAGTGGACAGCATATATGCTCCAAAGCAAAGATGAAATTCATTCATGTAGATAGACGGGTGTTCGAAGTCCTCATCCAATGCCCCTGAACCCATACGGCGGGAGCCGCAGCCAAGCAAGATTACGTATAACATGTCTTTGCTTATTCTGACGGGATGATATGTCCCGATAGAATCAATTGAACAATTTGATGCAAGAACTATTCTGGAATTGTACGAATAACTAGTGGGGATAGGTACAAGCCGAGTAATCGTATCCCGGAAGGTGCCAGCGTTATCTTAATACCCTCTCATTTCGATATAATTCTTAGGGGCGATAAAGCACAAAAGTGGAGAGAAGTGTCAACTGCAATAGCAATGCTAGTTTTGGTGATGACTATATAGAAATTCTGCCCTTCTATAGATGTTACGCACAAGTGAAACACTCTCCAAATCGTACCAATGGATATAATACAAGTCTGCTTACCACTTGAGCTGAAATGTTGATGCTGTTGGGTATCTACGGATCGCAGTAAAAAATACACATCATCTTTTGTGGTATCTGTGAAATACCCTGTAAAATTTCAACGAATATTGCCTATGATACGTCAACTACGGGATCCATACGTCCTGGGCTCACGAATACCCTCGGAAATCGATCAACCAAATAGCTAACTGGGGAAGTTTATAACATCAGTGGGCCCTGTTGAAACGGGGATAGAGCACGGATGTAAACCCCCAGACTTCTTGAGTTTCAAAATGAGGCAACCTGGAGCATAGTGACACGTTGTTCAGAAATGCTGGGCTGTCAAAAAATATGGCATCGTGATGCACCCTATTCGTCTAGCATCGCTGACTCAACGGGACGCTAATTCAACGTCATAAATTAGCTAAAAAGAATAGCTCCAAACCGCTTAACTTTGTACCTTCATCGTGTCCAGTACCTGAACCAGAATAATGAATCCCGAATTCTTTGTTGGGTCAAGCTTGTGACTTGGCAGAATATGATTGAAGCGCATTGATCACACGAGCCCTTGCTCTGGATTACTAATACATAAAGCCAAAGAGATGTTGTGCGCATCATTAAATCATCAGGTTAAAAACCCTCAACGATCTCGGTCTAAGGAACGGGCTGGAAATCTGTTTCATGCATAGAGAGTTTTTTACTCAGGTGCCTGCAAACAATCCCCCTAAGATCATCCCGCACTGTGGGGTATGTGGACACTGTTGAATTGGATTAGCGGTGTGTGTCTAGCAAGGTACTCGGAGATTCTCACCTAATACGAGAGTCTTTCCTTGTTCTTCGGGTGTGTCAGGAAGTCTCTGGATTCGGCTACCAGAAGCTTCTTCTGACACTATTGCTTCGTACTTGGGGATACCATTGAAGACGACAGCTCGGCCGTGGCTACCAAATGGTTTCCCACCCCCCATCATATGTTGAGAGGCTACATAAAATGACATTTCGAGTATCGTTCGACAAGTTAGCAATGAGAAAGGCCTTGGAAAGATTCTTACTCACATAGCCTTGATCCAAGACGTCGTCGCTTAAAAGACTATTCAAAAGCGGCTCAGCAGAAACAGCAATATCTATAAAGATTAATATTACCCCTTTCAAATTGACTAACATTATACATACCCAGGTTCTGCACTTGCCAAACAAAGTGGACGCGTCGCACGTGCGATGTAGATGTATTATATCCGTAGAAAAGCTGCTTCAGATACGGAATGACCCCAGCAATACCAAAATCGGTTGCGATAGCTAAGACGCATTCATATTCGCTGACAGATTTGCTTACTCCATATGGGCCGCTAACAACGGCAGTATATGAAGCGAATCCATCTAAAGCTGCACGGGAATGAAGGGTTCTCGTGAGGCCTCGACGTACTTGAACGAAGAGTTCTAGTACGTCTTGTTTTTCTGGAGACCAAGATGTTACCATGAAAGGATGGACTTGAGCCCAGGAGCACAGGCTAGCAGTAGGCATCCAAAGATTCACGTATTGGCCAGCTTTTACCTTCAGTGGTCGGGACAGGACCACACGAATTTTCAATGTCGCCCCCTCTTGGCCTGCAAACTTGTACGGTTGTTTTACTCTATCACAGGTGATAGATGCTCGAGGATATGGTCTCGGAGGAAGAATCCCATTGCGGAACATGAGAATCGCAATATACAAGACTGTTGTAGAAATAAGAATCCCGAGTGGTACGTAAATATACATTCGTGGATCAAGGCCTTCGGAGGGAAGGTGCCGCCAAGTGGAGTATATGCACACGGCAGCAAAAGCTTGATGCGCTCGAAGATAGACCTCAAAAAAAGATCGGCGGAAAAATGGAATCGATAGTAAGACGATCGCTGCCACTGAAACTGCACCCTTTGATCGTTTAGTTACTAGCCGCGTCTTGGAGATAGACACTTACAATGACGGCAAAAATGTTCCCTTCGTTGCGTAAGTTCCAGGTCTGTCCTTGCACAATCATGACCACTGTGACGTGGAATGAGAGAAGAATAATGGCTAACCAGCCAACAAACCGGTGTATTTGTCTGCAGGTAATCTGTGAGATCCCAAGAATGTCCGCAAAGAGGCTTAGATGCGTTGTGGGAAAGAGCAGGCCCATATTGATCACCGACAGCGTCCCGGCACGACGTCCAGCTATAATTACTGTTGAAACTCGGAATGAAAGGAAAAAAATGTTAATTATAATGTACCAAAGACCCAAGAGGACATGAGCCCGGCTCCAAGGGCCACATAGCTGGTGGCAACCGACTAAATTTGGGTAAATGAGATGTTTAGAAATGAATACCGAAAGATAGTTTGCGGGATCTTTTAGATGAGACGCTATGCGAATAAGGATGAGGATTGCATAAAAGCCACCAATTAAAATAGCATAGTATAGCGAAAGATCCATTGCCTTTCACATTCATTCCTAGATACAGTTCGCTAAAGCAGGATATGAACAGTCTTATACATATTTTCGACCAGGATTATAAGGTTCGTAGCTTGCGTTCACTATATACCTCCTTACACTTTCTAAGGAGGCGCATGGTAAACGGCGTTCATCATCCAGAATATGCGGTTCAAATGGTAAGTGCCCAACGAAAAAAAAAGACTGGGTTTACGGTAGCGCTTTCCCGAAGACGAATTTTTCCTAATGATCGCCCATGTTTTTAGCGCAACGTTCTCAAGAAGCCGATGGCTACGGCGAAGCTCCCACGTAGGCAAATACTCTGCTAATACAAGACAAATAACCCAGATTTTGTACTATTTGGGATCTCTGGACTGTCCAACTGTCCTCACAATTTTACACCCCTACGTTCGGATCATACCGAAGTGTGCTTGCAACTAGGCAGTGCCTCCGACTTTGCAACATTTTGGTTTCACCGACCACAAGCCACCATCGAGAAATCTATGGATGAAAATACTGTAAGCATAATTAACTTCACGTCGTTAAAGTAATTTTCGTGATCAAGTAAACCTCCAAGACTCTCACATAGTTGTTGCCGAAAAATAAATCCGTCATATGTGAGGTCTGAGTAGACAAGGTCTTCCAAGTGTCGTTTCAGATCGTTTTCTGTCTGCGTAGAATTACGATACGATTATACGATTATAGGACCCTGGGGAATGTATTTTACACGGAGACTTACGCACGTTTATGTTTATGCAGTGGGTAGATGCGTGGATGGATGGTGTCATTACCCTGACCGCTCGCGATGAAAAATTAGATTACCCAACTAGGCCAAAATACGCATCCGTACCTAGCCCAGTGGGCTATGGTTATAATCCAACTAACCAAGCGTTATGCCGGCTACAACTATATATAACCGCGTACCAGTATCAACATCTCAACAAAACCACACCATGCGATGTACTCTGTAGATGTACACCAAAAAGGGCTATTGGGCAAGATGGGCAAGATGGGAATAAGCTAAACTGAAGAGGGTATGCAGTTTTTCACTTGACCAATAGCAAAGCGAAAAAATATAGCGTATCAACGAATTCGAGGACCAGAGACTTACCGCCTAGGCGACCACCAATGTGACGGTTCAACTAGAAGGTTTGCCAAGTCCCCAAAAGCAAGGATTCTGCCCTTTTTTCCGCGTCGTCGGACACATAAACAGGCCACATTCCCGCGAGCTCTGAGTTTCCATTTTGCTATCCTCGCCTCTTGCAACTTGACACAGCAGAGCACAATAATTTCAGTATGAAAAGACCCTCACCGAATATAAGAGACACGTACGGTGAAACTGGCCAGTCAATGCTTGATCAGCTATTGGATATACTCTATGCTCGCAATCAACCAATGTCGCTACTCTTCATTCGTGTTGTATTTCAGAGGAAAGTTCGTTTTTTTCTCCTTTCTGATGAGATACAAGAGGCTATATATACATAACGTGGAGCCCAAATTGATTGGAAATCAATTTGGTTCTTCATATAGAAATGCAGGAATTATTTCCGATGTTGCGGCTTTGTTCCTGATGTACACTCGCCTTGTGTCACAACAATTCGCAAATAACGATGCTTTCATATCACTGGGTTTCCTGATATGCCGGAGTCGGAATGCGTTGAAATATTTTCTCAACTACGATCCGACGCTTTCCATCTACAGTTAGAGGGGAAACCACCCAAGGTGTCATCGTTTTTCAATTCGTTCCTAGGTTAAGTGAGCTTAGACGTGCTCAGATGCAACATGAGCGTGATCGAGCTCAGCACCACCTTGATCGAAACCAGCATGAGGCCGTTCAACGACTGCATGACTCCCGAAGCAGGCGTGCCATTCACGCACGGATGGAGAGGCTACGGCGAGGGCGATAGCTATCATCTCGAAACTTTCTCTTCCGGAAGTTACAAACCATACGATGGTAGATCGGTATCACGGTAAACGGTAGATGACGCACCAATACCCTTCTTCCATCTACCGAACGACAAGGAGTAGATGTTTATTCCATCTTATCCTAATTCACATTTTATTCTGCATTTTTACGCCTGAATTTGAAGATCGCTTTTGTGATTTCCATGGCGATCCGAATTAGCAGTCGCATTCTCAAATTAAGGCTCTCATCGATCCTCTGGTCCGGCTTCAGCACTATTCCACCCGATGGCAGGTCTATAAATATCATCCCCCAATCAAAAGGTGAAGCCTATCGCAAAATCAAGAAACATGCACACTAGTATTGCAAGTAGTATAAAGTCCTTCGCACTTAGATCGTTGATAGATTGGATGTCCTCATGACTGGTATTATAATCGTATTGGCTATCGCTATCCCCAACCTGCAAACTGTTCATGGTAATAGGCTAGATAAACCGCATTTGCTTTCCTCAAACCATCCAGCTATTATTCCTTGAGCAAAGTGAACCATACAGGGCCGCCAATGGGATCGATAACGGGTCTAAGTTGCTAAAAGGTTCGTAGCTAAACCAGTAAACAGTGGGATGCACTAACGGCAGTCTGAGTAAAACAGACAGGTCGAGGCACAATAGATATCTACCACAGGGAAAGTAGTGAGAAAGATAACCACCCACCGGAGGACAGTGCTCATCTTAATTAAGAGACAGTACAATCTGGCTAAGAAGATAGCTTCATTGTACAGGATCCTTATTATCCTGAAAGCTCCGTAACCTGTAGGGCAAACAAGAATTCCAAACAAGATCTAAACACCCAAGACAGATCACTGTGATAACAACCTACTACGTGCCAGTCAGTGCGTCTCTCACTATCCTAGTAAAATAACCAACAAGGTACTCAGGGGATATCCTACCAGTATTCCTACATAGCGGCATGTATTCGAGCGAGCTGCATCACACTTCTTTTCATCATCGTCATCATCTGCCAAGAAACCTACGTCAAAGAAAATCCGGTACAGTATGCCTGTGCATCCAATTTAATTACGAAGTCTGGCTAACTAAGACAACAGAAATTAACTTCGACAAAGCCACTGTGAGAAAGTAGGCCCTGCGGGTCTGAACCTCATGTAAATTATAAGCAATAATGTTCTTCATCTTACACGGAAACATGAGACTATATATGTAATGTGACGATCGAGTTGATAGAAATCTCTTGGTTGTCTAGATATTCATGCAGAGGATTATTTCTGCGTTCCTCAAAGCAAACCGGATATGCACTTGCAACAGTTAAAATGATAATATTCTCAACGTTTCAAGTTGTTTAGATGTGGAGAACATGATAAAGTCAAATTCAAAGGAACAAAAAGGTTATCTAATTCTATGGCTGAATGGAAGAACTTTCATCGCCGGCGATGACGTCCACGCAGCCATGGGGAAACACTGGTATAAAAAGACGAGATAAATAAATAGTACGCTTTCATATCATCAATCCGCCCAGTAAATGATATGCTAACCCTCTAATCCTTACAATCTGGTTATTCGGGCTCAGCTGGGATAATATTCGATTATCCATCTTTTCTCAGGCAGCCAAGGCAACGGGGGTATAGAAGGTTCCTTTTTTAAAGCCCTTCCCGATGCCCATGTCATCCACAACACTGATATTCTGCTTTTTCAAATGTCTGATGTATATCTTGGCGGCAGCTTGAAATTCTGCAAACAGTGCATCGGGGAGTTCTTTCCATGGGATTGTAGAGTCAACCCCCTTCTTGTCTAGTAATGCTTCATAGAATGTGCGGATCGATTCCAGATCTTCCTCATCCTCCCCACCCAAAGCTGTAGCCTGGTTATCCTGTGATAAAGACGGTTTTTCTCTATTTAAACTGTTCAAGTTCAGAGCAGCTTTGTTCGAGTCCGCTTGGTTTGAGGCAGTTTGGTTTGCGGCAGGTTGGTTTGCGGCAGGTTGGTTTGAGGCAGGTTGGTTTGATGCGGCTGGATTTGATGCGGCTTGTGCTGGATTGTTCTTTCTTGGGGTATTTTGGGCGATATCTTCCGGCTCTGGCGTTTCTTGTAACGGAGTGGGGCTTCGATCATCTCTGCCTTCCCTTACTTCTCCATCCCAGTCTATATCCAAGTTTGTTCCAGCCCAGTCCCGAAAGTTCTTCACTTGGGTGCATGCCTTCTCATAGAATTTCCTGTCTGTCCGTTTACTTGAGTCCTTCCCCGCGCTACTTAGCCATTTGTATTTTGAACGGTCGATCCAGACTGACTGCACTTGCTCCTCTCCTCCTTCCAGGTCCACTAGTACGGTGCTGAATGGGTATTTATAATCGGAGTCTCTTTCCTTATTGGAGGGATTGAGCTCCTCCACAGATTTCAGTAGACCAAGCATGGAATCCCCACCATTTCTAGGTAGCCAAGCGACTGCTTTTATAGGGCCGATTTTGCCCTTATAAACGAGTGAATCAGTTTCATCATCTCTTTCCATGGCTTGTTTGTGGGGCTGTCCAAGCAGGTTTGTCACTTTCTTCACTCTATAGGAAGCTGGACTTGTACTCCAAATGAACATAGGGCTATTTCTTGGCCCATACGAGTTGAGAGAAAGTTTCCCACCTCGTGCCCTGAGCAGAACTGTTCCCTCTTCTA
>CDHK01000031.1:0-30570 GCA_001048715.1 Penicillium brasilianum
ATTTAATAGTTATAAGCCCGACCGTCTTAGACTAGACTAAAGATCTTAACCTCCGACTAACGGCCTTAACTTTAACTAATTAGATCGTACGATTTATAGAGTTCTATTAGTTTAGCCCCTCTTATCGGTTATATTCCTTTAATTATATATCTTCTATCTTATTTACTTAACTAATTTATTCTATCCTATCTTTTTAATTAATTCCTATCTACTATTTACTACTATATTAGAAACTAACTAGCTAGTCTTCTAGCTAAGGACCTTAGCCGATTAGATTTAGTAGTATATAGCGGTTAAAGACTAAGTAATTGTCAGCCTATGTGGGTGTGTGGGGGTATATGCTTATGTGTGTGTGCTTATGTGTTGCCTGAGGGCCCGGCAGCCTGCCGGGCCGGACCATTGTTTTTCCCCTGCAGAAAGCCCCTCTATATGCATCTCTTCAACAGAGATATCGACCATGGCCTAATTGGCTATTTGACTAAGGATCCCGACGTCCTTTCTACACATTTCTATCCTGCATTAAGATCTATCAGATTATTAGATCTCTGCCCTATTTCCTTGCTGCCTAAACCACTGCAAATCGTGTATTTAAACGCTCGTTTACACCACTGTTTAGCCAGCAGTTCAATCGACTTTATTGTTCTCAAGACATTCTTTCCTTTCCTAGACAGTAGGATCCTATGACCAAGAGGAAGCTACTGCCTAGTCCCCTTTCGTCCTATGTGGATCAGCCCCCGATACACTAGGATCTGTCATATAGTGTACTATATAATCCCTAGTCTTTAATAAGATATTTATAAAGTTAAAGAAAGGCTTAGTAACTAATAGAAGGTACTTAACCTAGCGCTACTCCTCTTTATTAAGCTTAAAATAAGTATATTGATTTATAGTATAATACTTATTAAAGTAGGATTAAAGCTTTCGCGCGCGGGTAAGTATTAAGAAGGTTAAGTTCTAGCGTGTACGGATATCCTAAATTAGAACTATTTTCGGCTCCTTTTTTTAGAGTCCTAGGAATAACTCGCGGCGCTATAGGCTTATATTAATAAATACCGTAAACCCTCGGACCTATAGTAATATTTAGTACTATTTATTAAAGAAGGAAGAGGTTTAGAGGAAGGATACTTTACCTTTTTAAGAGTATTTATAAGTGAATTAGTAGAGGATTTTACCTAGAGTTCTAGAGTTTACTTATTTAATTACTCTAATTTAGCTTTATTATTCTTAGGTACTACCCTTAGCTTCCTAAGAAGCTCCTATAGACTAAGCTAGATAATATAAGTAATATAGGGGACTCGAAAGATCGAGGTACTAGATTAAAGAAGGGACTAGACTATCTCGTGAATACTAGTTATTATAGTATTATTATTCGTAGTATTATTAGTGGTAATCGATAGAACTCGGTTAGTAATCTTATAGTGTTATAGAATCTAAATAATAGTATTACTTAGATTACTACTAGTATAAGATCTATAGAGATACTCGAACCTAAGTAGTACTTTATAATAGTTCTAATCTTAATTAATAAAGTAACTAGTAAGTGCTATAAATACTTAGTTAAATAGAGATATCTAGTAATCTAGTATAATTAAGATCCGGTATCTATCCGGGAGCTTATCGAGTATCTTTTACTATTAGTCTTATACTAATATATCTAGTAGTCGTCGGATAGTCCGGGTAGAGGGAATATTTAGCTTTAAGTCTATAGTTCGAGTATAGTCTAGAAGACTTATAAAACTAGTATACTCGATAATCCGAAATAGGAGCCGCGTTATTATTATAAACTTAAGAATCTTTTATTAAAAGATAGACTAATCGAAGGAAGATATCTAAGTATACGGCTAAAGAGAGTTAAAATATAAATAAGGCTTCTTAATTATTAGGGAAAGACTAACTATATCCCGTAGTAGTTAATTAATACCCTACTTCTTTAGGACGGGAGGCTTCGTATATATAATACTTTTTATATATATCTTTATTAGAGACGTCCCGGCCCGACGATAACTTAGATAGATAAGAATAGCCTAATAGCGCCTATATATAACCTTAGGCTCACTAGTCTTCTTATATATAACTTAATTAAAGTAGTCCTAAATATCGGAAGTCTTTTACTTACTTTCCTATTAAATTAACTTCTATAAGTCCTTCTTCTCACTAAATTCTATCTTTAACCACTACTCGATAAACTTCTTCCGGGAACTCTCTATATTAGGATAAGTCGGGTTATTATTAAAAAGGATATAATACTTTTAAAGATACTTTCTAACCCGACGAAGGGATTCCGGCGCGCGAATAGTACGGTGTCGTATAGGGGGTAGAGAATAATCGGAAAGAGGAGTTAAAGTACCACCTTCTTAGCTTAGGAAGTTAAGAAAGTCGTCTAGTTATAAGATATCTAGATTAATAAAGGACTTAGTATATTAGGATACTAGGTATTAACTATTAGAATATTAGGATTAAGACATAGTCGTGAGATAAGGAAGTAAGTAAGGTATATAGTATAACTAATAAAACGAGAAAGAAGAATTTAAGTACTTACTAAAGTAACCTAGCGAGGGAGATTAGGGGGCTATTTATAGTATAGCTTACGCGACCGTAACTTAGAAGCGACTAGAAGATAAAGAAGCGATATATCATATTCCCTATATTATTCTAGTAAAGGCCTAATAGGATAAAACAGTTTAGCACCCTATTAAAATCTCTAATTAGCTTAGGAGATTCATACGGATATTCATTAGATTATTATTAGATATTCAATAGATATCCAAGAAATAACTAATTACCATCTAATAAATATCCGCATAAGCGTAAGTTCAAAATCTCAAAGTCCGATAATTCCAGCTAACGTAAGGCTTTTTCTTAATATCTTTATAAGGTAACCTACTAATTAAATTATATTTTCTGATTTCTTAGTCTATAAGTATTATATAATAAACACAAAGAAGTAGGAATACTATAGATTTATAGTTTTCGTCTTTTCAACACCGTTTTCTATAGAAAATAGACCACCTCCCGGTACCCGAGTTAAATATTTTCACTAACCACCAAAATAACAAGAACCACTACTTTAATAAATGAAAATTACTAATAGTCACAATACAATAGGCTATAGGAATTAAGCCGCTATAGGTAGGATTAGAAAATAGGATACTTAGTTAGATTTAATATTATTTCATATTATTTCAGTAATTAAATCATACTAAAACAGCATTTATATCGCCAATAACAATAACATACTAATACATCTATAATATAGAGAAAAAAGGAGTGCGTAGTTAGCTACATAAGAGTCACATGGGATACTGAAACAGGTTAAGTTAGCGAATTTTATGCTAGTGCGGATTTCTAATGGATTTTGCGGACATCCAACGGATATCCGTGGATGTCCAATAGTTAGATGCGGATACTAAGGTGATATCCAACATCCGCAATTTGCGGATGCGGATATCAATTTGACATCCAACGGAGCGGATTTGCCGCAGCCTAACCTGAGTCATGACTCAGCTATCCAGACAAATATAAAATACTATACAATTGCAAGACCGGATCAAATCTGACCCAATAGTGAATACAATATTGTTACCATAGAAGTGTAACCCCCATCCCGGTGACATGAAATGCCCTACGTGATGAAATGCCCACCAGGTACATGCACATTCGAGCATCATCACTCCCCACCCACTCATTGAGATATTACCTGAGAGCAGCAGGAATGACGATTATTACATGTCTTATTTGAAAGCTCTCCTAAAACAAAAATTACGAAATGTAAGAGTGGCAGATTACAGGACGACAAGCACTACTACAATTCCGCTGTCGTCTAGTTTGACGCCAAGATCATCCACAAAAACGTCTGAGACGGGTAGGAAAAATATAACTATATTGTTCCACTACGTAGTTACCTACATTATCCTTTTCTCTCATCTGGACCATGTTACCTGAGAATATACCAAGCTTCGTGGACATGTTAGCGGCAGAAGGGTACATAACACAAAAGTACCGACAAAGCGAATACACAGGAAGAAAACAGATCATGTAACTTAGTGTATGAAAAACACTAGCGCAGCTAAACGGAACAGGCGCCCCACAACCTGTGTGGGACGAGATGGCCTGAAGGAAACAAAATTCAAGAAGTTACTTCAGCACCATACTGTATCCAACTATGAGGTCTATGGTGTTACCGGGAGAGTATCTCGAGATGGATATCCTATCTCCAATAGGCTAGCTACTATCCCGGTTGCGAAATATACCGGTTTGGGCTCATAAAGCCCCTCCACGTTTCTCCTCTTGATCCAGGAGGACAAAAGAAGATCAGGACTAGTTACAGCACACTTGGGCATGTTCAGCCCCAAGCACCTTTTCTCCTCCTTCGTCTAGGGCTCGTCGATGCATCGCTTCCGCCTCTTCACTTTTCCCCTGTCTGGAGAGCACCACGCCAAGATTACTGACACTGATGAGAGTGTCAGGATGCTTGGGCCCAAGCACCTTCTCTCGCGCTTTCATTGCCCGTCGATGCATCGCTTCCGCCTCTCGGCATTTCCCTTGCCTAGAGAGCATCACGCCAAGATTACTGACACTGATGAGCGTGTCGGGATGCTCACATCCAAGTACCTTCTCACTCCCTTTTAACGCTCGTCGATGCATCACCTCCCCTGCTTCATACTTCCCTTGACTGTCAAGCACTAAGGCAAGATTACTGACACTGATAAGTGTGTCGGGATGCTCTTGTCCAAGCACCTTCTCACTCCCTTGTACCGCCCGGCGGTGCATCGCTTCAGCCTCTCGATATTTTCCTTGCCTGGACAGCAGTGATCCAAGGTTACTGACACTGGTGAGCGTGTCAGGATGCTCATATCCAACCACATTCTCACTGCCTTTTAACGCTCGTCGATATAATGCTTCCGTGTCTTCGTATTGGCCTTGATTTTCAAGAACATTGCCTAGGTTATTGACGCTGGTGAGGGTACTAGGATGCTCATATCCAAGCACTTTCTCTCGTGCTTTCAACGCCCGTCGATGCATCACTTCCGCCTCTTCGAATTTCCCTTGGCTGCCAAGCAGTAAGGCATAATTACTAACACTGGAGAGCGTGTCAGGATGCTCACATCCAAGAACTTTTTCTCGTGCTTCCAGCGCCCGTCGATGCATCGCCTCCGCCCCTTCCTGTTTCATTTGGCTAAAGAGCACCGAGCCGAGGTTATCAACGCAGGTGAGTGTGTCGGGATGCTCATGTCCAAGTGTCTTCTCATTTCCTTCCAATGCCCGTCGATGCATCGCTTCCGCCTCTTCATATCTCCCTTGCCTGTCAAGCACGACAGCAAGATTATTGACACTGGCGAGCGTCTCAGGATGCTCGCGTCCAAGTGTCTTCTCTCTTCCTTCCAACGCCCGTCGATGCATCACTTCCGCCTCTTCAAATTCCCCTTGGCTGTCGAGTACTAAGGCAAGATTACTGACACTGTTGAGTGTGTGAGGATGCTTACATCCAAGAACTTTCTCCCAAGCTTCAAGCGCCTGTCGATGCATCGCTTCCGCCTCTTGATATTTCCCTTGTCCAGAGAGCACTGAGGCAAGGCCATTGATACTAGTGAGAGTACTAGGATGCTCGCGCCCAAGTGTCTTTTCTCGTCCTTTCAATGCCCGTCGATGCATTGCTTCCGCCTCTTCATATTTGCCTTGGCTGTCAAGCACGACAGCAAGATTATTGACACTGGCGAGCACCTCGGGATGCTCGTGTCCTAGTACCTTTTCTCTTCCTTCCACTGCCTGTCGATGCATTTCTTCGGCGTCTTCATATTTTCCTCTAAGTAGTAAATACCATCCGCAATTAAAGGAGATAGTCGCTATGTGCAGTCGGTCCTGTTCCTGCCCGTTAGATACCCACTTCATCACCTCTTTTGCATGCGGAAACAGTCTTTGGCATTCAGTCCAGCTCTCGTACTGTCCATCGGGAAATAATTGTGCTATGATCACCCGGGACCGTTTCTGCCATAGTACTAGCTCGTGGCGAAAACTCAGCCATGTCCGGACCGATAACTGTACGATTCGGTGCATATCAAATGACGCTGTCTCAATATTAACACGAATAAGACAATAGCTGATCAACGGCGCCACTGAATCTTCAAAATGGAGCCCATCCCTATCGGTACGGATAAGGCTTTCGGGAATCCCCTGCCGATCAAACATGCTTATTAATGCTAGTAAATCCGTCGCCGCCGGCCGGTCTCGACGAATTTGCTCGAAGGATAGCTGCCATGTGGTAATGACCGTATGCCGAATACTGGGGTCCCGCCGGAGGTCTTTAGCGTCCTTATGCTGAAGAAGATGGGTCTGGTTCGACTCGCCCTCACGGAATAACTGAAGGTACCGGGAGACAGTAACCCGAGGCGATCGATTCGTAATATAGGACGCCGCCTGGGTGACTGCTAACGGAATATATTCTAGGGCCCGTACTAGTCTCTTCTCGTCCTGTCTAGTCCCTCCAGGGTTGGGGGACGGAATTCTTGCTCGCAATAGGGCGAGGGACTCTTCCTTATTTATTGGCTGAACTGTGATCACATGACTATCGCTCCCTACTAGATTCCGCGCCGCGAGGCCGTTTCGCGATGTGATCAGAATTGATCTATGCTCGGCCTGGGGTAGGAAGCTTACTAGTGGCCCTCGGTTATTGGATGTATTGCCACTGAAAAAGATAGTATCTTTATCCGTATTATCGAGCACTATCAGCCAGCGCCTATTTCGTGAATCACATAACTAACGAGACACGAGCTGGAGGATGTTCGTCTTCGGATCGTCCCGCCCTAGAATCTCCGTAACCGTAGCAATCTGCTGGTAGCCCTGTTCGAACCGCGCCGTATTGCTGGCGTGAATCTAAAATACCCATTGGTTTGGTGTCAATTCTCGTACGCGATAGGAATACTTAATGGCTGTCTGAGTTTTTCTAATAGGTAGTGAGATGAGTTTAGTCGCAATTAGAAAGGCATAAGGATAGCTAACCTAACGCCGGCTAACCCTACTAATGCCACCCGCTTATGACGCTGACCGATCGCCCTATGTCTTTCCTTGATTACTGTGATAATAGCTTCACGTCCCACAAACATGGGATCCTTCTTGAAAGGCACTGTGGAGTACGGTTAGGGCTTCGGACGCGACTGCGCTGTAAACAGTTCCCGTTAGCTAGAAAACTGAACCTAGAGTAAGTTACTTACTAAACCGACCCGCCACGATTGATGGCGCGTCTTTCGAAAATTGTTGGAGTCTATCGCGCACCGATTGATACCCGGCCGCGTCGCGCTTATCGAATTTTACGATTATTGAGTGATCCGTATGTAGCGGCACCTTGTCCTCTTCGTGGTCGGGGAGCTGGAGAAGAGCCGAGTCTGCGCTAACCGTCGTCACAAATTCCCTAGTGCGTTTCTATCGTCCGCTTTCCGGGTCCTGTTGCGCTCGTTAATATCTGTTATAGCCTGTTTTAGGTAAAGCCTACACGTACTAATACCAACCGCCTTGTCTGCTCTGTCTTATAGAAACTGACCACCTTGCGGTCTCGGATTAGATTTTTAAAGTCGGCTAGCTACTGGATAAGGAGATCCGATTTACTGGAGATCTGCTGTAGTAACTGCTCTCGCGGGTGGCCCTTATCCCATGCTAGTATCTGCTGAATATCGTCTATCACTAATCCTTTATATAGGATGGCAAAGAGGATCATGCCGTACGTGGCTCGATGTAGTGACGTGATCGCCGGGTGGTCTTCCTCCATCGTCTAGATAGCCCTCACTAGGCACTATGAGTTAATGTTAGTATATAATACATAATACCTAAAATCGGTTGGTGGTCCCACGTGAGCCAAGATAATCCCTCCAAAACTGTGTGCGATAAAAATCAGAGGTCTCTGCTGGAGCTGGTCACAGAGTCAGCCCAAAATTGCTACCCCTGGACTAGTCAGACAGCAGACCCTACCTTCTTCGTAGTCCGAATCTTCTTGATCTCCTCCATTAGCTCCCGCCCGTAGTCGAGGACCGTATCGACTCCGCGGCTTAATAGCTTCGAGTTGTATCCGTAGATCATAGTGCGGCACTGCGGAAGATCTTTCGACAGGAAGTCTCGAAGCTACATCCGACCGAGATTTCCCCTGCCCTGCCACGATCCATACGTATGTCCATCAAGTCCGGCAATCGCAATGATGCTATTTTGCGTTGTTAGTTAGTATTCATATTCTCGATGGAGATATCGGTACAGATCCTTACTCGGCAACCACTGGCTCACTGGCGTCCGGCGCGTAGAGCTGCGTGAATCCGAAGAAGTGGTAGTTAAAGTTGATGTCATTGTCTCCTATCTCAACCTGCCAGTTGCCAAGAGGGTCGAGTCTTAGCTCACCGAGGAACTGAGGCACCCTACCGCGAAACTGCACTAGCGCCACCCGCTGTGTGTCAGTTTCATAGCATGAAGGCACGATTGTGATCTCGGCCTTGATCTGCGATCTCTCGTCGTGGGTAAAGTTGTCGTCGAGTACCTCTTGTAATGCGGTCTTGAGATCCCCATCGGGCCGTTCCCTCGATAGGCCTGTCACTCGAAAAATGTGCGACTTTCTTTGGCTAGCCATCGTAGTTTGCTTTTAATAAAGTGGTACATTAGATGAGAGTAAACTGTGAGTCGTTTGTTGACGATGGTCAGCTCAGGCTTACCGTGAGGCTGAATCCACTAATAGGTGCGGGGTATCAAGGAGCGAGCATGCACCTACAGTCACTTCTGCTATCAAATCCTTTTACTATCACTGATCTACAGAGAGATAAGTTCACAGCTATATATAATCCAGTCTATCACTTGAACCTAAAGGGGGTTTTCTTATTTTTTACAGAAGCTGATCATAATGAAACTCATAGAAATCCTTCCCGAATATCACCGTTATTCAAGTTACTTTTGCCAAATGAGAGCTGCGCGTAGCGGGATCACATTATTCCGGCCGTGGAGACGATCTCGCGCGTCCACTGAGCGCCTTCGCAATACCCTGGAAGCCGAAGCAAATTTGAGGACTCGCTAGAGCGGAAGTGCTTGGTTTATCTGGATTATATATTGCTAATTACTATTAGATCTAACCACAAAAACTCTGTCGAGCCCTGGCCAGTCCGAGTGTTAGATTCACCGTCGAGGGGGGTCTCAGGCTGGATTCTTTGTTTGCTATCCGCACGGTACTTTGTAGAGCAAACAAAGAGAGCGCCGAACTCAAGGAGGGAAAGCCCCTTCTTAAACATTGCCACTCATTCCCTAAGATCCTCACTTACTCTCCCAGAAGTTTTTTTCGCCCCTGGCCTAGTCTTGTCGAAGCCTTCAGCGTGTGGTCCACTGGCCTATCCGCAATGTCGAAGAACAAGTTTCGCAGACTCTTGCCTGCGAAGGAAAAGGAGGAGATAGAACCTGTTGTTACAGAGGCAAAGAAAGAAACTCGGCGCAACATCTCTCTTGCTTGTACAGAGTGCCAGAAAAAGAAGACCAAGGTCACAATCTCAGTTGTTCCCAGGTTGGAGGACAGAGCTAATGTACTATTTATTATACAGTGCTCTGGAACGCAATACCTTACCAGCAGATACCTTGGGGTCACTGGCGCCGATTTCATTGTTCTCTCTATCTTCATGTGGACGGCCGTCACGTGCCTATCCTTGTCGGCAGCGTACCACACTCTGATGAACCACCCTCAACACCTATAATATCTCTGCCTGCGATTGGACATGCTGGGTATAGTGATCTTCATAGTGGGTGACCTTATCTTGGGCATATACCTGCTTTTCTGGTGTGAACATTTGCTACGCAATATCTACTGGTGTATGGTTAGTTGATCTCCTGTGCATAGTTTAGTATTTCCTCTTCTTAGACTGGTTTTAAATCTAAGCCTCTTCTTCCCTCGGTTAATAGAATGGAGCTTTCGGGATATTGGCTATTATTATGATAATGCGTCCTAAATTCTAGGGTTCAAAGTATCGCCTCTTACGAGTATTGATGCTCGTGGCGGCTGGCGTATCTAGTATTGCGCCCTTGATCTATAGACTCTATATATTCGGTATGTCGCCGATAATAAGAAAGGCTTTGCTTATACTTTGGCAAAAGTAGGCTTTCTTCTATCCGGGACTTTTTTTTATATAGTAAGTCTCCCAATTTCATACACAACAGAGAGATTAACCTTAATTAAAGTGGTTCTGAAGATCAGATTCCCCGAAAGTCGATATCCCGGCTAATTTGACTTATTAGGTTCCTATTCAATCTTTCACTTACTAGTAGTATATACCGCCGTGGTCTAGTTAATAGGGTATCTAGATGCCTTCGACTTTACGTAGGTGAATCTTTTTTGCTCGTCTCTTTATGAATCATTTTCCGAGATTAGATCTAATTAAGTATTATTAAGATCGGAGATCGTGAGCGGATTCACGCATAATACGAGTAAAACTGGCTTAAGGTAGTAAAGCTGCTATCTGTAGATTGTCTCCGCCCGCCTATGACCGAACAAACGTATAAGAATTATATTTTTGTTACTCTTTAAGAAAATTATCGTTTTAAAGTTCGTGGGGACTTTCCCTCACTTTAGATCTAATAGGTAAATGAGGTACTGAAATGCCCTAAGGGTTATAGGATAATAAGATCAAGAACTTATCCGTCCGGGCGGATATACTATACGATGTACACTCTGAGTGTAGATAACCACTATTCACTTAGTAGAGGTGGATAGGGACTTTTGACTACACGATGTAACTTTATTACTTCGGTCTATAGGCCTAACTTTTAAGCTATTTAATTGCGATGTTTATTAATCCTTTTATAGAGATGTTGGGTAGTTATATAATAGGCGCCCTCGGCAAAGGCAATAATACCCCGTGAGTCGTTAGATTAAGGGTGTGGGTACCGGGGATATAAATTTCGTTCCACCAAAGGTTCTTATTTCATAAATATATATAACTCTCTACTAACCCATAACCTAGGTTCCCATACCCCTATTTACCCTATCGACTTATGCGACGAAAAGCTTAACTATCGTAGTAACCATAACGTCAGTCTAGCCGCCCCCCTTCTTTTAACCTTACACCACCCGAGTAGATATCTATGCTTACCCTTCCCCCCGCCGCTACGCTTAATCTATAACTTTTTTTGCTTTGAATTTCATGTTCCTTCTAAATATATATAACCTCGCAGAGATAAAATACTAGCACGGACACCTAATTTGATTTAGTAGGACCGATTAGCTATCGGATGATACGACTGTATAAAGTCCTAAAATAATTAAGTTATATAAAAAGATATTACGATAGATAGACTATCCTTTCGTAGAGGGCGTCGTTCTTACGGAGTTAAATTAGGCTCCCCCCCGGGTGGATCCTGAAGGCTAGCGAGGCATAGATAGGTATAGTAACGCGTACCGTTACTTACGTACTATCCCATTAGGCTAAATGGTCTAGTATAAAGTGCTTTATGGAAGCACTTTTTACTATAACGGTATATATAGATAGGGTCTCCCGAGGGCCTCCGGGATTATATAGGTCCTTAGCATAGCTAGTCTAGATAGGATGCGTAATAGGGACGGATTCATCTTTACCAGTTAGTTCTCTTCGTTCTTTCTAACCCCTATTGTGAAGCTCGCTATTATAGCCTAATAACTTAAGAAATTATCTGTACTGAGGTAAGCTTCTGTAGTATTCTCGATAGCTAAGTTTTTCTCTATAAGTATCCTATACCGAAGTGTTAAAAATTGCCAATTTTGATAATTGTATATTCCTCCCGACCTCTAGTTCTCCTCGATACCGAATATCCTCTATATTTACTTTAACGTCCTCACTATCTCAAAACCCCTTTTAAATTAAATTAAATAAATCGATAGATATCTATTGTACTTAATAGTCACACCGTCTATAGTACCCGCACTCTTTATCATAAGCTGTGAGTTCTTTTAGGGGCTGGAGTCATAACCATAATCGTAAACCTTATATTATAGGTAATAATTATTACTAGGACTTAACTATACCGAAGGCTCCTCGTTAGACTACCTTAGTTAGTAGGTATTATATAACGGTTCTAATATAATATATTACCTCTTCACTAGGGACATTTTGGATCACGCTATCTTAGTGACTCTAGTTATCTCTATCTTTCTTATTCCTACGTAAAGATTCTTCGAGAAAATCTACACTAGGAAAAGAATCTAAGACACGCCGGATATGATAACCGTACTTTGATACCTAATCAACCTCGCTACCTAAATTAAGAGCCCTAGTTATAACTTACTAGAGCGATCCGAGTCGAACGGATACTACCCTCACGACTTAAGGCGATACGACCGACCCTATTAACCGACTTTATCCTAAACGTATAGTCCCTTAGGTTAACCTCCCCTAACTCTAAGAGTAAGCCTAGAGGAAATTCGATATAGCTGCCTTTACCTCGCGCCCGCTCTTCCCTTCTGATATCTAAATAGATTATTTCGAATATCTAGAATAAGCCGATTTATTCTGAAGCGTCCCTTCGCGATTTTAAGCGAGATACGGTAGATAATTTTGTTAAAGTGGTTATTAAGGCGTTACGAGATAATGAAGTCCTTCGATATAAGTTTAGAATCTAGGGCTAGGTCACCTTTTACGACCGCGCTAACCTATTAGAAACTTCGCTAAAGAGTAGCTTAGAGTAAATGAATCCTTAGAACTTACGAACACCCTAGTAACTTAAGAATACTAGGCCTAGGAGAGTTAAAGGAAGGGGAGGAGGAGCGGCGTAGGGGAAGAAGAGGGATAGCGCTATACGAAGACGTAATCGTCGTGCCGACTAGTTCTGTGTGTACCTTATGGCTAATAAATAATAAGTACTAGTATATACGGTAGAGTTTAAAGCGCCGCACTAATCCCCGAGCTAGTAGCGGGTTTATATTAGATAGATTTAGCTCGCGATATCATTAATTAGGAAGGCGACACGTTTGAGTTCTATACTACCCGCCTCGTCCTCGTCGCCGCCGTAGTTACTTAGATATTTCCATATATGATCGACTATAGAATTCGACACGGCTACATCTATATAGGGGAGGCATTTGTTTTCCTCTATATCCTAAAGGAGGATCCTATAGTTATTCAATATTTTTTGTGTATCCTAAATCAAGACGTATAGGCTGACGATGAATGGCGCCTCCACCGGACCGCTCTAAGTTAGGTGCTTACGTTCTCCCTTTAAGAATTAACCGCCGGAGCTCCGTCTTAAGAGTGGCACGATATAGCACATAATAAGCTCACCACCTAGGAGGTTAAATATCTAGACGTATTAAGAGAAATCCCCGAAACTCTCCGTAATAACCCGCCGGCCTCGAAATATCGGCCCTCGTACTAGAAACGAGATCGAAAAATACATAACATACGCTCTCGCGCTCGTTATTAATCAGGCGTATCTACACCAAAGCACTCATCGGCTATAAGCAGCGGCAGCGATTAAGAAACACGTTTACCATCCACCGTAGCAGCCTCGCGTAGCCGACCGAGCCGCGGCCGAGGTAATAACCGTTAATCGACTAGGGGAAGCGAAAGGACACGAGCCGACCGGGATAATAAACAGTCTTCTCGAAAAGACGGGTATTCTACACGACCATACTACACTATTACCTACATCCGCGGTATAGTCGATCGAGAACCTCTAGATAAAAATTGCCCTAACTAGAAATTCCACGGTAGTTAGAGACACCCTATAGGGCCGTAGGAGTTTATACGCCGGCTTTACCGCTAACTTATCCGAGATCGAGACCTAGGCTTCGAATAATTATATATCTATAGTCGGGCGGGCTACCTTATAAAAGTGACCCTTCTTTCACACGGATATAGTACACTATAGTCATTAAAGCTACTTCTATGAAGAAGTAGCATCGCCTTTAAATAGAAGCGGATAATTATTATCGCCTCGGGAGCTTATAGGGATAATATATCCCTATTTACCTTAGGGTCTTTAAGCCCTATGTTATATACTAGTATTACGGCGAGTCTATAGCCTAGATAATAGTCTTAAGCTAGTCTGTAATATAGCTTTAACGTGTTATCAGTAATAATAAATCCAGCTTCTTTTATCGGGAGCGCGAGAAAGCCTTAGCTATACTCTAGTCACGTAGAGTTATCTATAGTAATAGTAAGTGGCGTAATATGTTATGGGATGACCTAGGTAACTAATTGATTGTCATTAACTTAGAGGAGGTGAAATAGTTAAAGCGCCCTCGTGCCTTTACACTAACGTTAGGAAATACACGGTATGGTTATCGCGTAAAAGCGGGAAAATCCGGAGAAAGACTACTCTCTAGCTCTACCGCTATCTATATATAATACCCGATGTATAGCCTATAGTTACGCCTTATTTAAGTCCATTAATATTCGCATATTCTAATAACGAGGTAAAGTATACTCTGAATTTGTTGCCGCTAAATAGGTTACCTATATATATAAATATAAGTTATAATACAGATAAGCGGTTAAACGTTCTACTACTAATCATAAAACTAGTTTAAGGAGCCCCGAGGCTATCGTGTATCGCTTAAAATATATAATATAAGCTCTTAAAAGACTATTTAATTAGCGATGTTAGATATATATTCCCTTAATATAACTTTCTTAATCCGGCTTCTCCCTATGATTCACGTTTTATTTATCACCGGCCCCCTACTTCTTCCCTCCTCTCTTCTTAATATTTTACTTCGCCACCTAGCTCTCTACACTAGAAATAGTATTATAGGGCGACTTCTTCCGCCCTAAAAGAAATAATAAAACTTCTACTAGGCTAGATACTTACTCGGATATCTTACTAGTAAACTCACGAGTAAGCCCCTTAACCATAGTTCGGTAACTACTTAAAAACCGTGTGGTAGAGCTAAGTCGAAATGTTCTAATCGGTAAGTTTGAAATAAACTCTCTTATCTAAACGGCTAGGCCGAATTAGTGCTTCGTCTAGATATTCGATATAATTCGTGGTTATAATAAGTGTCCGTCCCTCTTAAGACGAGACACTATTAAGTACATTCAGAAATCCGGATAAGATAACTACTGACTTTAACTGGTTCTATTAGTAGCTTTACGGATAGTGTATAGTCACTAGAAATATAGAACGGATAATTAAAGTCTTTACGTTTAGCTTAAATCACGTTATAAGATTAAGGGGATATAGTGTAGGCTTTACGGTGCCTAGCGTCTACAGCCACCTAATCTACGTCCTTTATTTGCCCCTTCTATGTTACCGTATATAATATCTAGCTTTGCTTATAGCCCCGCCACTTTTTCTTCTAGGGCGTCTAGTTTCTAGTAGCGTTCTATAATGGTCTCTATCTATTATTATATGTGGTTGTTCTAGATATCCTACTACTTAATCTGCTCGTCTATCGCCCTAGACACCTATCGTTAGAACACCTTATAAACTTTTATGTCGGAAGTAGCTTAGAGATATGACTTACTGCACTTAGTCATCTAATCTATATAACTATAAGTGAGGAATAAGTTAGGACGAAGACTAGTTTAACTTACTACCGTATAAATGTACCCGCTAGTGCTATAGACACCTAGGGGGAGTGTTATTCTAGGTTATCTAAGTCGGATAAAGCTAAGCTAGGAGACCCCGCGATCTATTCGTTACTTTTAGTACGTTAGCGACTAACGTCGTTCTTAGTTATATTATTAGTATTATTATATAGTGGTTAGTCGTTATAGTCGAAAGGACAATTATTATCGGGAAGACTATAAATAGAGGAACCGTACCGTGGCTCCGACCTGAACTTCTCGCGCTAAGTAGCTGTAAACGCGGCTAGAGCTATACTAGGCTCGTAATTTAGTGGATAAGCCATAGAAATAGAAGTATATAGTAGTGTTTATTCCGGCACACCCGCTCTAGAGGGTAAATGTCTAATATATACCTAGGTATAATAGTATTAAACACTTTCTATACTTCTGTACCCTAGAAATCTAAGCCCTTCCCGAATATCTTCTCTACTAGTCTAGATTAGGACCCTACGTCGTGGATGGATGACTTAGGAGTCACCTTTTGGTTAATGAAGGAGGCATATACACCTAGATATCCCTTTAGATAGAGTAAGGACTAGTTTAACCTTCTTCTACCTAGTCTCGGCTAGGTAAGATTATTGTCGTAAATTTGCTCTATCTATATTCAATAGATATTTAAGTGTGTTTAAAATCACCCTTCTATAATATAATATAAGTCTAGTGTTACTTTCGATCAAATCGGCTTTGCTAGCCCCGCTAAGAGACTAGGGTTTTACCGTGCCCGGATAGGAACGGGTTTTGAATAGGGGTATAGACTCGGAGGAGAGTTAGCTGCTTATTTCTCTAGATATTTCGAATTATTTAGTCACACAATCAACATTTTAGAAGTAGTAGGGGAAAGTTAAATCGTGTAATTTTAACGGAGACTAATAGCATTATTTAAGGCTAAGGCTAATTATCTTAACTAGTATGTCTCCTCGGCATAAGTTTAAGCCGTTCAAAAATAACATAAATTCCCACCCTTCCGGTTCTTGATCTCGGTTTATCTACTAGGAACTAGGTTTACTAGTAACCTTCTATCGTAACCTACTTATCTCCCCTCGTTACTCCTATTATATCTAAAGCTAATTATATCCTATGGTCTCTATTAGAAGAGCAAAACCTACGAGACTAGCTATCTCGACACTAGCACTTAACGTAGAAGAAGAAATCGAAAGAATATTATCGTAATACTAGTATTATACGCGGACTAGAGTCGATATGTAGAAAATATAATTAACTCGTAAAAGGGATCTACCGGCGGCGTTTAATCTCTATAAGACTATCTAAACTTCACCGTAAGAACGCCTAAGCTATAGGGTATTAACGACCGACACTTATATCTAGTAGCCCTAACTCGCTATTAGCCCTAAATCTAAGGGCTCTAGATCCTTAGTCTCGCTAACTATTCTAGCACTTCCGTCCTAAGGTATCTCTAACCCGAGGCTAACGGCGATTATATAAGTATAAGCATAGGTAAGTAAGATAATCTGGATTAGAGCTAATTTTAGGCCAGATAATGCTCTAGTAGGGATACTTTCCCTCTAACGGGGACGACAGCATCCCATGCCAGAGAAACTTTAGAAGATATTTACTTAGGTCCTTAGGAAGTAGTGAACGATATTATCAGTTTAGGGTATAGGTAGAGACACCTATATTCGTTATGAAATAATTCTTATTTCTCATTATTACTATCGAGTAATTATATATTTTTATATTATCCGACGCCTTAATCGAGACCTATATTCACAATATTACTAGTTAGTTTTTTTTCTAATTACACCTAGTAGAGCCCTACTAAGTATAGGCGCCCTCTATATATAACGCGCTAATAGAACGAAGACGTAGTATTTCTCAGATATCCACCTTTAATTAGTTACCTATTAATTATATTCGCTACTATACTCTAAATAAGTTAGTAGATATAGTCCTAATACTAGAACCGGAAGGCCGGGAAGAGAACCTCCCGGAAGATCCCCGTAGAGTAAAGAACTATACATCCTAGTTTAGCCTAGAGTGACGCCTACACGCGCCCTAGTTAGGCATTTATACTAGTCTATATTACCGCCGCTTATTAGATCTAACAGAACTAAGATCCTAAAATAGGGCCTAGATAGTATCTAACACACCCTTTCGACTCCTTCGATAAATATTAATACCTACCGATTTACGGTCGTACGTATCAGTAGAGAGTTAGCTACTACTATTAGTTCTAAGCTCAGGAAATCCTACTAATCCTCTTTAAATACTACATAATATACCCCTAAATAGGATACCTCACTAAGGGGTACCCACTATACACGATAAGGATCTTCCGGTAGAATAGAAAATAGAAACCTAAAAGCTATTACGCTAGTTATATCGAAGTAGAGTATATTTACTTTTAGATCTATATATAATACTCACGGAGACGTAGAAGATTTTACCCGTAGCTACTATATTTAGCGCTACGTAAGGATATATAGTAATATCGAATATTCTCCAAAGATACTAATGCCAGCCAGGAGATTAGGTCTAGACCCTTCGATGATTATCTGCCTACCCGCTATCTTAATCGAAGTCGAAAGAAAACAGCGCTAGAGAGGGGATAGTGCTCTCCTAACCCTCCGTTTATTCGTCTAGGTTAGGAAAATCAATTACGGATCACCGGGGATCAATTCCGTGGCTAAGACCCCGCAATCTCTCGCGTTAGGCCAGCCCCACCCGTCCGCGTAGTACCAAGAGTCTAGTAGAGCTTATTTTCGCTAGCTAAGAAGGCCGAACCCAGACCACTATAGCCCTATTATCGTATATATAGGCAGTTCCCTTAAAAATACATCAACTATAGAAAGGTATCAGTCGGTGTAAGTTAGTATGGATTTAACGTTACATAACATCAGTAGCGTACGTGTAGGGTGCGTTAAGCTAAGGAAGCCACGCTACGGAGTAAGCCTTTGCGCGACACTAATATACGCTAAACCTATATACTTAGTTCGTTTATAAGACGAGCATACGACACGCTAGGATAGGAGGCTAAGATTATTTAGAACACGACGTTAACGATCATGACTAAGCTCATAGATTTCCACACTTAGCCTATAATCTATAAGATAATTGTCGAGATATGAAGCGGTAACTTACCGACTAGATAGGGTTTATACTAAGTGACCTACTTTTACTTATTGTTTCGTATAGTAATTTAGTATCTCTGGTATATCGCTCGTCGTAACAGTGTGGTTTAGCGTTCCTAAGCACATTTTTTTCTTTTCTTCTATTAATTAACCCTTTACATTTAGATTAGGTCTAGCTTAGCCCCTATTCACGATTCTATTCGCCTACTATAATTATAGCCATTACTATCTTAGCTTACTCTAACGATCTTTTACAACAATAATATACCAAATACCACTTATAATACTGTAATATAAGGGCCATAGGTTCTTAGCGAGGTAATATAATAATACACGAAGCATATAATAGCAGTTTAGCCTTAGTATCATCGTAGACCGAAGTGAGATAGAATATAAGCTTAGATATCTCAATGAGCGAAAGCTAAGTATCTTTAAAGGTAATATATAGAGCATATGGACTTAACTCAATTTACAACGGATTAGATATATAGAACGCCGTCTAGATTAGATACGGGGAACATAGGGCCTTCTATTTCTGCAAAAGCCTCCGAGTGATTATTCATATCGAACGCTTCTATATCTAGCCAGTCGCCCGTTATATCTATTCCCGGTAGCTCGCTAAAATTCTGTGCGTTTCCGTTTTCATCTATTTTAGCTTCGTTTTCGTCTAGTTTAGTTTTAAGATGGCTCATAAAAGAATTAGCGGTAGTATGGATATCGTCTAACGTCTGTTATAGTTCGGCTCGCGAGAGTAAGTTCCGGGCATCCGAGTTAGCCGTCTTAAGTAGTTACTCTAGCCTAGTAACCTCTCTATCTAAGCGTTATACCTCGTCCGACTACTTCTATATCTCTATACGGTACTACTAAATCTTATCTATTATCTTAGCTCTTTCCCTACTAAATCGCTATATATTAGCTGTAGCTTTACGCCGCTACTTATTATAACGAGCCGTTAACTACCGGTTAATCGTATCGGCATTCTCGATGTCCTTCCTATAATAAGCGTAAACGATCTTAAAGTTTCCTTTTATATCATTTTGATTCGAGGTTCTAGAGACGTAGGAAGTTCGTCCCTATTAAAAAATATACGAGTGAGAATTTATGCCCTATAGCTATAACGATAAAGAACGGACCGGTACTTCTCGAATATTAATTAGCCGTTACGACCTTAGTTCCTAACCGCCGCCTTTATCTCTAGGGAATATCCCTAGGGGCTACGTAAGAGAACTTCGTACGCCTATCGACCGACGAACTACGCGTTAGGATAGTACTATAGGGTTCCTCGAAGTTGTCGCTTCTTTTGGTATTATAGTAGGTATCCGATGAAAGATAGAATAATGAACCTTTGCTAGAAAGTTGTTCGAGGTGCGGAAGCGGGTAATTTATTTACTAGGTCTCGAGAATCCGCTAGCTAAACTACAAAATGTTTAACAATCTTAGTAAGGTGATCTTAACCCTATTTTACACGTTTTAATAGAGAATAACTATACCACTAACGATTATATCAGTAATCCTCTATCACTATAATATCTATCTCTATAATAGGGTCTTCGTATTAGCTATAATTTATTAGCTAGTTCACTATGAGAAGTTACTAGAACTATAAAAGGTCTAATCGCCTCCGATATTCTCTAATATATAATCTTAAACGCCCCGCACAGAACGATGACCTTAAGAAGCCCTATCGGACACGGTAGTGGACTTCTGGATTAGAGTCTTAAGTAAAATACTAATAGCTATAACTTTAACGGCCTAGTGCCGTATAACTCTACACTCTGCTTCGGTGATCCCGACTTATACGCGAATCTGCTTAAGCTATCGTAGTAGTCGTCTTCTCTCCCTTCGTAGACCCCGGGAAAATACTTCCGCTTATGACCGTTCTGATGCCCCCTCTATATAGCTCCGGGCCTACTCGAATTTTCCCGTTTACTTCATCGTTACGCCTTATAAATTTGTACTTATATAGTGAATCGGATAGATACTAAGGACTAGTATTCGCTCGTATAGCGCGGGCGGGAATCGGAACGAAATAGCGGGGTTTGTGTACGGCCTACTAAGGTCACTAGTTAGAAAGATCACTCCTATAGATCTAACACTTACTAACGGTATTAACCTTATCTACTAGTGTGGAGATAGGGGGAGACGTCTCGGAGAATCTTAAAGTTAAATGTAGCTTTATTAGTGCCCGTTAAGTCGACGGTTTTCGCTACGCCACTAATATCTAAAAGGTATTTCCGTTTGGCTTAGGGCGTTCAAAATAAAGTTACCCTCCCTCACCCGTTTATCTTTTGATGTCCTAATATACCTATGCGGACGGCGGCCTATATATACACTTTGTTAGTGAAGACCCACTCTAGGTGGAGTACGGGCCTAGGTAAGGTCGATCCGGAGAAGGGCAAAACGTGATTTATTCCTTAGCGGCTCCGCCTAGTACTGTGTTTTATATATATCTTATAAATAAACAACACCCCTACCGCTATCTTAAACGTGTAAGCTATGGGCCACTATAGAGAATAGAGTTTCTAACACTCCCTAACTAATGTAATCATAGGGCTAATAGGGTAAGAAATGAGGTCGCCGTCCAGTTATTGCATTATCTAAGAGTTATAATAGGTACCGCGTAGATAAGAATCTCGCCTACTAACGATCCGTCTGTTTGAGTGAAAGTTCAATGAATACTAAAGTAACTTAGATTATCTAAGGTATAGTATTAAATAGACGCATACGTAAGATGTCTACTGCTTGATTACATAACTTATTTAATATATAAGCAATAATAACCAATCGCGACTAATAACGTATTTCCTAGCCGATCGGGCCACCCGGCCGATCGGGCCACCCACCCCCATTAGAAAATTTCAAAATCAGATATCTCTACCAACACCCATTAATTCAACTAAATATAGCGATTTTTACATACATTAATCTTGTGGCCAATCTCCCTACACCCACTGCACCTAGGCGGGGCCCTAGTAGGTGGTTGAATTGCCTGATTAGGCAATTCGCCCTACTCATACGATCCTACCCCATCACCTTCCACTGGCTGATTTAGCTGCTCAACTAGCTGTAGGCCTTCTTCAATAGATAGGCCCTCTTCGCAGGGTATCTACCTAGTTGATCGCTGGCGTTTCTTGACGATCCTCGTATTCGCCATACGTAGATTGGAGACCTCCTACGCTAGTAATGCAGTTTGATGAAGCGCTTCGCTGTGGCCCTTAATAATCCGATTTAATATAGCCCCCACTAGGCTAGGAGGGCTATTTGACCGCTGATTTAGTAGATCCTTAAGCATTAAAGATTGCTTATTGAGCTGAACGATAGTTCTAGGCGTCTTTGGTGTGAATTGGCTAGAACTGGTGCTTAGCCGGCTACCTAGTGGTGTTAGCGTTCGCAGAGAGATATTCAGCTTTGAAAGGACCCTTTCTGCATTAATTAGCACTAAACCAGCAGCTGCGAAGCTATTTTGAATAGTTGATAGCTTTTAGAAGGCCTCTAGCCGCGCGTATTGGTAGTCCATTAAGAAATCGATTTTATCGATATGGTTATATCCTTAACGGATAAGATCGCTTACGAAGCGACCGTATGCCCTTTTAACCACTGCAAAACAGCCAACATCTAATAGCTGTAATAAATACGACGCATACGGAGGCATACAAAGAGGTATAATGTCGTTTTCTGCGCAGATTCGGTCGAATTGAGGTGTAAGATGGCTACCATGACCATCAAGGATTAGCAGCCGAAATCGGCCGCGTACACGCGAATTCGTTGATGGGATAAAGAGCTTTTGTAGCCAACGTAGGCCAATCTCATCGGTAGTCCAGCCATTCGCAGAGACCTCGATTCGCCAATCTTTTAGTAGGTTATTAAACCAACCAGCGATGGCAACCTTAGCTTTAAAAATCACGCATAGCGGAAGCGAATAGCTATTAGCGCTAATTGCCTTAATCGTAGTAACCCATTCGCGATTTCCTAATTGTAAAAGACGTGGCCGACCGCAGATTTCTGCCCGCGTAACAACCTTCTGCGTAGAAACAAGGCCCATTGCAAATCCTGTCTTATCAAAGTTGTATATATCCTCTGGTTGGATCCCGTTCTCATCAATTATACGTTGTACGGTCGCGAACCAGGCTCGTAGGGCTTTCGGGTCTTCATTTAATGCGCGTTTGTAGTCGTATTTCCTCGAGTATCGCGAGCGAAGCTCTTCGCGCCGTTTGATAAAGGTTGTTGGCCAGTTCTTGCTGACAGTAGGCGGAGGGTGGCTACCGCGTGCAGCTAGTAGGATATCAGCCATCTCTCGTACAGTAGCTTGCCTAGGCGCTGCTCCACGTGAATCCATAGAGATAATCCATTGGCAAAGCGAATCCTCTTCTAATTGGGTCAATTTATGACCAGATGGGCGCGTATCAACGCGTGAGGCCTGGCCGCTGGCGCGGTGTTGGAGTGTAGTGCGAGGTATATCGTATAGCTTAGCTGCCGCGCGAATAGAACTAACACGGCCTTCTTGCAAATCAGATAGGGCTAATAGGATCTTGCCCTCTTGGCTGGCTAATTTCTGCCGAGATCTAGGTCGAATTGGTGGTATGGTAGGTGGTTGAAGTTGGTAGGTAGCTAGAAATACGCGATTTTAGATGGGGTGGCCCGATCGGCCGGGTGGCCCGATCGGCCAGGAAATACGTTAACCTGTCTGCTTGAATAAATTAACTTCGGATAAGCCCTTGTCTATGTTTATCCCCTATAAGTCTAGGGGCGAATTTGTTCTTCTACATTCCAGCAGTTTAACCGACTTACTAACCATTTAGCGTATAGGAGATATGCAATTTATGTGTTTATTTCAGTGCACGTTCCTCTATATAGGAGGCTCTCAGCCAAAACAAATGAACAGGGGTAAAAGAAGGTTCGACCAACCGTGACCAATGCTTTAGCGCTGTTGGTGATAGAGATGCAGCGCACTTTATTAGATCGTTTGCAGCCCGTGATCGGACTAACTCGAGCACAGTCAAAATTATCTAATGAGAAGTCACGGCCCTGGTCGGATTGTTCGTAGTCACGGGTGGATATACAGGGATCCTCTAACAAACTCCAAATCACTAGATCCACAATTAGATTACGAGCCACGGTAGGAACTCCTTCTGGCTGTGGAGTATAAGCAGTAGGTAATATAAACCAGCGCAATTGTCTAGCTAGGGCGCGTGTAGGCGCTACTCCGAGATAAACTGGTATGGACGGTTCTTTACTCCGCGGCGATCTTCCTAGGGGTTCTCTTCCCCGCCTTCCAGCTCTAGCGTTGGGTATTCCTCTCCAATTCGGATCATGGCAGCTAACACTATCGACTAGGTGACCACTCAAAGGTGGATATCACAGAAATATGGCTGTATTCGTTCTATCAGCGTTTTGCACACCTAAGTGAGCTTATACTCAGTGGACCCTACTAGGCGCGGTCGTACCGCTAGAAAATAACTAACGAATAAATTGTGGCTATCGGCCTCGATTGAGGTTTCGGACGGTATGAAAATACATAATTACTCGACAGTAGCTGACAAATGATGAGATACAAGGGTTACTAGCTAACGAATGTGGGTACAGTACGTCCCGAAACTGGTGCAACCTCATACACTCTTCGAGTGATTCTCTGGCCCCACCGCCAAGAGGCACTAGTCCATATTAGGAATATACCCGGAATATCAATATTCCTGTATCAGTCTCAGTACCATGACTTACTCTCATTAAAATACGATGCTTTGTCTCGTAACTATGCAGTAGTTTTCGAAATCGGTTATACCTCCAGACTCTTACAGTACTGTACTCTTAAAATATGACTGTAAATCCAGTACAGTATCATGAAACACAGGGGGGCCGTGAGCTTCAGGGAAGGGCGAGCCTCCACCCCAGTCGGCATTACTCTTGAAGCAGGCCTTGACTATTCACACTGCGATCAGTCCTTCGTAATCAATATCTTGACAGTCTTGTCTACATGCCGAAATACCATAGCTGGCCGAAATCAATTTGAAAGATTGCTTCCAGGGAAAGTCATTTCTCTTGGAACCTGAGAGACCAATCTCCTATACTAGTTAGTCTGTTTCATATTCGTGAAGCCTTTTTATCTATATTGTATGGATGTAACTGCAATTGCCGCTTAGTAGAGAACCTGAAACAAAATTAATGAATACTCAAGAACCAGGGCAAGTGTACCCCGGATAACATGGCAAGCTCTCATCCAGAGTTACTATGATGCATCCATGGTCGTATTCTCGTGTTTTCTGTATAAATATCTTTACTTCCCTAGCTGAGTTCCCTACTTGCTCTCAGTTTCATTTCCTTCCAACATAACCACGCTCTTCGCTCCTGCTTTTCTTTTCTCTCAAGAATACCTGCCTCATTCATCATGTTGCACCCCGTTGCATTCCTAGCATTGATTGCTGTTGCTCAAGGACACACAGTCGCTTGGGTCAAAGGCATGTACTGCCTAGGAGGTCCCGACCTTTCGACAGACAACGCGAATACAAACACAGCCGTGGGTCCCCTATACAATCTCACCCTTGAAAAATGGTGGTTCCAACACGATCGCGGCTGTGACGCAGCACCTCCAGCGCATGGCGACATTCTGCAACTTCCAGCTGGAGAAACGTTCACGGTGGAACTTGCACACAACCGCGCGCAGACTACGCTTTCATACGATGGAAAGTATACCTCTGAATGGCCGGACGGGAAAGAGCACCCCGAAGACTGGGCTGCTCCTGGAAGCCCCGCCGACTGCATTCAGGACGATGGAGCAATGCATACCAACAACCAATCCATGGCCGCTGGCACTGCGTTTGCCATCAGCTATCAGTCTGACCTGGCTGCGGTAACAATGGAGAACTTGGCTGTGTTTACAGTTTTGGAACAGTGAGTTCTTTTCTGAAGCTTTCTGCACTATAGATTCCTGGGTTCCTAATATATGTGTAAAGCACCCCGTGGAAACGGGTTGCTACCTATGAAGTGCCCAAGGATCTTCCTGCTTGTCCTCCTGGTGGATGCACCTGTGCTTGGCTCTGGGTAAGTGTATGAATATTCAGCCAGGTTTTACTCAACTGACACCAGATAGGTCCCGAACGGTTGTGGACAGCCCAACATGTAAGTGTCCATAAACTAGTTCTAGTCCGTTAACTGACAAGGGAACCAGGTACATGGCAGGTTATAAATGCAATGTCACTGGGTCTACCTCCTCTAAAAATGTCGCCGCCGCTCAAGTTGCTGCTTATTGTGCGGATGATACCAGCAAGTGTGTTAAGGGTGCTAAGCAAATGATTGCCTTCAACCGTGAGTCAGTCATTCTCCCAGACGGTATGCCTAGAAGTAACTTGAAATCATAGAGCAAACTGGGAATAACGTTCAAGTCCCCGATGGCAAGACACCGATGTACAACACGGCGTGGGGTTGGGAAAATGGTATGTCTTCATCTACTACAACCTTACAATGAGAACTAATTTGCTAATAATAAATCGCTCGCGAAAGGCGCGCAAAATGACATTTTTGTTTAAACAAGGCCTGGGTTCGAACAAACTGCTATTGATCGAGCAAATGGACTGTGCATTCGAAAGAATACGCCAGTGTATTCCATTGGGCTTCATCATCTAATTAAAGAGGGATTCGAAGATCAATCAAGAGATCCGAGGAGACGGACGTATAGTATAAAATAAGCGATAGTATTGGTTACCTCTGTAGAACAGATAAGGGCTACAGAACCAAAATCACTGTTAAGCATGAAGCGGAGGGAAAGAAAACCAAAAGACAAAAGTATAGGGTCAGGAGACATAATAAGCTCCGCTTCTTAGTCCTTTTTTGGAGTCTCTAAGCCTCCTCTCAAACGTAGCATGTAACCTCCGTCTATTGTGGCCCTATATCCACACGGGAGGAGCCTAGGAACTCAAATAAACACGGCAACTATTGAATCATGCAAAGGTCAGCTTAGCTACGAATCGCCTATGGAACGTAAAATAATAGCTTCTCTCCCCGTTTCAGACGCCAATAGTTCGTAGATCGAAACAGATCCCAACAGTGTGGACCGCTAAGCCCCAGGCAGACATGAAAGAGCGTGTTACCTCCCAGCCGTTCGGATCCCAAGGGTCTTTCCAGACTAATATTCCCGCAGTTCCTTCCATCGAGTTGCATAGGTCTTCACAGAGCCCGTATTCGTCCACGAATGGTTCGAGGACAATCAAATTATCGCGCATTTGGGGGCTAGGGAATAGATCAAGCCACCGGTGATGTGGAGTCGAGAGCTGGAGCGCAGTAGGCTGCAAGCTAAAGGGGAGAGACATCACTTCATTGCCGGCCAGTGAGGGGCCAGCGATACAGAAAGGAGACAACGATTCGTCATGCATCAGGATCGATTGATATCCCAGGATTTCAATATTATATATCAGAGCCCGAGTCAAATTTAGTTGAGTGAGGCCTAGAAGAAGTTCCGTGCGGGGCGAATCGGTCAAGTAGTGGTCATGACATATGCATTCTAACTGACGAAGGACCCATTTTGTCTCTTCCGAATGAATCCCAAGGTTGTAAAGGTTCCTCAGACATGCAAAGTCGGTCAAGCAGTCGCCGATAACCGTTATCAGTGCTGTTGTCGGTGGGTCATAGTTGTCCAGGTTTTCCGCGGCACAGCGCCGGCGCTGACCTGGATGGGAGGAGTTAGATACCGCTATTGATAGGGGAAGGATGGATTTGCGACTCTCTCTCTTGATCAAACGATTCTGCATTCTCTTCCTTATTTTCGGATCGGAAATCCCGGTCCAATCATCCCCCGGCCGAAATGAAACCTGTAGGGGGATACCATGTGGAGGCGATACTTGTGGAGGGACATAGGTAGATAAATTGAGCTGAAGATCCATTTCCCTATTCAACAAGTAGAGTGCATGCCTAGAGGCGAAAAGTAACATCGGATATGGTGAAAGCGCGCAGGAAATAGCGAGTTGTCACTCTTGATGACATCGTTCTAACCGCTTTGGGGAAGCCCCACAGCTTCGGACTTTTTGAGTGTGCGGCTGACAAAAAGGCGGAAGAGGCCATTCTAGATTATGAGAACCATGGATAAGAATATAGAGCTGTCACCCAGCTGCATTAGCGCAACCTTAAATAGAGGTAATATGACCATCGACCCATCTTTATTTATTCTGAATGTGGTGAGTCCAACTCTACTCCACTTGCGGTGAGGCAATATTTCCTGATTCGCGAGAAATCACCCTGCAGCTCGCCTCGAGTACCACGAAAGCCCTCGCTCTGTCCAAAGCATCCCTTCGTTCTTCTCTCTGAATATATAAAGCGGGTTAGTTAACACTCATCTGTTCTCGGCAAAAAACCTAAAGTCTTCTACGCTGTGTCAGAACCTACTTCCCTATACTTTTACTTCACCTAAGCTGCCATTATGACATCTCGATACGCTGCAGCTTATGCTCATCCAAGTGGCCCCGGGGATGAGCGCCCGACAGCTGAACAGATTGTCCGAGATGAAGGTCTCATTGGAAAATGGATGGACAAGGTGATCTTGATCACAGGTTGCTCTTCGGGTATCGGAGTCGAGACTGCCAAAGCGTTGTCGATGACCGGCGCGAAACTATATCTAACAGCACGAAATCTCGAAAAGTTAAAGAAAGCTATTGGGGAACTTGCAGTGTCTCCAAATGTCCACCTTCTTCAGCTTGACCAGGAGTCTCTTGAGAGCGTTCGGAACTGTGCTTCAGCGTTTCTGGCTCAGAACAGCCGGTTGCACCTCTTGATTGCAAACGCGGGCGTTATGATGAGCCGCAAAGAGACCACGGAGGACGGGTTCGAGCTTCAGTTTGGAGTGAATCACCTATCACACTTCCTTTTGATCAACCTCTTGATGCCCGCTCTCCTCTCGGCATCCACGCTGTCATTCCAATCAAGAGTAGTTGTTCTTTCCTCGACTGGGCACAAATTCTCTTCGGTGAATTTCGAAGACATCAACTGCGACGGCAAGTTTGAGGCCATGCAGGCGTATGGGCAGAGCAAAACCGCGAATTTATGGACTGCAAACGAGATCGAGAGGCGCTATGGGTCTGAGGGACTCCACGCATTTAGCGTTCATCCGGGGGCAGTTACAACCAACCTGGGGCAGCACATGTCCGAGGAGGAGATCCAAGCCATAACTCAGGACCCAAAGCTTATGGCCAGCTACATTAACCCAGCCCAGGGTGCTGCTACTAGTGTATGGGCGGCTGTCTCGAAGGATCTCGAAGGTCAAGGGGGCAGGTACTTGGAAAACTGCCAGATTTCAACTGCGCATGATCCCGCAGGGGGAATCTGGGGACCAGGCTATGGTCCGCATGCATATGATGCCATCGGTGCCAAGAAGCTATGGGATGTCTCCCTGCAATATGTTTCACTCGAGTGAAAAATGCCTGTTCCGTTTTTTGGATTTAGCGAGAAAAAAAAAGCCTCCTGGGGCTGTAAGTAAACTTCCCAGCTGTAGAGTGCCTCCTGACCCGCAGCTGAAGGATCTCACAAAAGTGTTTTTGCTATTATGTTATCAATTCATGGAACTTAACGCCAGACTGCCATATAGCATTAAGAATGAGAGTTCTTCGTTCCGACGGGATGTCTTCTGTACTGTAAGTGGACCAAACGGTACAATATAGATGCGCCCACGAGAGCAGCTTATTGTAGTAAACCAGCTTTACCACGGCTTCTGAACACATCGTTTCTATTCGGTCGGAGTGGTGAAAGGATGCGTTGTCCATGACTAACACAGACTTTGACTGGGGCCACTTCCCACAATGCTGTAGAAGCTGCTCTATGAAATCCTCAAAGACGGATGCATCTGTTGAGCCTTAGAACACTCGAGACAGGGGCTGGCAGTATCTGATATCGCTGATCACGATGAAATTTACACACTTGAAATGGTGCCACGCCCAGTGGGAACCAACCCGTTCGTCTGAAGCCTACCCTCTTATCACATCCAGACTTATCCACATAGACAAGGTGGTAAGACTGAAAGTCTGAGAGATAGTGAAGGTATTCGTCACGAAGCTCTAGGTTGCGCTCTCGGGCCTTGACACGGGCAGCCTTTTTTGACCAGCCTTTGGATGCAAGGGCACGGCTGATGCTCGACTTCGTTGCATGAAGAGCGACTTCATCCCACAGAAAAATCGCCATTTCGTCGAGGTACAACGTGGGTTTTTCGAGCAGGTGATCGCACAAAGGCTCTAGCATGACTGGAGTGATGCTACGGGGTCGTCCGCCTTTATTAGGCGGTGCTTGGACGCTGCCGGACATCCGTATGTTCGGAAGAGATTCTCAGGATTGTACTCCTGTGGCAGCCAGCAGCCTCTGCCATCTGTGATGCAGATAGTTCCCCACTGTAGATCATGTCATAGATAAGCTCATGCTTTGAAGGGGTAGGTTTGGCCCATCTTGGTTCGACCACTCGCGATTGATGGTTAGAGATACCCCTCTCTCGGGACGTTTTCGAGGTGGGTATGGAGGTGTCGAATGTATTTAATTTACAAACGAATACATTCTCGAAAGTACAATGTAATCTACGTACGCAGCAATACACATACAACTAATAGGGATGCTCCGGAGAAACTCCCAATATAGACTAGTGTCTCTTGGCGGCAGGGCTAGAGAATCTCTCGAAGTGTTTAAGCGGTTGCACCGGTTTCGGGACGCACTGTACAATATCGATTCTCGATATTGATCCTAGGGCCCTGTACCTCGTGGTGACCAAGAGGCGGTTTTTTCATCTCGGTGCGAACGGGACTGTACGAAATAAGGCAGATACTGTACGAAATAAGGACAGTAGGGGTACCCCAATCCGGAGATTCCTCTTGAGTGGGACTGTATCGTGAGCGACGCGAGAAAGAAAAATGGCGGGACGGGCCGAGACGCGAACCCCTGAGCCGCCCGACCGCGACGAACACGAAGATTCACCCCCA
>CDHK01000032.1:0-25470 GCA_001048715.1 Penicillium brasilianum
CCAATAGATGTTCTGCGCTAAAGGCTTGGCAGCGGGGCCGAGGAAGAGAGTCGAAGAGTGGACTGGTGAAGCCGATTTCGAGAACGACTGTACCTGGACGACGTATCGAACTGTCCAGAGTCGGACTGTAGCAGTGGATCGAAGACGTGGTGGTTGATACTATCTCGATATAAAACTGTTGTGGTTGTGTACCGAGCGGGAGCTAACCCCGGACCGATGGCGGACCCACCCGCGGGAGGGCCCGAACCCCCTCCCACAAACACCCAAGAAAGCATCACCAGTTTCTCAGTCGAGGATTTCCAGCCCCGAATTTCGATTGAGACAGCCCAGATCATAGGAAAAAGGACGAGAAATGGCGAAGTTTACACGCCCACCGAAGGAACGGGCCGGATCACCACCAGAGAGGTGTGGAAGCTTATCGACAGCCTCAAGGACATTATCCACCGCCAGACGACCCTCATCGAGTCCACTAAAGCCGACCTAGAGGAGGTCAAGCACGACCAGAACGTCCTCCGAGAACAGAATGATAAGCTGCATGAAGAAGTCAGAGCCCTACGAACACAAATCGAAGCCAACCCACAGCCAAACCCGCCCAGAACATGGGCAGCGATAGCCGCCAGCGGCACCGGCGAACCGCAGCCGAGCCTCCGACGACCTGAGAAAGACCGGAACTGCATCCGCATCAGCACACAGAGATCATTCGTCGACCCGAGAGATAGTGAGAACAGCGAAGGAGATACCTTTGGGCGATATCTCTCCACCGACTCCGCTAACACCCATATCCGCTCTGCGCTGTTGAGCGCCCCTTCGACCCAGGATGCACAAGTGGCCGGTATTGGCACCACGAAAACGGGATACTTGATTCGCTTCAAAGACCCAGAGTCGGCTGACGCAGCCCGCAATAACACTGAATGGCTGAATGAGCTAGGAAACAACACAAAGCTAGTCAAGCCAAGATTCGGTGTAGTCGTACACCGTACTCCGACCGAGGACTTCGACTTGGAGAACGCGAACGATCAAGCGATCCAAAAAATCATGGAAGACAACGATCTAGCGGAACTGAACTTCCAGATTGAAGAGCTAGCGTGGCTCAAGCGGAAGGACAAGGTGCTAGGGAAGTTCGCATCGCTTGGCATCTGGTTCGACTCCGCAGAAGGAGCCGATTACATCCTTGACCGCGGCCTCCTTGTTGGACAAAGACAAATCGGCAGCGTGGAACGCCGTGAAATCAAGAAGAAGAGATGCTTCCGATGCCAACGGTTCGGACACCTAGCCTGGTCGTGCAGGGAAACACCACGGTGTGGACACTGCGCGGGTCAACACGAACGGCAACGATGCCCCCCAGGAGTGAGAGCCCGTTGCCTCGACTGCAGCGGCGAACACCCAACTGGTGATCGTCAGTGCCTGAGCCCCGCGACTTCCAACCCTTCCCAATGTTAGAAACGAACCTTCGCGTGCTACAGTTGAATGTTATGAAATCGGGGCCGGGAATGGAAGCTCTCATCAACGACCACCAAAGCCAGAACCTGGATGTCCTTTTGATCCAGGAACCATCTATCACTAGCTATCGAACACACGTCAACCACAGCGCTTGGCGACTATATCGGCCAACCGTTGAGTCCGACGAAGTTCGACCCCGCAGCCTAACCTATGTAAACCGAAAACTCTCAACTTCTTCACACCGGCAGATTCGGTGCAACCACCCAGACATCACCGCCATCAAGATCTGGACTGCCGACTCCCAGATTCTCCTTTTTTCTGTTTATATCGCTTGTGTCCCGCTACACAATCCGGGTGAAGCGTCGGCAGAACCTGCACTCATGGCGATCCAAGATACAATTTCAGCCGCTCGACAGGACGACCAGAGATCGACAAGCGTCATCCTGGCGGGAGATTTCAACCGTCATCACCCAATGTGGGGCGGCAACCACATTCAACCAAGGTTTATTGAAGATGCAAGTGAACTTATCACCTTTTTCCAAGACCACAATCTACACACATGCCTACCCCGGGGTACAGCAACCTTCTGGCCCCTTAACGACCCAGGGAAAAGCACCACCATTGATCAGACGGTGTCAGACCGCCCGGACCTGCTCGTTAAATGTCACCTCTACCACGAAAACTATGGATCGGACCATCGAGCAACATACTCGGAGTGGAGCCTCAAGCCCCACCACAAACCCACAACAAAAACGAGGAAAGCATACGAACGAGCAAATTGGGACAAGATTGGGGCTGAAATTCTCCTGCGGATGGGCCCATGGGATGAGATCAAAACAAGACCAGCTCTAGACGAGGCAGTAGAAAGGCTCACGGAAATAACGACGTCGGCCGTGGAAAACCACACTCCAAATCGACGACCAAGCCCCTACTCCAAACGCTGGTTCACCCCAAACCTGAAAGCCCAACAAACTGAAGTCAACTCCATCCGTCGGAAATGGCAAGAGAGCTGCGCGGAGCACGGACGCCATCACACACGGTCGGAGGACCTCTTTGAAGAGATGCAAGAAAAGCGCCGAACCTGGACACGCACCATTGAAAAGGCCAAAAGGTCCTACTGGAAACAGTTCCTAGACGGAGCTGGGGAGGGAAAACTGTGGAAGGCTGCCACCTACATGAAACCGCGAGAGAGCTGGGGACACGTCCCTTCCTTGCAGGTCGATTCCAACGAGCTGGCCGAGAATGAGGACAAGGCCCAAGCGTTTCTTGACACCTTCTTCCCCAAGATGAACGATCCCGTCGAAGACCCACCAGTCCAAGCGCCTCCGGAGCTACCGTGGCCACCGATCACCGAACTAGAAATCCAGCGAGCCCTCAAAGCGACGAAAGGCTCCACAGCACCAGGCGAGGACGGCCTACCAGCCCTCGTATGGAAGCACCTGTGGCAGTCTCTGAAGCAGCTCATCACCAGGATTTTCACGGCATCAGTCAAGCTAGGACACCATCCTAGGCGATGGCGGGGAGCAAAGATTGTGGTGTTGCGGAAACCAGGGAAGCCGGACTACTCGATCCCTGGGGCCTATCGCCCGATCTCACTCCTCAACACACTCGGGAAACTTCTTGAGACAGTCATAGCTCGACGACTGTCGTACCTCGCTGAGAAGCACGGCCTGCTACCCGATACACAATTCGGTGGGCGACCGGGCAGGACCACCGAACAAGCCCTGCTGGTCCTTGCTAACGCTATTGACCAAGCTTGGTATAAATGCAAAGTAGTGACGCTTATCGCGTTCGATCTGAAAGGAGCCTTCAACGGAGTCAACAAAATCAGCCTCGACGCCCGGCTCCGCGCGAAGGGAATCCCAGCCGTCGCTAGGAAGTGGATTGCGAGTTTTATGAGCGACCGGTTCGCCAGCATCGGCTTCGACGACTTCCGGACCGAGGTCGCGCCGCTGATCAATGCTGGCCTCGCGCAAGGCTCTCCCCTGTCACCGATTTTGTTTATATTCTTCAACTCCGATCTGGCCGACCAGCCGGTCACCTCTCAAGGGGGCGCATCAGCCTTCATCGATGACTACTTCCGCTGGCGAGTGGGCCGCTCGGCCGAAGAGAATTTGGCCAAGATCCAGTCCGAGGATATCCCCCGCATCGAGGCATGGGCCCGACGGACCGGGTCCTCCTTTGCAGCCGAAAAGACCGAGCTCATCCATCTCACCAGGAGAAGAAGCGAGCACTTACAGGGGCAAGTGGTCATGAACGGGAACACAATTGAACCATCAGCCAAAGCCAAGTTACTGGGGGTGATCTTCGACCACGAGCTGCGATGGAAGGAGCACATCCAGCAAGCTATCAAGCGGGCCACAAAGACGGCTATCGCTCTGGCTGGGCTACGACACCTACGCCCGGAACAGATGCGTCAGATCTATCAGGCGTGCGTCGCACCAGTGGTAGACTACGCATCAACCGTCTGGCACGATCCTCTACGCGATAAAACCCACCTACGTCACCTAACCACTGTACAGAGAGTTCCTCTGATCCGTATCCTATCGGCCTTCAGGACGGTGGCAACTTCCACACTAGAGGTAGAAGCACATGTCCTTCCGACACACCTCCGCCTTCGCCACCGAGCCCAGCGGACCATCGCAAAGCTCCACACCCTACCACGCAGTCACCCTATCTGGAACGCATTATCACGAGCTCAGAGACGGAGGAACAATATCGGAACATCATCCCGTTTCCCTCTGGCGGAAGCATTGAAGACGATGAACCTAGAAAGACTGGACGAACTAGAAGCGATCGACCCAAGCCCGCTGCCACCGTGGCGAGCCGAACCCTTCACAGACATCGAAATTGGATCAGACCGAGAAACAGCCGTAGAGCGAGCCGAAGCTGCACGGTCCGAATCGGACATTGTTGTCTATTCAGATGCCTCTGGACGCGAGAGCCACCTGGGTGCGGCTGTCGTCGCACTAGACAACGACCTGCAGGTCGTCGAATCCAAACAAATCCAAGTGGGACCAATGGATCGGTGGTCGGTGCACGTTGCGGAGCTCATTGGCATCTTCTACGCGATTAGCATGGTTTTCATGCTCGCCCATCAGAGTTTAGCCAACAGACAAAAAACAGCGACGATCCTATGCGACAGTCGATCAGCGTTGCAGGCAACTCAGAACCCAAGAAGCAGATCCGGACAGCGGATCATTCACGCGATCCTCCAAGCTGCCACCGAGGCCCAGGCAGCAGGCATCACGCTCCGTCTTCAATGGGTGCCAGGACATTGTGATAACCCAGGAAACGATGCCGCAGACCGACTGGCCAAGGTCGCCGCGTGCCCAGGCAAAACCCACCCCTTTCGTCCGCTACTCTCGAGGGAAAGTGCGCGCATCCGGAGTAAAATCCTTGATCACTGGGAACAGGAATGGAGGTCGTCTAACAAAGGCGGCCATCTACGGAAGATTGACAACACCCTGCCAGCAAACTACACGCGAAGGCTGTACGGGAATCTACCGAGGAACCGAGCGTACCTGTTGACCCAGCTACGCACGGGCCACAATTGGTTATCCACCTACGCTAAGACCTTTAGATTCCGCGACAACGATAAGTGTGTGTGCGGCGCGCAAGAAACAGTCACCCACGTGCTGGTGGACTGTCCGGACTTAAGGGTTATTCGAAGTAAGCTACGGAGGGAAGTGGGAGACGCATTTGTCAGTATCTCGAGTCTGCTGGGAGGCTCAACCGACGGTAAGAAAGGTAAACCAGACACCGTCACACGGTCTAGGACAGTTCAGGCTGTACTGGACTTCGCTGAGGCGTCACAACGGTTTTGGAGTCGTGCGCCACGAGGGCAGCCTAACAATGGGAACGGCAACTAGGCCACCGCAGGCCTTGACGAGGCTCCAAGGTCGTTTTCAGGAAGTGGAACATTCTACATGTATGTACCCGTGGATATATATAGTTGCTGTAGCCTGCATATCGCTTTTCATTGCGAGGGGTCAGGGTAAATGAAATCAACCAACCAACCAACCGACTGTAGTAACGTTTATACAAGTAGGCCACCATGGCGCCACCCCGGCATTTGCAGAAGTTTGTGCAAGTCGTTCTGGGTGATGGAACGATATCTTGTCCATAATCACAGAGATTCTGGTTCTAACCATCTTCCGTAATGCTAGAGAAGCTGAGCTATGAGCCCTCAATATAGTGGAGTCCGTATATCCGCGGAAGACACGCGAGAGGATGATTCTATCTTGGGCATATGCCGAGGTACCTGGCATCGCTTGTCGGGCTGGAACTAGGCTACCTGCAGTGAAGCTTTGTCAAGGGGCTTTGTCAAGGGGCTTTGTCAAGGGGCTTTGTCAAGGGGCGCCCAATCTCTCCAGGTAAAACCAACCCGTCTATCACCGCATTCGAATTCATCATATGCTGAGTGCTACGATTAAAGTCCGATATTTTATGCGGAAATCATGCATATCGGCGTTTTGCTCCCTTGTATATTGTCTCACGATCTTTCTAGTTTAACGTTGGCAACATGGGCTCTCCCAATAAAGGGTGAATGTATGTCGATCGGTGGAGTAAAGAGGAGTCTTGGGAGATGTAAGGAGCCGAGATCTGCCGGGTCGCCATGAAGCACAAGAATTGCTGGAGGGAATAACATGACGTAAATAATGAGATCTCTGCCGCGAATCGTCGACGATCTGCATTTTTTTTAGCACCCAATGGCCAAAAAAGGGTGGAGCTGACATCTTTTGTGAAGGATGGATGTCAGGGTATGGAGGGGCAGTGAAGTAGGACTGTATAGGAGTTTCGTGTAAAATATGGTATTGCCCTGAAACGAACGAAGTGAGAGAAAGGGATTTAAACACGGGATGTATGTTTGTAATACTCGATGGGCGGCGAGGAGAGATTGGGGGAGACCTGGCAGTGCCAGGCTGGCACTGCCGAATAACCGCATATTCTTCAGGATCTTAATAACAGATCGCTTGCTGCATTTGGCTACCTTGGCCATTTGTGATGTGGTGAGTCTTTTTACTGCATAACATGTGGACAATAACGTCACGCTGCCAGGACACGATATTTCGAGCCATGTTGTGATAGAAGGGAGGGAACTCTTTTCGCGAGAATGAATTCTTGAGGGGCTACTTTTGGAACTGTAATTAAACACGAAAATACAACCCAATCCTGTTTCATACGGGTCAGGTATTATACTGTTCGGTGTTAGAGCATTATTACGAGTATTTTGGCTAGCCAAGATAGGGTTTAGTATCATGTGACTAGGGTTACAAAAGGCATCTCATCATCATCTGTGATGGAAGGCAATAACGGACGGCACGTATCGAGAAGTGGGCACAGCGAACCGGGTCCATCTTCGCAGCAGAGAAAACCGAGCTCATTCACCTCACCAGAAAGAGAGGAGAACACCTGGATGGACAAATCACCTTTAATGGAACCGATATCAAGCCATCGCCTACAGCGAAACTACTAGGGGTGATGTTCGACCAGGAACTCCGCTGGAAGGAACACGTCCAACAGACTATCAAGCGTGCTACCAGAACGACTATCGCGTTAAGTGGGCTCCGACATTTGCGTCCAGAACAAATGCGGCAACTTTACCAAGCATGCGTCACGCCTATCGTAGACTACGCGTCGACAGTCTGGCATGACCCGCTGCGGGACAAAACTCACCTTCGACAGTTAAACACAATACAGAGGGCCTCACTGATCCGAATCCTGTCAGCGTTCAGGACGGTAGCGACAACAACGCTAGAGGTAGAGGCTTATGTACTCCCTACACATCTTCGTCTCCGCCATCGAGCGCAGCGCACCGTCGCGAAGCTACACACCTTGCCTCGCGATCACCCCATCTGGAGTGCACTATCACGAGCCCAGAGACGTAGGGATAACATGAGATCACGATACCGGTTTCCCCTCGCAGAAACTCTCAAGACTATGGACCCTTCTAGGTTAGCCGCACTAGAGACGATCGACCCGAGACCACTACCACCATGGCGTGGCGAGACGTTTACAGAGATTGAAATGACGTCGGGCCGGGAGACAGCAAGGGAGCGGGCTGAGACCACACGGGCCACATCCAACCTCGTCGTGTATTCAGACGCCTCAGGACGCGAGGGCCACCTCGGGGCAGCCATCGTCACACTTAACGAGAATAATGAGGTGGTGGAATCTCAACAGGTCCAGGTGGGACCGATGGACAATTGGTCGGTTCACGTAGCTGAACTCATAGGCATCTTTTATGCGGTCAACATGGTGTTCAGACTGGTCCACCAGCGCACAAACCCCATAAACAGGGTTCCTGTAACAGCAACAATCTTATGTGACAGCAGATCGGCCCTACAGGCGATCCAGAACGTGAAGAATAAATCGGGACAACGCATTGTCCATGCGATCCTCCAGGCAGCTACCGAGGTTCAGGGAGAGAATATCAGACTCCGCCTCCAATAGATGCCTGGGCACTGCGAGAACCCAGGGAACGACGCTGCAGACCGGCTTGCCAAAGAAGCCGCGCAACCGGGTAAAACCCACCCCTTTCAGCCTCTATTGACCAGGGAGAATGCATACATCCGCGCCAACATCCAAGCTCAATGGGTATCAGAGTGGAAATCTAGTCAGAAAGGCACCCACCTACAGCAGATTGACAACAACCTACCGTCAAGGTACACCAGAGGAATGTACGGAAACTTGTCCAGGAACCGAGCGTACCTGCTCACACAACTACGCACGGGCCACAACTGGCTAGCCAGTTACGCGAAGAGATTCGGCTTCCGCGACGATAACCTATGCGAGTGCGGCGCCCAGGAAACGGTCCGCCATGTGTTGCTGAACTGTCCAAACTTGCAAGAGCTGCGGGGTGAATTGAGGACAAAGGTCGGAGACGCACTCAACCGTGTGTCGAGTCTGCTGGGAGGCTCAAATGAAGGTGAGAAAGGTAAACCAGACACCGTCTCGCGAACCAGAACAGTGCAAGCTGTACTAGATTTCGCCGAGGCGTCACAGCGGTTTCGCAGTCGCGCGCCATGAGGGCAGCCTAACAACAGGAACGGCAACTGGGCCACGATAGGCTGTGACGAGGCTCTAAGTTCGTTTCAGGAAGAGGATCACATTACATGTATATAATCGAAGATATATAGTTGAGGTATCCTGCATATCGCTTTTATTTGCGAGGGGTCAGGGTAAATGAAACCAACCAACCAACCAACCAACCACTGTAACTACGGTCGAACACCATCATTTGTGCTCTTGCATTGGGCTTGAGGTAGTTTCACAAATTCTTGTGAATATGAAAACTTCTGTTTATTGTCCTATTGCATCCAAATATTGAGTCCGATTGATCCTTTCTCTGCCCACTTTTGAATCTAGCGCTTTGATTGACACAACATACCGAACGTCATTATCGATTTTTGGGAGCCAGCCCATCTGATCCGTAATAGGAAGCTAGCTGGGAACTAAAGCAGGATTGATCTGCAAATATGAGATACTCCATCGTAGATTTCCGTGTAGAGGCGCTCAGGCAAGTGGATCAGAATATTCTATGGGCTCGATACTCCAATTAGGCGCCTACAGCTAGGTCAGCAGCCAGAGCACCCAGTGGAAGAGAACCAGGTGGTATCGCGTGAGGCACGCGAATCGGCTAGTCAGGCAAAGTTCCCTCGCAAGAGGACTCCGACAAGATGTAGTGGTGCCGGTGAAATAGGCCATAAGATTCATCGATGTAATAAGCGTTAATTTGAGATGAATTAATATCTTATTGGTGGAATTACATTGAATATGAAATCGAGATTGGGTTTGGGTGAGCGGGCCGGCCGTGTGACCGGCGAGACCATGAATTACGTTAGGAAGTAATTGCTGCAATTCATCGGCTCTACCTATCGGCGACAAAATAATTGGGTGCAATTCACGGCCTAGGCGTGAGAGTTGGGGTGATCAGTTGGCGAAGATCAATCTGTTTTGTCTTAATTTATTTTAGCAACTACCAATTCGATAACCCAGAAAGGAATGCTTTGACTGGTCAACACTCTAATCTGCTGGTTGCTACATTACACGGGGTACTGTGAGTGCGATAAAGTAGGTATTGGCGGTAATCGAGAAATGTATTAGAGAGTCAATATATGAGTGTAGCCTTTTGAGATAAGCATAGATCTGACAGCTATATCAGTAGGAAGTTAGTAGGGGTTACCTCAGAAGACGATGGAGTTGAGACTAGGTCCACTTAGGAACGAGGCTAAGTTGCCCGGGATGAAGGGATGTCGGTGAGTATTACCCATCGACTGAGATACTCTACTACCTGGCGCTAGGACTGACAGAGGGGATGGATGGTTTGTAAGTGATGAACATCGACTGAGACGCTCCATAAATTAATGCCGTGACCTGCCAGTCCGCAGGATTGGTCTGGTAGCCGCATTTAAACAATGACCCTTCTGTCAGTACAGTTTGCATTTCTATTATAAAAGAGTCCACTCACAATTCTTAATCTTCGATCTTGTCCAAGCTTCGACTCGCTCTAAAGATGCTCGGCGGACCGTTTGGACAACGCACAGCTGGATTTGGCACGGATCAGCCCGACTTCCTTCCTCCTACTTTCGACCCAACGCCTCGTCGTATTGGTCTGCACTCCAGCTAAATTCATGGCTGACGATCGATGGGCAATAGCACTGAGCAGACGTACGAGACTCTTCGATGCCGATCTCCACACTAGCTTGCTGCAGTTGTAAGGTTGGAGTGTACTTGGAGCCATGTTGGGACACGGCTCAAATATTCGACTTACGTGAGATATCGGCGACGTGTGCATGGATATAGAAGGGGTATCTGGAAGGTGACTAACTAAGTTGACTTGTACGATTTTGAAACACTTGGGGCTTGTTCGGAGGTATGTTCTATAGGGTACCTGGCTAGTGGATCGGCGAAGACTTTTGACCAACATGAGGTCATACTTGCGCAGGAAGATTTGGCGGTGCTCTCATAGACAAAGAATCTAAGAGAGCTTGGGTTGCGTCAGCTCAGCTCGGCAAGGCTTATGAGGGTTTCTCTACATACGGGATATTGTGATGTTGTCTGGGCTTGTGTCCTACCTCCTGGCTAGCAGGTACGAAGTAGATAGGGCGAAATATCTACGGCGTAAGGGATCTGGGTAGCTTTAATGGTCAGTACGATATTTTCGTGTCAGTGTAGAACTCGGAGAGAATCAACGGTGAGAAACTCCTTATGGGAATCATCATGGAACTGCTAAATCAAAAGGAGTGACCCTCTGGCAAAGTACGGCAGATGTTCTAACGCTCAAAATGCGGGCTCAATGGTATACGATGATTGTTTCAATGCTCGCCTCACCCTTGTTGATGATGAGAGCTGAAGTTGGGTGTCTGCCCGCTATTGTCTGAATGTGATACGCAGGACGATCTCGAATTTCTGTTCGACTTCTGCTGTAAAGGTAGTATCTAGTCGTATAGGGCAAAATCTAAAATTTGCATAATCAATCTTCGATGCTACGGTGCCGATGAAGAGTCGGGAAGCCACCGAAGGAGATCCCCTTGGCGCAGTCGTGAGGGCCAGAACTGCTTATATCCTCGTTCGCACGCCTTTTCCGATCCTTGAGTTGAAAAGCCATTCTATGTCGATTGTAACGCAGAGCACCTACACTTCAGGAGCCGAGGTGACAGTCGTTTCGTCCAGGTGTAGCGAGACCAGAGGAAGCCGGTGTAGTCGCTGTCGTTGGTTTTGCGTGAGGTGGATGAAAGATCTAGGGGATGACGAGCCTACCCTCCAAGCCTCGACCCAACTTGCCCTTTCTCTCGCGACGCGACCATATAAAAATCCCTAATAGCCCTTCGCCGGCTTCGATTGGGATTATGTGGCAATTACGATGAGGAGACGTACTCAATTTCCAACGTATACTTCAATACAAGCTAATTGCAGCTGCAGCCTTAGCGGGATGCAGATGTAGCCTTGCTCCCGGACATTCCTCGAAACTTCGAATTACCCGAGGCAATGACGACGTGTTCATGACCTTAGCAAGTGGCTTTTAGGATATGGGGGTGTAAGTCGAGGAATTCATACTTATCAGACGCTGATGATCTCGCTGGAGGTCTCGCTAGAATCACTCTTGCCGGGCAAAATTGAGTAATTGGATCAGGTAAGAATCTCATGACTCACACAAAGAGCTGCCTCACCTACTCTGGAGAGAATGGGTGATTTGGCAATCGCCTATGGCTGGCTGGTGGGGGTAGATTATTCGTAGTGTTAACATCGAGCGGTTGAATCTAAATAGATCGGCTGGTCGTAACGTTTTTCAGCACAGTCTCCGATTGAACTGGGCTGACAAGGAACTTACCTGCGCAGCAAGACTCGCTTGCCTTCTCATCGTCAAAGTGTAAGTAGAATAGACATTATTATCTCGACTTGACTCAACTGGTAAGTATGTGCAAATGTACAGAAAGTTTGGGCCTAGACTAGACCGAGGGCCTGGCTAGCCGGCACGAACACGAGTCGAGTGGAGTGAACCGCTGAGGGCCTAACGAGAGCTGCATGGGTGTATACTGTTTGCATGAGTGACGGCAAGGGCTTGGAGAGTCAAAGGCGAAGAACTTATCATGGGCTGGCTGCTGCTGAGCATCTAATGGCTTCTTAGTGCGAGGGAAACCATCCAATGCGACAAAGCAGAGGTCTATTATCTAGACAGAAACCCCGGGAAGAAGGCCATATTTATAGGTTTTTGGCTCATCTTGTTGCCCCGTGCCTCATATTGCAATGCCGTGGACTTGTCTGCATGTCGCCAATCTAGAAAGCCTCATGCACATCCAAAGTGATGCTTGTTGAACCTCTCCCTACTGCGGCGGTGGGGTGGCCAACAATGAAGGTGATATAGTGAAAGGCTTTTCCGAGAGCCACGCCATGGCAACAGTTCTTTGTGCTACATCTGGTGAGGCAGCGGTGGCTTTTCCCAACATTCACCTTTGTTTGTTCAGGCTTCAACCTTGTATCAACAATCAACATTTATAAACGATGTGCGGTGGATCCCCGCTTCACTACGGCCTGCTATATTATCCCCATCATTTCATTTTCAGTATTGGCTACGATTTGAAACCGAGCCTGGTAAACGTGTTGCGTTCTGAATCAGTCTACGTCAACGCGCCCTCATTTGTTGAGTACGGTCGCGCATGAACACGGTTACCATCCATGCAGAGGCCTCCATTGAGTGTACCCGTACTGCCATATTCGAATTCAGATTCCCCGCGTCCACTCAGAAAGTAATTCTCCAATTCTATTGCAAATCACGCTAGTTTACATTCGGATTAGCTGCAGATCGTGGCTTGCATGCTGCGTACAATACAGTCACTGGTCATTAGTGTTTAAAACATGGTACTTGAGCCCACGGCCATAAAGATTGGTAGGGTAGGTACCTTGTCTCAAACAATTACGAACGGTAACCGTATTATGTACACGCCACGATGTGCAGCTAACCTGAATATTCACCAGCGCTTCTTAGGATAGAGTTAGAGAATTATTTTCTGAGTGGACGACGAGGAGTCTGATTTCGAACACGGCAGTGCTACAGTACATCGGGTGTGTAATTTTGAAAATTGAAAGCTACGTCCTTGATTTGCTCATGCGCCAGGAAGCGTCGTCTATCGAACACGAGGGGATATATGGCCAGAAACGAGACTCGCTGGGACGATGCCGTAGAGATATAATTTGGTATGTGTAGATGAGCCGGAGACCAACACCTGCCCGAACAGTGTCCTTTTGTATTCCCTTCCTCGTTGCGAGCCAACAATGACGCCCACAAAGGCATCTTCCTAGGTGCTATTGCCTCAAAATAACAACCGAAATGCTGCTCGCGCCGGTCTAGCCTCTCATCATTACCCACTGCGAATGTTTGAGTGACCCCCGTACCTGGCGCCCAATCTCCACATAGTCCACCGCTCGCTACAGATAATTTCCCATACAAGGCGTAGGCATAGAGATGAGGACAAACACCCTTATCTATAATTACTGCCGTCTTGCAGGATGTGAATTGTTGAATACACTTACAAACTATGTTAACCTATTTACGGCACGGTCGGTTTAAAGATCATCTTAACTCATTCTGGAAGCTGTAGGGCTCCTAGAACGCTCATTTAAGATCCCAGGGCCAGACCTTTGGTTGGGGGGATCTAGGTGAGATGGCCCTGGGGCCGGCCCTCTGAATTTTTGCGCAGGCTTCTGACCACAGCGGGTCACGAGACGAATGGTCCTGGGATCTCCACCGGTGATATCGCGAATGACTGAACCGAATCTGGGAATGCATCCACTCGCCCCAGGAGCTACTTGGTGCTTAGGACTCTCGAGCCAGATCCTAGAGCCTCTGCTCTTGGTCTTGGGACCAGGAATGTGCTTTCAAGGGTTCAAGTAGGATATCACTAGGATGGGTACTTTGGTTCCACGTGCAGGCTTCTGGTTCTAACTTCTGCGAGATATCTAATTAAAACCCTGTTAGGAACATACATGAAGTCTAAAGGGCGGATGGTGACATAAAATAGAGACCCACTTGCTGCTTGTGGTGTAGGCCACTGAACAGTCTTGCATCTCATATCTCTGTTCTTCCGTATAGTATCTAGGCGGGTGCCACCATTTTGCTTCAAATATGGGTCACCCTAGATGCGATTAGCCCTGCTACATTCCTCGGTCTACGTATTGGTTATCTAGGGCCAACCCGCTATAGGTTTCCTTCGTGTCTATTGCTGATTTCGAGACACTGTCAAACTCTATGTATCCATGAAAATCTCTCAATATATGTAAATCTCGCTCGTAGAAGCCCGGTCGGCTGCTCCTCGAGGACTAGATCATTTTGTCTCATGGATATCGGCAATTTTTCCTGATTTGCTCACATTCGAGAATATTGACTCGCATAAATTAAACACGAAATCAGCGCTTGTGGAGGCGTGTGAGTGGCTTTTTAACCACCCTAGCTAACAGTCATGGCTTCAGACAAGACAATCAACAGATACCCACAGGGACGTACAAGCGACGGTTGAAGCAAATTGGACGGTGGAGAACGATAAAGGGTAGCGCTTTTGTATTCCCCGTTCCTGATCTGATATTACAAATATGCTCCTATCGCCAATTACTGAATTTCTTAGTAACCGATAACGACCTCTACTAATCCCACGGAAGGGGACACCATCCTGAATCCTGAAAACTAGTCACCTAGAATTCACCTTGACCAAAATTCGCCATCTAAGATCCACTGACTCTTGACTCTGGCAACCGCGCCGACCGTCGAAGTGACGGCCTGGTGCGAGATTCCAAGACCTGAGAACTTCCTCGGGCAAGCCGAGCTGACCGACGCACACCGTGTTCCACGCCATGTTTCATCAACTGCCCCTGAAGGAAATAAAGAATCCGAGGATTTGATGCAGCTTCCATGGCACTTCGCAAGTGGTAGATATCTCTTCCACGGTGGTCGCGGCAAAGACTCCTGACAACGTGCTCCTTTCCGTTCCGGGCTGCCAGTCTCAGGGCTGACTCCCCATATCGATTAGTCCCCGCAAAATCGAGTCGATCGTCTTGGAGCAACAGCTTCACAATATCCAGATTCCCATAAGAGGCAGCAATATGTAGTGCTGTGTCGCCAAGAGAGGTCTTGGCGTTGACGTCCTGTCGAGACCCTTGTTCAAGAAGCAGTTTTGCAACACCATGGGAGCCGATCTCGATCGCGATAAATATTGGAGACTTGTCCCAGTAGGGTTGATTGGCATCAACCACTTCAAGAGAGACAAGTCGGCGGACAACTTCCAGATGTCCCCTGTCGGCGGCAAGATATATGGGAGGAGCGTGCGGTACATTCAATTCTAGATCGCTCCTAGTAAGGAGAAGCTCCAATATCCGCAGATCGCCCTGGCCTGCCGCGTAGCTGAGGGCCGTCCACCCCTGCTCATCGCCAATGTTTTGGTCCAGTGAATCCATGTCCACAAGCAGGCAAGCGAGACGAATGTTTCTGCCTTCAACTACCAAGTGAAGAGCGGTCTTTTGGCCAAGGCAGCGTCCATTGAGATTGGCTGATTTCTCGGCCAAAATCTGCAATGCGACGAATCGGTGGTCTTTACGAGCAGCCGCACAGAGAGGTGTAGCTCCTACGTTGTCAGAAGCAGCAATTTCAATTCCACACCTGCTCAAAAGGAGCTTGGGAACGTTCCCTTTATGCCCCTGCCCAGCAGGATCAAGTGCACAATATGGACTGAGCTCAAGACAGGTCTGTACTCGAGTCGGGGGTAGAGGTATTCGCGAGACATTCCACTGTCCAGCCATACAGTGCAACCAAGCCGAATATAAGCGGGAGCACGCCTTCCAAGACGCACAATGGCGGCTGGAGGACAACATCCTGGCAAGACTTCGAAGGATTCACATGCTCTATCTGTGGCAATCACGAACACTCCAGCCACACTCGCGGCGGCATACCACAGCCATTCCGCCAGCGGCGATTCATATACAGCGTCATCTGTCCGGCCACTTGACTGGAATGACCTATACCTGTGGGGTCCCGAAGTGCCAGCGCCGCTTCACGCGTTGCGATAATCTCAAAACCCATTATGCCACGCATCGAAGACAGGGCGGCCGCAATCGCTACGTGGCGACTCTGAATCGGACTAGATCGGCCTACCATCCTCGTTTCTGCGACGGCTGACGTCCAATCGCTGGCTGGTCACGAAGGGAAACGTATGCTCGTCTGATATGTAACACAGAGTATGTCAAGGGATGCACAGCAAGGAGCACGAAATGTGCACTACCCTCTTGTGGTGGCCCGCTAGGTCAGCGAACTTTATCTTTGCTGACATGTGAGATCATTGCATTGACACGGTGCAGGGAGTTGATGGTTCAAATCTTTGAACATTGTCCGAAAATCATGATGCGCAGTGGATTCGAACGCAGGACCTGGAAGTGAGAACAGTTACCAGTGGGCCCAAAGTGCATAAAAAACTCCGAATGGTTTGATGGTTGTCCACTTTTCCTCCCGCAAGATCATTGACATCCCAAGGTTTTCTGGGCTTTCAATAGGTTTTTGTCCCTTTTCTGATCAAGAATTGATCGGGAAAGCAATAATTAAATGTCTATTGTACGAGTTAGATCTAGCCCTAAATGAATGGCTGAATGAGCTCCCGACACATAACTTTTGGACAGCCTTCGATTAGCTCGGATTTTAGGATTTCCCCGCCACTGTGAGCCCAGCTCCCTTGCGCTAAGAAATCTAGACACGGTCTGCATAAAACTTGCTTCCTCAATAGACAGGAAGTGAAAACATGAATGAAGTCAAAGAAATACAGGATTATTACGTCGACTAACTAAAGCTATCCTGATAGAAAGATCAGGCAAATCTAGTTATCAATTGCGCAACATCCCCTGGCTTGTTCTCCATGGGGTAGTGACCACCATTTTCGAGCATGATACCTTCTGGTGCCCAGTCCGCCATATTGTTTTTGCCGATTACACACAAAAGGGCCTCCTTGTAACCTCTTCCCAATGGATCCCGTTCTCCGAACACGACGACGCTTCTCAATCGTCTCGCAGGGGCCTCGTCCTGGTCGCCACTTCGATTCTCCCTCAGGTAGCGACGTGCACCGTCAATTTTCTCCGATAGCAGGGCTAGGGTGTTCAGATCACTGAAGCCTTTTGGACAAAAAGCTTCACATACCTTCCACAGTGGCTTCTCGCGCAAATCCTTGAGGAAATGTGGCGGTATTCCGGTGCTCATGTAGGCAAAAGGCTCAACGCTCGGTCCAGAATTGGCTGGTAGGTGCCGGTAAGGTGCACCGTAGCCCTTAGCATCCCCTCCTGGAACTTCATAAAACATGAGCCGCGTAATAGTGGATTGGGAAACATATCCATCTAGGACTCGAGTGAGGAGAAACCATAGCCCGTTGAGAACGCGGCCATTCGGGCCCATTTCGTTGGGTTGGCATGGTAAGAATGAGTTGACGAGGAAGAGCCCACTGCATGATGAAGGAGGAAGATAGGGGATAGAACATAGAGCCACATAGCTATAATGTTGTTATTACTTCGTTAAAAAAGAGCCGTGGAGGAATGGGTAAATACGCGGTTGCCGTATGTATGAGGAAAAGGCAAATTCAACTTACCCACCCCAATTATGTCCTACCAGCACAGCACCTTTGAGCTGCACATGGTTTACAAAGACCATCAACGTTTGCATGTGAAGCTGGAACGTAACAGACTCTCTTCGTGTTGGCTTGTCGCTTCGTCCGTGGCCAATCCAATCGAGCGCATAAATTTCATGGCCCTCCGCGAGAAGTCGAGGCATAATCTACATAGGGGCACCTGTTAGTAGTGTCGCAACGTCCGTATAACAGGATCATCTGAAAAAGCTTAAACATATTCAGACACACCTTTCTCCACATATAACTCCAGCTCCGACTTCCGTGTAGAAACACAATGGGCTTTTTCGGCAGAGGTGAACAGCTACCGTTATCACCTTCCTCTGGCCTCAGATGGACGAATCTCGCTCTTGCACCACAAACGCTCAGCTCTTCAGTGTGTTCATTCCATGAAAGGTCCTTCATCCACTCCTTTCCGGATTGTTCGACCCTGATTAAATCATCGTCTCGAAAAATATATTTTCCCTCAAGCTGAAGTTGAGCCAGCATCGCCAACTGCCTCCTATGGGATTCGGTTTGCTCAATGAGCTTGTTCCACGGGAAGACAAGGCACCAGATATTTCCGAAGATGTTCGGAATCAAACCAATCAGGACTTGTAGAAGGTATGTGGGGAGAAGGACGCTGATTGCGAACAGCTGGAATATAATGTAAGGTAGAAGGAATACACTTATACTTTCGTACGCTGCCCTGATGGTGACAAGGATCTGTCCAACAGCCATGCGTAAGAAGCAGCGGGTGAAGCATAACGCCGTCAAGTTCACAGATTGCGCCTTCTCCGACCCCCAGTTCAGGACGAGCGGCTTTCTCCAGGCCATATTGTGAGAGTCAGAGGAGAAACGATTTCTGAGAAAGTCTTCTCTCTACCAAAGTGATTAATGAAATTTGGCAAGATCCTTCCCTCTAGATCAGAGAAAGGAGAGATTAATCATTTATAGTTCGCATTCCGGAAAATGCGAATTTTCCCATCTTCTTTGCCGTTGTTATCCCCCTTGGTATTTCTATTCTAATCCTTCTAAAACCCATGTGAAAGGTATGTAAGCCAAGAATGCGCCAAGATATTAGGAAGGACAAAGCTCCTAAATACTCGAGCTCCATTCTCATGGTCGGAAAAACGGGAAATGAGGTTTTGAAACAACTGCGCTTAGAAATTGTTGAATTCAGTATCAGTTAAGTACGTCGCAACTATTACTTGTAACACGGTTAGGATCCATGAGCTAACTTGGGCACGAGGCGCGTACGTACAAATCTGGCAGTAAGCGTTCAGACTTAAAATTCCAGTCTCACAGTATCCTGGGGTGATTTGACCCCCCCCCCCCCAACCCCAGAGGACTGAATTTAATCGCAGTTACAGTAGATTTCGAAAACAATTTACCCCCTAGACATTTACTTTTACTCTCCCGGAGACCCACTTTAGCGCCTCGTCCGGATCGCCCTGGTTCTAGATTCTCCTACAGCCAATGATACGACGCCATGTCTCGAGGAAGGGGCTCTGTCTAGCCAAAATTAGTTTAGTGCAATCTAAGTAGAGCGCTGGGATAGAAAGCGTGTGTGTCTTAGAGGGGAATCTGTTTTCGAAATCCTCTATAAAGGAAGCGTAGACATAGTGAGCTTACTACTATATAGAAATAATTCGCCCTTACACTCGCAGCCATTACTGTATGCCAGCAACATGACGACTTTCATGTCGCCAGTTTCCACTAGAGGTTTCCTCGCACATGTCTCTGCCATATGCAGTGGAATCATTGACTCTAGACTGATTCAGACTCGCTGTTATATAATCCATGAATAATGGCTTTAATTGTCAAGTTGGTTCAGCTAGATTCGGCCGATTGGCTGATGTGAGTCTTGTTAATTAACGTTGCGGTCGATCTCGACGGACCGTGTAGAGCCTCTGAAACAAATCTTAGATTCCGACTGCTAAATGTCGCTATAAACGTTCGAGTTCCTTTGATGATTGTGCTTACATGATCGCGTTTTATACTTGCAGGGGTCCATTCAGGGGTTGTCGCCTAGCGATCCCGCGCCAGGTGCCACCCACTTGTAGAAACAGGATAGGTGAGAGCTCTGAGATGCCGGTTCTCACATTGGCTCTGTCTTGATGACTCGAAACGATCTCTCAGCCTCATCTCAAGAGAGTGGTGTTGCCGCCTCCTGCCATGAAAGAATGCGAACCTTTGCCCACGCGGCCTGGAAATATCCTGACAGATCTTGCGCACTGATAAATCACTCTTTTGCCTCCAGGAATCCGTGATAGGGTTCCCGGAGCCGACAAGGCTCCCTGGAGCTCTCAAGCATGGTCCTCGAATGAACGTATGGCCAATGTCGAATATAAAGAGATCAGTACCATCTTCAAAAATAGCTACAAACTCGTCTCATTCACAAATTTACTGCCGTTAGCAAGATTCTCACTGTCTCTAAACGCTCATCCTCCGCGAAGATCAGTTTAATGTCACTTCTGCATACCCTCCACTCTTCCTCCGCTGATTCCCTATAGGATATACTCAAAGTCCTTCCAGGCCAGATCATCTCACATATTGTCTCTCAGCTAGACTTTCATGACCTGGGCTCGCTGGGCATATCATGTCGAGATCTCTACTGCATACTACAGCCCCACATCCTCAAGTGGAACATTCAGCGTCAGAACAGTAGTCTCCTGCACCTGGCAGCCAGAGACAACGACAATGCTCGGGCGGAGCTCATGCTTCTTCATGGTGCCGATGCCAACACATTCTTGCGTGGGAAGACTCCTTTAATGAGAGCTATTCAATATGGAGCGTCAGATGTTCTTGGGCTCCTGCTCAGTCATGAGAGAATTGACTTTCGCATGCAAAATAGAGAGAGAGAAAGTGCCTTGACATACGCCATGAAATACGGACGCTTGAGAGAAAGAAAGGCGATCCAGCCCGAGAGGCACATTGCAATTCGCGACGAACACGATCAGGGTCTGCTTTCCTTGGCCACTTTCAAAAGTCAGATCGGATGTCTGCGGAGGCTACGGATTACATGCAACAATCTGAGAACCAAGGTCAGCCAATGTCATAGGTCAAAGGGCATGTGACGATGAGGCTAGTTTTGAGCGTTGAATCAACCGGATGAGCTAAGCCGACATCGAGGTGCCAAACCGCGCACTCAATTTGTACTCTCTTGCTGATTGTGAGGGCATTGGGAGGTCATTAAACCGTGAACGCCAACGTTGAAATTACAAATATTACGCTGATAGACACGTCACGCGCTATATAATGAAGATTTTCACAATGTATTTAACACACTCATGAGAGTTAGATTACCATCTAGCAACCAATCGACCACCATGAGTTCTCCCAAACGACCTTTGTCCTCTCCCACGTCGCAGTCCAAAAGACAACGCGTTGACACAAATGCGGATGATGAGATGCAGGAGGAACTAAGCAATCGGGCAGCTAGAAAAGGCACTTCGGTTAGCGAAAACCAGGTCTAAGAGCCATGCAATCATGGAAATAGTAATGCTGATCAGAGTGATCCAGGGTCCCACGACTTCAGCAAGCCTCTCCACAGAGTTTGAATATATTCTACGTCATCACATCTCCCTTGCGGCTCCCATCATCAGCCTTCTCGACTGGTACCTCCGCTTATGGAATTGTTATATCGTCGATTCTGCACTTCAGATACGGCTCGAAGAAGAGCAGGGTCAGCTTCAGCGGTCAATTGTATGGCTGACCGCTGAATGCGATATATTACTCCAATGCTGCAATGATCAGGCTCTGGAGCTATTCGGCCGCCGGAAAGCTGTGGCTGGCCTCAATGATGGGATCGTTGAGGCTTTGAAGGCAAGCGAGAAACGCGTTTATAGGATGATCGAGTTGAATTAGTCTTGCAAACACGATGCCATGGGATACCAGCCGAGATTGGTATCTCATTCCTGGTCCAATATGTATGTAGTATGTTCGCTACCTTTGTTTCGTAATTCTTTTTTTTTTGCTGTTCTCGGCATCACAGTGTCTGGTTTGTGCGCAATTTCTTAACTACCAAGTCGATGGCTTCATAAAAGATACAGCTCTATCCTCACTCTCCACCCCTGTAATTACACTCGAATTCCAGCATTAAGATCGCTGGAACCCCTAGGATATCATTGCTTTGGCTTAGGAGGGGGCTTGCCGGAGATGGGTGTCATCGTGAGAACTATGATTCTTTCTACCCTGCAGTATGGCTGACCACACTCGGCTTCATCCTCGGGACGCTATGCGGATGAATCCCAAGTCTCTTTTTCGTCTTCTTAACAATAATAATGACGGCTCTTTGGTTCTGTGCCTATCAACTGAGCACAAATTGATGCATTCTATGGAGAGGAAGCAAGAATGCTCAAAAGTCCTTGAAACATGGCCATCTCATTTAAACTTCCACAAACACCCCCCACCATCTATTGGGAATTGCACTACCGCCATCGGCTCACTAGCAGTTCTTTATTCACTAAGCTTTGACTCGAGGCCATCAGGGTAGCGATTCCATTCCTTGAGTATTTCAGTCAAACGGAGTCGAGATGACTCCAGCGCCTGATCAAAGAAATGCAACCGAGCCAGCTGGTCATCATGGCTTGACTGCATTTTGTTCTTCCCGTTCACCAACTTTTGTTGAGTCTCCCTCAGGTCGTCATTTACTTTGGCCAACTTCTCCCCCTCCATATGCTTTGCCATGCATGACTCCCACAGGCGCCGATACAGTCCGACGAGTCTTGCGGCTTGGAACGCAAGCTTCGGGTCCTCACGTTCGAGCCGCGCGAGAGCCTCCATCGCAGGTGCAAATGGCTGATCCCTCAAGGAAGGTCTCTCTGTATCATCGGGCTGTTGGTCACGAGTCAGCTAATCCTTATACATGCCCGTGCTGGTCCTACTTACGATTGCTGGGCTGGATGGTAGATCCACTTCAATCTGCGGGTGCTGCTCCATGTGGGGGATAGGTTCGCCGGCTGGAGGATGGCCACCTGCGGGCTGAATCTCAGGCAGCTCTTCGGCAGATTTGATATTGGAGGCGTCCATACTGAATCGTGTGTATCGTGTCTGATCATGGATGGTGCTTGCGATGCTCATGATGCTGCAGAATTTATATCTTTTCGATGTACGTTCCACTGAACCAAGATAAACAACTTGAATACGGTGATTGCGGTTTTTGAATGTTGAATCAACGGACCAGAGCCCCAGTGAAACCACTTCCCTCTTAGATCATGCAGCTACAGTACTATACGCTTAGTTGAATCAACGTTTCCCGATTCAAGCCTCTTAGAAAGCGGATTGCTTGGAATATCTACACAGTACAGCGTTCTCTAATCTGGAGCCTTCCTAGCTACGTTCAGTACCTTATCTTGCTGGCTTGTCTTCATATATTTCCCAACCTGCATGATGTCCATGGGTTTGTTTCTGTGGAGGCTTTGAAATCTTTCCATCATCTAAATGAACCTACAGCTTGACAAAACATGCTCGTGGATGGATAGCGGTGGAAACTACAGCAGTGGTAAGTCATTATGGTCTCCTCTGCTCAGATGATAGGTTGAAGCAAAAACTAAATAAGCTATGCAGAGTGGCACCTTCCTGGCACTCCACGAGACTCCTTCTGTCAATGGCCTGGCTTCCAAGCCGATTATAGGCAATTTCCAGTAGACTGGAGTTATGTTCAAAACACTTCCTGGTCCGATATGGAATCTGTTTCCTATGCGCCTGTCCAGCAAGATCAAGTTCATGGTATGGACTGGTTTCAATATGGGTCTGACCTCGAGTCTGAGGTCGAGTTCATCGCGAGGAATCCCACTGTCGAACCATTCAGTGTAAACAAGTCGACAATAAGTGAAAATACGCCCGCCGAAACATCCAATGGCGGTTGGAGGAAGACGTCCTGGCCAGACTTTGAAGAGTCCACACGCCTCGTCTGCGGCGACCACGAACACTCCAGCCACACCCGCAGCAGCATACCCCATCCGTTCCCCCGACGGCAATTCAAATGCACCGTTGCAAGGTGCAGTAGTCGCTTTCGATATCTCAAAGGCCTACAGCGTCATCTGTCCAGTCACCAGGCTGAAAGGTCATATGTCTGCTGGGTTCCAGAGTGCCAGCGCCGCTTCACCCGTGGCGACAACCTCAAAACCCATTATGCCACACATGGGAGACCGGGCGGCCGCAATCGCTACGTGGCGACTCTGGATCGGACTAGCTCGGCCTATGATCCTTCTTTTCGTGGACGGCTGACGTCCGATGGGTGGCCAGTCACGGAGGGACAAGGCTCGTCCGATATGTAAATTAGAACTGACTCGAAGAGCGCGGTAACCACAAAAAGAGAACTAGAGAAAAGGCGGAAAGCTGTGGAGACAACGCGCTCCATCCGCGACGCGTACCTCGCTCTTGGCCGAACCTTGTTGAGGCCGACATGCTAAATCATTTATTACAATGATACGGGCCAAGCTGATAGACTGAGGTGTGGACAGCATTTGAAAAGAACGATGCCCGGAGGATTCGAACGCCTGACCTCAGGGGCGAAGCTACCAAAGTACCACTGGGCCAAAAAGTAACCCACGTGGATTTCTTGGATTACTTGAAAGTACAATGTGTTCATGATTGGACAATTACTTCCCTGAGTTTTCCCCAGCTTCAGATATGTTTTGGCCCTTCTTAGCTCTCAATCCGGATAGAAAGTTGCTCCAGAAAGCAAATTTAATACACAAGATGGCTTTGCTAAATATTATTCCACTTACGATTGTTCCATGTGCTGGCGCTCATTTCCGACCTGAGATTGGTTATTATATATTTTGCCCGTTTAGCGCTAAACAAATCCCCGTCGGCCTGTGTAGGATAGATTACCAGCATGAAATCAATGATGTGCACATGAGGCAATTACCGAAAAATATTCCGAAATCATCAAGTTGCCATGAGAAAAATAATGGATATCTCAGTATTGGTAAATTTTTCTATTGTGCCTCAATTGTGGGAGGAAGTGCGACCGCATTTTGATACTACGCGCCCGCATGGGCAGATTCGTGACTCGAGATGCGTACAGCAAGTCCGTTCCTCGCGAGTGGTCGATTTTCTGGTGTGGTAGCGCAGGAAAGCATGATACGAGAATCATGTCCATTGAATAATGAATATCAGTGATATCACATAAATGTAACGGCGATGTTGTGGGTGCAGCCGTTAAGGTAACGCCGTGGTGAGAACAGAAGTCCTGTTGAAGAACGGTTGCCAGAATTGTTTACAACCATAGTTCCGGGGTGAACTCACGGTCACCGTTGAGTCAAGGAAAATACGAAAGACCTCACAAACTGTCAACATCAATCTGTCTCAATCTGCCTGGGTTGAAAAGCGTGTACTAAACATTCGGGTGCTGAGAAGACTTATGCCAAGACTTCAACGTTGACATGGATATACCAACAATGGAGTTGAGCGACGTCTTTAAATACAACGCCGAAACGTGCAAGTCCCTGAACAATAAGAAAGGGGTCGACTTAGAGCACGCGACGAGTTGAACCACATAGAAAAGTGATGGCAGAAAAATTAGAATGTACCGCCGAGAATGCGCAACTTTACGTACGTTTTGAATTTACGTACGTTTTGAATTTACGTACGTTTTGAATTGGAAATCGACACTGAATGCGTCACGCAACTCGTAGCTCTCATCATTTCGCACTGTTTGTCTTGTTGAACCTGTGAGAGAACGACTAGGGTGGCGTCGGGTGATCACCGTGGGTAGCCACTTCACCGCTCGGCAGTTTCGCCGCACCACATCAACAAAGGGAGGGACCCACTGGTCCGACCTGGTTATCACAGTGTTCACCCTCAATTCTCACTCACCTCTAGCCTCACCACCAGCAAACTGTACCACCATTTTCCATCGAGCCTCCGAGCCTCACCTTCAATTCTG
>CDHK01000033.1:0-16750 GCA_001048715.1 Penicillium brasilianum
GGGTCCTACTTAGCGAGCGCGGTCCGAAGATAGTGTATACACTAGAGAATCCCTATAATAATAGGATTCTCTAGGAGAGGCCGGATTCGCGGCGGCATCGTGAGGTTTTCGGTAAGATGTAGGTAGGGATTCGAGGGCGAAGAGGCGCGTTAATATAAAGGAAGCTAACGAGCGAGAGAGGTGGAGGAAGGAGAGGATGAGAAGTGAGGAGGAGAAAGAAGCGTTACTAACGTTAATAAAGGAAACGCACTATCTTTGTTTGCTTACCTACACGTTTACCACGTTTGCCACGTTTGGTTTCTATTTTGACTAATACGTCCCCTTTTGGGCGTTTGTTTAGTTTCTATATATCGATTTCTCTCGAGGGCGAGAGAGTCCTTAGAGGGGGGATAATTGTTATGATATTTCGATGAGACTATTCACACACTGATATTGGGGCCTTAGGCATGCTTGGACCGAGGGTTCTACCAAGGCGGTAGCTATCCGGCGGTTAGTCGGTGGCCCCTCGGCCGCGATACGCGGCAGCCACGCTGCATATAGGCCGCACCTATAGTATGTGCCATGCGTTGGCCATACGGTGGCCTTTCGCTATGGTTTCCCCCTTACTTCGTGTTTGATTCCTGTTTGCACAAAAGATGATGTATTTAAACAGATGCTTGAGGAAGTGGGATTCATCTTCCTCAAGAAACAGTCTTTGTCTCAATCTGACTTGGTGCTTTCCTCTCCTACCTAGTTGACAGGCCATCTACCCTGTAAAGTAGATACTTCCTTAACAATTCTGTTTCTTCTTCTTCAACTACCTAGGAGAGATGGTACCCAGGACTCGCTCTACTCCCTCTACCGAAGAGGCACCGAATATCTCTCGAAACCTCAACGAGTCAACCACTGTTGAGGATGAAACACTTCACAACGCTCAAACTACCCCACCGGACCTTGACGACAGCCTCGTAGCTGTACAGGCTACCATCGAGAAGCTTCAACGTTTGAAGGACTTGCAGGATCAAGCAGACCGCCTCAAATCTGAGGTTCTGGGTCGGAGCCATGACGATCTCCCGCCGATTCCCTACCGGGACCCCTTCCAGTCGTCTGGAAAAGACCAAGAGATCAAGCTCAAAAACCTGCCTACCTTCACGCTGGACTACACTCTCCAGAAACGCAAGGAGTGGCTTCTCGACCTACAACAGACATTCGAGGGTGCTCCAAAGAAATACTACAACGATCGCACGAAGATCCTTAGGGCTATCAGCCACATAAACCCAACCTATCGGCAGAGATAGTACCGACACACTAAAGAAAAGGGACCGACTCTCTCACGAGACCCCAAGGAAGACTGGCTTTACTTTAGGGATTGGACCCTAACTCTTATTAAGAATGCGGCTAGCCTTAAATCGGATATTATAGGACAGCTCGAGAGAACCCACCAAGGCTAGGATAAAGACCCTCGCGAATTCCATGCACGCCTAGACACTCTAGAACAACACTTTCCACGATCGGCAGAGAAGGAGAGAGCCCTTACCTTCTTTGCAAAGCTCACTTTCGGCCTTCAAAACACCATCCGTCTCCACGTACTTAAGCTACCCGAGACACGCGAAGAGATGATCGACGTTACCTATCACTTCTGGGAACTAAACAGATCGGAGGCGGAACGCAAGCGAAAACGCGACGATAGGCCGTCGGATCCCTCACGAAAGAGAACCTTTAGGGATCCCTCACAAAAACCCCAACAAGATGGTCCTCCTCGCCTACAGAGAGGGGGTTACCGAGGCCGAGGATACCGAGGAAACGGTCGCCAAAGAGGTCGTTTCCCTAGCCACAACAACGGATTCACTCGCGAAACACTAGTAAGAGATAGCCGAATCACTTCCGACGAAGGATTGGATCACATCACCTGTTATAGATATAGCGAGAAAGGACACTACGCCACCGACTGCCCGAAAGGACCTCACGGGAAATCGGCTAAGGTGCAGAACGCCCAGCAGGGAAACGACAGCGAGACGGAGTAGACCCTACACCTTCGTCTCTCCCTCCAGTAGGGACTTACACTCGCTTTCACATACCGATTACCATCCGAAACGATATCGAAACCCACGCGGATCTCGACAGTGGAGCTGAGGTTGACCTTGTCAGCTTCGAATTTGTCAAAACCCATCAATTCCAACAAGCAACACTGATAGAACCAATCATCCGTGCCATTAATAATCGCTCAACCCCAACGTACGGAGTTTGGAGTATTCCAATAATCGTTACCGATTCGAGGGGTATCACACGCCGATTCACTCGCTCCTGTGTGGCGATTGATCGAGATCCCCGATTATCTGGAAGCCCAGTACTCCTCTCCATGACAACCCTCTATGACCACGATATATATATTGCCGGACGAAGCGGTCTTTGGTGGTTTGGAATGCCCTCTGTTGAAATCATACCAGCGAAGAAATTCGCGAAACAGACCCGAAACCATGCACATGTCTTCGCCGTAGTGCGTCTACCCGAAGAAGTATGGCTGCCAATCGATAGAGACACCACCGAAGAGCCGCCGAATCCCAACCGATTACCACCCGAACTTACAGAGGTTCACGACGCCTTTGCATCTCAACATAACGATATCTTACCTCAATCTAACGACCACGACCACGCAATTGACCTACTACCCGATACCCAAGTGCCATACGGCCCTATCTACCCTTTATCTCAGAAGGAACTAGCGGAACTCCGCCGTTACCTCGACGAAAACCTCAAGAATGGCCGCATACGCGAGTCCAAAAGCCCAGCGGGGGCTCCAATCCTCTTTGTGCCAAAATCTGACGGAAGCCTACGTCTCTGCGTAGATTACCGGGGACTCAATAAGGTTTCAGTTAAGAATCGGTACCCTTTACCTCTCATTTCGGAGATTTTAGACCGGCTGTCCGGTGCAAAGATCTTCAGCAAGATCGATATCCAAGATGCCTACTACCGAATTCGCATTAAGGAAGGAGATGAGTGGAAAACAGCCTTCCGCACGCGATATAGGCACTTTGAATACACTATCATGCCGTTCGGCCTCACCAACGCACCAGCAACCTTTCAGAACTATATACATTCAACGCTTCATGACGTTCTCGACGTCTTTGCGGTAGCTTATCTCGACGATATCTTGGTCTTTTCGTTAGACCGGGATTCCCACACAGACCACCTCCTTTAAGTGCTCAAACGGCTACGCTCAGCAGGTCTATACACCAAACAAAGTAAGTGCTCCTTCTATCAGGACCAGGTTGATTTCCTTGGCTTTGTGATCTCCTCTAAGGGTGTTTCGATGGATCCTCGGCGGGTTTCCGACATCGCTTCGTGGGAGGTTCCAAAGACATACCGGGAGATCTAGGTGTTCCTAGGATTTTGTAATTTCTATCGCAGATTCATCCGAAATTACTCTCGGATTGCGCTTCCTCTTACAGGGTTGCTGAAAGGAAGCAAGAATGGGCGGAAACCGGGACAGGTCAACCTGACCCTTGCCGAAAGGTTGGCGTTTCGCCGCCTAATCTCCGCCTTTCAATCAGCTCCTCTGTTAAGACACTTTGACCTATCTAAGCTAATTCGGCTAGAAACTAATGCGTCTAACGGCGCGATAGCGGGAATCCTTTCCCAGCCAGACGATGCGGGTGTGTGGCACCCAGTAGCTTTCTGGTCGCGGAAGTTCTCTAGGGCAGAGATCCTCTATAGGACACCGGATCAGGAGCTATTCGCTATCGTATATTCGTTTAAACACTGGCGACACTACCTTGAAGGCAGTGCCCATCTAATTGAGGTCTTTTCAGACCATGTAAATCTACAAACTTTTATGAAGCAGCCAAAGCTTAGCGGCAGGCAAGCTAGATAGTGTCTTTCTCTTACACCTTTCAATTTTGTGATAAAACACCGCGCTAGAACAAAGAATCCCGCGGATGGACCCTCTCGGCGATGGCTACCGAGTGACTATGAGGTTGACCTACTTTCGCCGCTACGCCAGCGATTGGCAGGCGAATAGCCGGCGACTAATCACCGCTATGTAGGGGTCCAGTCGTACACTGTGAGAGATCTCACCTCCGATATTCTATACTTCACGAAATATAAAGATAGAGAAGAATCAACGGAAATGGTTGATTGGGAAGAGCTTGGCCGAAGTTACCGCCTCCCTAAAGCATAGGTGCAGCCTGCTTGTGCCTCCGAGACAGCCTACTTATGTGACTTAAGTAAAGGGCTTAAGGAGCTTATTGGGCAACTCTAGGACGGAGACCTAGAGACCCAGCGCCGAAAGACTGCCGTAACGCAGGCGAACCACGGGTTTAAGGGCTAGTTAGTAGGGTGCGATGCCCTACTGAGATTCAAAGAACGAATCTATATTCCTACGGGAAGCAACCTTAGAACAAGATTGTTAAGTATTCATCATGATGATCCCCTTACTGGCTACTTTAGTCGCTCTCGTACCCTTGAACTGATAAAAAGGAAATATTACTGGCCGAATCTAGACCGAGACGTTGCCGAATACGTGCAGGATTACCAGGTGTGCTAAGGCGTCACTATAAGAAGGCATAAGCCTTACGGAGAACTCCAATCGTTACCGATCCTATCACGACCCTTCACTAAACTCTCGATGGATTTCGTCACGGGACTCCCGCCGGCATTCTATCAAGGCAAAGAGGTAGATTCAATCCTCGTGATCGTCGATAGATTCACGAAATGGTCACTTTTCTTCGCCGTATCGACCACGATTACCGCTGCAGAACTTACCGAATTATTCCATAACTCCGTGGAGTTGCGTTTTGGACCGCCCGAGGGCATTGTTTCCGACCGAGGGCCGGTCTTCACCAGTAAATTCTAGTCGAGTCTTTGTTTTATATCCAAAGTACGCCTTAGGCTTTCGACTGCGTTTCACCCACAGACCGATAGCCAAACGGAGCGGGTTAACCAAACCCTTGAACACTACCTTCGGTGCTTTGCTAGCGAAAGCCAAACGGTGTAGCCAAACCTGCTTACGTTAGTAGAATACGCTTGTAATAATGCAGTTAACTCAACAACAAAATTCTCCCCTTTCCAAGCTTTGATGGGCTATTCGCCTAGCTTCCAACACCGATTCGAGGGCGAATCGGCCTCAGGAGAGGTCCCAGCGGTATCCGCACGAATTGAAAAGCTCGAAGCACTCCGAGAGAGATTACAGGAGAACTAGCGAAAAGCCAACGAATCAATGGCGAAATACTACAATAAAGACTACTAACCGATATAGTTTAAGAAAGGTGATCTTATGGGGTTGTTAACTAAGAATCTGAGGTTAAAAGGAAGCAAGAAGCTAGCCCCTCGCTTTATTAGACCCTTCCGAATCCTACAGGCTATTAGTAAATAAGCTTACCGCCTAAGCTTACCCCGGCAGTATGACCGAATCCACAACGTTTTTCATGTATCCCTTCTCGAACCATAGCGGAAACTAAACGGGACTAACCACGAATTCCTACCGATGCCCGATCTCGAGGATGATGATGAATACGAGATAGAAGAGGTTCGCGAAGATAGGACTATTGACGGCGAAACTCACTTTCTAGTGAAGTGGAAGGGATAGCCCTCTGAATATAATCAATAGGTCCCCTAGGAAGATATGGGTAATGCCACGGAAGCCATACAGTCTTACTAGAAGAGAAAGAAGGGTAATACCGGATTAAATCTAAAGGATAAGCAGCGAAAGGTCACCGAAACGACGGCTAAAACAAGACGATCCCTCCGCCATAAAGCGCCTTAAGGGTAGGACCTTACTAAGTATTACTCGATAAGCCATAAGCGGGAACCGCCATCAAACACTCTCCGGAACTTCATACCTAGCGTGATAACTTTCTCCGCTAAGATACGCTGGTAGTTCTCAGTCGGAGGACCGGGCGAGAAGGACCGGGCGAGAAGGGGGAGATGAGGAAAGAAAGAAAGAAAGAAAGAAAGGGAGAAATTTATTCAATTTAAAGGACCACTACCAAAAACCCGCCGAAGCGGCGGCGAAACGAAAGGCGATCCCCCACAGAAAGATGACTTAAGGGTAGGCCCTAGCTGAGTCCCGCTAAAGAAAGCACCCTAGCACAGATAGGCCCCCGAAAGAACGAGGAAACAACAAAGAAATCTAGCAGAATCCGCAGTGGAAGGGTAACAGCACCTAGATCTCAGTCTCTATAAAGACGGGGAAGTCCTCCATTATGAGGGCGGCTACCTCATCTCCACCTATAGAGGCATTGTCATCATCATCGGAGTCTAGGTCATCCTAAGCCTCGCGAACCACTCTCGAAACCTCATCGAAAAAGACCCGTTTCGCCAGAGTCCAAGTAATATATCCCTCGTCTCCAGGGTAAAGACGAAGAAGCCGCTTATTAAAACGGTCCGCTTTCTACTCCGGAGTATCAAGGGGACCGGGGGCAGGGACAGTAGGAAGGGCAGTACAGCGGCCGAAGAGAAGCGCGTCGTAGTTAGCTTAGGTTAACTACCGAAACGCTAGTTAGTATACGTATAAACGGAAGCAGAGGAAGCATACCTTGATTTAGGTCTTACTCCCGGTCAGCGAGTGCTCCTTACGGTGAGCCTACTCCGAAACATCAAAAGCTTAACACAGGTCCTGCATCAATCCAGCGATGATTAGACGGGCTTCCGCAGGAAATAGCCAGTCCACAAAGCTTCCGGGGTCGCTCGGGTCTATCTGTCCCACCCAAAACATTTCACGCGCCCACGAAAGAAGAACAGCCAGGTCGTGGCCATCTCCTATCATAGCAGTTGCAACCTACAGCCGTTAGTCTTATCCTCTTAAGAAGATTTGGCGAAACCCACCGGAAAGCATAAAGCATTGCGAGCGGAACACTGCCGACACATCACCGAGGCTTTGGCGTCGCGGACGCATTCGATCTGGATGGGCCAGTCGTTATAGGCAGGGTCCCACTCAGCGAGCGCGGTCCGAAGACAGTGCATACACCAGAGAATCCCCATAACAATAGGATTCTCCAGGAGAGGCCGGATTCGCGGCGGCATCGTGAGGTTTTCGGCAAGATATAGGTAGGGATTCGAGGGCGAAGAGGCGCGTTAATATGAAGGAAGCCAACGAGCGAGAGAGGTGGAGGAAGGAGAAGATAAGAAGTGAGGAGGAGAAGAAGCGTTGCCAACGTCAACAAAGGAAACGCACTATCTTTGTTTGCTTACCTACACGTTTACCACGTTTGCCACGTTTAGTTTCTATTTTGACTAATACGTCCCCTTTTGGGCGTTTGTTTATTTTCCACATGTCGATTTCTCTCGAGGGCGAGAGAGTCCTTAGAGGGGGGATAATTGTTATGATATTTCGATGAGACTATTCACACACTAATATTAGGGCCTCAGGCATGCTTGGACCGAGGGTTCTGCCAAGGCGGTAGCCATCCGGCGGTCAGTCGGTGGCCCCTCGGCCGCGATACGCGACAGCCACGCTGCATACAGGCCGCACCCACAGTATGTGCCATGCGTTGGCCATGCGGTGGCCTTTCGCCATGGTTTCCCCCTTACTTCGTGTTTGATTCCTATTTGCACAAAAGATGATGTATTTAAACAGATGCTTGAGGAAGTGGGATTCATCTTCCTCAAGAAACAGTCTTTATCTCAATCTGACTTGGTGCTTTCCTCTCCTACCTAGTTGACAGGCCATCTACCCTGTAAAGTAGATACTTCCTTAACATATAGCTTTACGTAGTTACACTTATTATTATATTTACGCGCCCGATATCCTACTTTTCTATATTTAAAGTATAAGTTATTATCCTTACGCCGTTTTTCTTCTTTAGCGGGGAGTCTCGTTACGTCGAGCTCTATTAGTCGTGGTCTATAGGGGTCGTTATCCCTACTAGGTCTATTTAGTCGTTTCTCGTAACGGTAGTATAATAGCCGGCTACTACCTCGGCGCTATCCTTCGATTTCCCGTTTCTAGTTTTATCGATCGTAGTATCGGTTATTAACTCGTATAGCGAAGTCGATAAGTTTCTCTAGGGTTTCCGGTCTATTAATCCGTACTAATTCGTCCTTAACGTACGATTTTAGTCTATTATTATAGTACGGAATTAGTACGTAGTCGTCCTACTAAAGTACTACTATAAGTTATATAAATTCTACGGTATAGGTAGATACTAACCCGGTCTATCGAAGACGCTTTAGCTTCCTTTCTACTATCTTTTTAGCGTTAATATTACCGAAGGTACGCTCTAGGTACTATCGGAACGTAGCGTAGTTACTAAAGATAGCTTAGGTAGTGATAGACTATTCGGTACTAACTTTTTCGTAATATTCTCGAATAAAGGGTTCGAGCTAGTCCTATACCTACCCTCTAAGGTAGGCCGATATAAAGATAACCTTACTCCCTTTATTAGTAAGTCGTTAGGAGTTAACGTCGAGGTAGATATCTATTTACGTAAGGAATCCTCGTAGTTTACTTCGAGTACCGTTAAAGGTCTTAGCCTTTAAGAGTTTCGGTACTCCGATAGAGGATACCGGTACGGAAGCGACGACTTAAGTATAGAGCTACTCTAAGTAGTCCTTTACCTTATTAGTATTATCGTTATAGCTAGTACTTAGCCTATCTAGATTATTCTTAAGCTTTTCCACGAGTCGCTAGAGCTCCTAGATCTATTTTTCCTTCTCGTCTTCCTAGTCGTCCTCTCTACGACTAGTAGACGAGGGATACTTTCCTCTTACTACCTAAGATACTATAATAACTATACTTTACGGTTCGAAGATAGGGTAATTAATATATTACGCGTAGCCGACTAGTCACTATAAGTAAGTGCAAAAAGGGCAATAGTTACCTAAGTTATCGTTATAATACGGTATAATAACGATATATACCGTTACGGCTGATTCCGGCCCTTTCGGTATAACTTCGAATTCTAAGAGTATCTCTTAATCGTACCGTTACCTCGTAAGGCCTTACTACGGAGTAGATCCTATTAAGTATCTTACAGAACGTGCTAGAAGTACGCGCTAAGTAAGTTAATCACTAAGTATTACTACTAAGTGAATCCCCTACTTATAGGTTAGGTTATCTTAAAGGTAAACTATAAAGTGCAAAGTACTAAAGATAGTAACTAAGTAATAATATATAATTAATCGCGAAGAACTAAATATATAATACTAAATAAGTGTCCTTATATATCTAGTCCTTCCTATTACTAATAAGTCGGGACTTATCACTAATGCGATAGGACTTATCGCTAATGAGTCTATCCTATCGCTAATAGGATGTGGTCACGTGGTTTACTATATTCTTATATTTAGGGTGTAATCTAGGTGCGGGTAAGAGAGCGGCCGTTTCCTACTTCGCGCTAACCGTCCTATAGAGTAAGCGGGTATTGATTATAACGGTTAGCCGTAGGCCGATTCTGGCTTCTACCCTAAACCCTTCTGCTTAGTGCCCCCCGGGGCCTACCTAAGTATACCGAAACGCACGTAACGACGCTAATCCTTAGCGTCCGTGGAATGATTGGCTCACGGTTACTACTTAAATAGCTACGGCCCCCGCGCCTCTTTGAGGCCCGTAACATAGGAAGCATCCGAAGAATACGCTATTACCGATCCTTAACTAAGCTTTCTAGCCGACGACGGATTATTATTACGGAGGGGATTATAGGAGGAGATAGGGCAGAGCGAGCTATATTAATTAGGCTCTTAAACGTTAGGTGCTTAATAAGATAAAATAGAAGCCGATTTATAGATAGAAACGATAAGATCTCTTCTTCCTAGCCTTCTTACGAAAAAGTAGCTTCGGTCGGAGTATCATCCTAAAGTAGCCAAAGTAGATTAGCAAAGTAATAATAATAATTATACGTAGTATAACCTATACCTGTTAAGGAAGTATCTACTTTACAGGGTAGATGGCCTGTCAACTAGGTAGGAGAGGAAAGCACCAAGTCAGATTGAGACAAAGACTGTTTCTTGAGGAAGATGAATCCCACTTCCTCAAGCATCTGTTTAAATACATCATCTTTTGTGCAAACAGGAATCAAACACGAAGTAAGGGGGAAACCATGGCGAAAGGCCACCGCATGGCCAACGCATGGCACATACTGTGGGTGCGGCCTGCATGCAGCGTGGCTGTCGCGTATCGCGGCCGAGGGGCCACCGACTGACCGCCGGATGGCTACCGCCTTGGCAGAACCCTCGGTCCAAGCATGCCTGAGGCCCCAATATCAGTGTGTGAATAGTCTCATCGAAATATCATAACACTATAGGCGCGTAAGCGTAATAACGGACGTAATAACGTAAAGCTATAGTAGCTACGGGCGACTTAGGACGACGAGGTACGACCCTAATAGCTAAGAGCTACTAATAACGAGGAATAGATAGTAATATAGGATAATAAATCTAAGGAGTAACTTAGGGCTACCTAAGAAGGGGCTAAGCGCCTAAAGGATACGATTACTAGGGTAACTCTAGATAAGTATAAGCACCTAAAGGACTAGGTTACTAAGTAGGCTATAGAGGAACTACTAATTAGAAAAGAACCTAGGGTTAAGTAACTACGTATTACGACTACGTAGCTAGATAAGGAATACCGCGGCCTAAATAACGTAATATACGCGAAGGAAGAATCTCCTAAGGAAGAGGAGAATATCGAGAGTTAAGGATAGACCTAGTACGGTCCCTAGAATACTATCGACTCCTAGGAACTATCCGACGATTCCTAAGAATAAGGTATAGAGATCCTAAAGATATTAATCGAGGTTCTAGGAACCCCGGAGATCCTAGAAACTCTACCCTAGTTCCCGGAAGTAGATACGACTAAATAGCTTTAAGAGAACCCTATAGACGATCTAATTATTAAATATTTAAATTAGATTCACTAGGTATAAGGACTTATTAAGACTAATCTCTTATCTATTAAGATACTACGAGAGCTTAGTAATATACTTAATAACCTCTAAGGAATTAGTAGCGGGATACGTAAATAATAGTAATATCCCTACTATAGTAACGAATATTTATATAGAGGGTATATACGCTATCCTAATCACGGTCTTAGAACCGTATTAGCGTATTACGATAATAACTATATAATATATTACTAAGGAAAAATCGAAAGAAGCCTAGAACCTAAGCCGCTACGCTAGGAAAAGAAACTAAATTAGAAACTAGAATACGCGGGACTCTAGTTCGGAAACCGGAGGATAAACGAATAATACCTCGTAGCTACTATATAGGGCGCGTACGTAAAGATTTTTGCTAATATCGCGCTTCGACTAACTAAAGTAATAATTAACTTAGGAGCGGTAGGAAACTTTATAAGCCTACGATATAAACGGTAATATAAGATTAAAGGTATAGAGAAACCGTAAATAGTACCCTTAATCGGGCTTAACGGAGAGAGCTTAAGGCCGGGTATCACGTACGAGAGTAGACTACTACTAATAGTTATTAGAGACTATTTCGAAGTTATTAACTTCGATATTACTTTACTAGATATATACGACGTTATACTAGAAGTACTATAGCTAAGGAAGTATAACCTAGCTATCGATTAGTAGGTTAGGAATATAGTCTTTAATAGATACTCGTATCGATAGACTAGCGAAGTATAGACTAAAAAGATCGAGCCGATACCGCTAAAGAGACCTAGCACCGGGGAAGTAGGTACTTATAAGATCCCTTACGAAGGAAATTACAAAAGGAGTTCTCGGCTAGGAGGTAGGCCTAATAAACGAGTAAGCGATATTACTAATATCGTTAATAAGGAATAACGACTAGATATAACGGATAAGGAACTTAAAGAATACGTTCTCGTTAACGACGACGTAACTACCCTCTATATAATAGGATTACTAGAGGAAGAATATAGGATTCCTAAGGAATATAAGGAATTCTAGGATATATTTACGCCGCTATTAGATAGTAAGCTACTAGAGTATAGTCTATTTAACTATAAGATTAAGATTAAGGATAGCTAAGAACTAATATTTATACTAATTTACCTACTATCGTAGAAGGAATTAGCGGTACTAGACGAATATATTAAGGAAAACCTTAAAAAGGGTAATATTTAACACTCGAAGTTATTAGTAGGATACCTAATTCTATTTATACCTAAGAAAGGAGAAGAACTTAGGATATACGTTAACTATCGATAGCTTAACGATATTACTATTAAAGACCGGCACCTACTACCGTTAATTAACGAAATTTAAGATATTATTTAGGGAGTAAAATACTTTAGTAAGTACGATATCACTAATATATATAACCGACTTAGAATTAAGAAAGGAGATAAGTAGAAAATAGTATTTAGAACTAAGTTTAGATATTTCGAATATAAGGTTATACTATTTAGTCTCACTAACGTATTAGTATTATTTTAACGATTTATCTTTCACGTTTTAAACGGATACCTCGATAAGTTCGTTATCGTATACCTCGATAATATCCTCGTATTTTTAAAAACTAAGGAAGAATACGTCTAGTATAATAAAATAGTGCTATAATAGTTAAGAGAAGTAAAGGTCACACTTAAACTTAAGAAATATAAATTCTATATTTAGAACACTAGTTTCCTCGGATATACTATTAGCCCTAACGGATTAAGGATAGAGGAAGATAAGGTTAGAAGTATCCTCGAATAGCTAACGCCGATATACGTTAAGGACGTATAGAGCTTCCTTAGATTAGCTAACTACTATTAAAAATTAGTACCGTAATATTCGAAGTACGTAGTAGGACTCTACCGGTTTACTAAGAAGAGAGTCCTATTTAAATAGGACGATAAAGCGGAGAAGTTATTTACCGTACTTAAAGAGATATATAATAAGAAAGTAAGAGAAGCTATTATCGTAATATTTAATTACGACGTACCGATTATCGTAGAAATAGACGTATTAGATTTTATACTCGGAGTATAGCTTATATAACTAGGAAAGGACGGTAAGCTTAGACCTATCGCTTTCTAGTCCTATAAGATAATCCTAGTAGAACTTAACTACGATATCTATAATAAGGAACTACTAGCTATAGTATTAGTATTCTAAATATAGAGGGTATACCTAGAAGGAGCTAAGTATACTATAACGGTTAGAACGGACCACTATAACTTAACTTACTTTATAACGATAAAGAAACTTATATAACGATAAGCTAGATATATAGAGATACTAGCCTAGTATAATTTTAAAATCGTATACTATAAGAGAACTAAGAATATAGTAACGGACGTACTAAGTCGACGGCCGGACTATAAGCTTAGAACTAAGGAGGTAGTACCCGTAATTCTAACTACGGATTAAGAAGGAAATATCGTCTATAACTACTAAATACTCGTAGTAATAAGCGAATTATAGAACGACGAATAGATCGAAAGGATTCGAGAAGTAACTATCTATAACGAATTAATATAGAAGGTCCTAGGTAATAGCACTATACTAACTCGGAATAGCTTAGTCTATATCTATAGTTTAGTATACGTTCCTAGAAACCTTTAAATAGAAATTATTAAATCGTATTACGACGAACCTATATAAGGATATCTAGGAATTAAAAAAATCATCGAGAAAATCATATAAAATTATTATATTCTAGCACTCTATAGAAAAGTCAAAAAATATATCTAGTAATACGAATTATATTAATAGAATAAGGCCTTATAATATACACTATACGGAGAAATAGAACTAGCGGAAGTACTAAAAAGACTATAGGAATAGATTACTATAGACTTTATCACGAAACTACCTATTTCGGAGGGTAACGATATAATTATAGTAGTCGTCGACCGATTAACTAAATATATATATATAATCCCGATAATAGAGAGTATCGACGTATAGCGAATAGTATAAATACTACTTCGATAAGTGTTCGTTCACTACGGAATACCGAATAAGATTACCTCGGATAGAGATAAGTTATTTATATCTAATATATAGTAATTACTAGCGGATTAACTTAGTATTAAGTATAGACTCTCTATCGCGTACTACCCGTAAACTAATAGATAAACGGAAAGAGTTAACTAGACTCTAGAATAATATCTACGGTACTACGTAAACTACTAGTAAAACGACTAGATAGGACTACTACTAATAGTATAATTTATATATAATAATATAATATACGTAGCTATAAAAGAAATACTATTCTTCGCGAATTACGGGTTTAATCCTACTATCCTCGGAGAACTAATTAGTAAATAATTACTCGTAGAGTTATCTCGACTACTAACGACTAGGTTAAAGTAAATATATCTCTAACTTTTAAGGGATATCGAGTTTCTTAATATATATATAAAGTTTTACTATAACTAATTACGCTAGGAGGCGCCGGACTTTTAAAAGGGGGAGAAAGTTTACCTTTTACGACGTAATATTTATACTAGATAACCTAACGCGAAACTCGACTACCTTAAATTAGGACTATTCGAAATTAAAGAAAGAATAGGACTACTTAATTATCGACTTAAGCTACCTAATAATATACGACGTATCTATATAATATTTTATATCTTATTATTAGAGAAAGTACCTAAGAACGCCGAAATCGCTACTAATATTAAAGTTAAGGAAGTATTAGAAAACGAATATAAGGTCGAGAAAATCCTAGATACTAATAAAATTAGCGGAAGACCTTACTACTTAGTAAAATAGAAGGGATACGATACCTTAGAGAATATATAGGAACCTATTAAGAACCTAATAGGCTACTACTAGCTAGTTCGATAGTTCTACCGGTAGAAGAAGGAGACCTAGGGGCCTCGATAAGCTAGGAAGCGTCTAGGTTAGCCTAGAAGAACGATAGATTATTTAATAACTAAGTTAGAGTAGGATCCTCTAACGTTACTATTGGGAATGGGAGGTAGGTTTTCTTTAGAAGTGGTGTTTCCCGATGGAAAGGGTCTTCGGCAGAAAACAGGTGGAAAGGTCTAATGCACACACACAACAAAGAGGTATGCAAAAGATAGGATTGAAGAGAGACGGTTCATGAGAAGGCACGTAGTNGGATAAACGAATAATACCTCGTAGCTACTATATAGGGCGCGTACGTAAAGATTTTTGCTAATATCGCGCTTCGACTAACTAAAGTAATAATTAACTTAGGAGCGGTAGGAAACTTTATAAGCCTACGATATAAACGGTAATATAAGATTAAAGGTATAGAGAAACCGTAAATAGTACCCTTAATCGGGCTTAACGGAGAGAGCTTAAGGCCGGGTATCACGTACGAGAGTAGACTACTACTAATAGTTATTAGAGACTATTTCGAAGTTATTAACTTCGATATTACTTTACTAGATATATACGACGTTATACTAGAAGTACTATAGCTAAGGAAGTATAACCTAGCTATCGATTAGTAGGTTAGGAATATAGTCTTTAATAGATACTCGTATCGATAGACTAGCGAAGTATAGACTAAAAAGATCGAGCCGATACCGCTAAAGAGACCTAGCACCGGGGAAGTAGGTACTTATAAGATCCCTTACGAAGGAAATTACAAAAGGAGTTCTCGGCTAGGAGGTAGGCCTAATAAACGAGTAAGCGATATTACTAATATCGTTAATAAGGAATAACGACTAGATATAACGGATAAGGAACTTAAAGAATACGTTCTCGTTAATAACGACGTAACTACCCTCTATATAATAGGATTACTAGAGGAAGAATATAGGATTCCTAAGGAATATAAGGAATTCTAGGATATATTTACGCCGCTATTAGATAGTAAGCTACTAGAGTATAGTCTATTTAACTATAAGATTAAGATTAAGGATAGCTAAGAACTAATATTTATACTAATTTACCTACTATCGTAGAAGGAATTAGCGGTACTAGACGAATATATTAAGGAAAACCTTAAAAAGGGTAATATTTAACACTCGAAGTTATTAGTAGGATACCTAATTCTATTTATACCTAAGAAAGGAGAAGAACTTAGGATATACGTTAACTATCGATAGCTTAACGATATTACTATTAAAGACCGGCACCTACTACCGTTAATTAACGAAATTTAAGATATTATTTAGGGAGTAAAATACTTTAGTAAGTACGATATCACTAATATATATAACCGACTTAGAATTAAGAAAGGAGATAAGTAGAAAATAGTATTTAGAACTAAGTTTAGATATTTCGAATATAAGGTTATACTATTTAGTCTCACTAACGTATTAGTATTATTTTAACGATTTATCTTTCACGTTTTAAACGGATACCTCGATAAGTTCGTTATCGTATACCTCGATAATATCCTCGTATTTTTAAAAACTAAGGAAGAATACGTCTAGTATAATAAAATAGTGCTATAATAGTTAAGAGAAGTAAAGGTCACACTTAAACTTAAGAAATATAAATTCTATATTTAGAACACTAGTTTCCTCGGATATACTATTAGCCCTAACGGATTAAGGATAGAGGAAGATAAGGTTAGAAGTATCCTCGAATAGCTAACGCCGATATACGTTAAGGACGTATAGAGCTTCCTTAGATTAGCTAACTACTATTAAAAATTAGTACCGTAATATTCGAAGTACGTAGTAGGACTCTACCGGTTTACTAAGAAGAGAGTCCTATTTAAATAGGACGATAAAGCGGAGAAGTTATTTACCGTACTTAAAGAGATATATAATAAGAAAGTAAGAGAAGCTATTATCGTAATATTTAATTACGACGTACCGATTATCGTAGAAATAGACGTATTAGATTTTATACTCGGAGTATAGCTTATATAACTAGGAAAGGACGGTAAGCTTAGACCTATCGCTTTCTAGTCCTATAAGATAATC
>CDHK01000034.1:0-14067 GCA_001048715.1 Penicillium brasilianum
TAACCCTAAAACCCTAAACCCTAAACCCTAAAACTAACCCTAAAACCCTAAATGATACCTGTGTCTGGGGATGGCGAGGCAAAATCTCCTTGAAGAAAATGTTTTGGAAATGTCCCACGAGATCAAGCATTTTATAATTTCATTTTGCTTTTTTCCCAACTTTTTGGATCGGAGATGTACACTATCAAATAATCATACTGTATCAAGTCCTGTGCTACTTTGCTACAGCCAATCTTACAATCGTCTTGACCAGTACACACAGAATAAGTCTTTCTGGCCCCTACTGTCAATAATTAATTAGGCAGCTACGCGTCGGTCTATTACGCTTTTTCTTCATGATATAATTGTATGAGGTGGATTTCCCTTCCCTAACATTATTCTACTGTAAAGCAGCTAGATTGGCGTTGGCAAGTATTTACATTTTTAGGCAGCTCATTTTTATGCTGCCCCAAATTTTTCAACTAAATCTTGGGAATTATACTATTTGTTAAACCGTTTACATAAAGTATCGAACACAGAGATTGCCACATAGAGTCCTTTTGACTGAAAGTAACGCTTCGCACTTAATTAAACTCATTTCTGCTTACGCCGAGAATGGTGGTCCCATTCGCGTCGCCCTTCGCATTTGCTAAAAGATATTATTGACATATTTCCAATTCCAACTTACTCTAATTCAAACGGGACCGGACCAACAACAAATAGCCTATCTAACACTAGCCGAGATGTTTCTTCATGAATTCGGCAACGTTCTCAGCAGCCGGTCCAACATAATCTTCGTTATCATAGAAATCCATATGCGCGCCATTCGGAACAATAAGCTTTTTCGTAGCACCACTAAGCATCTTGTCCAATCTTTCCGTGTGCCATAATGATCCTACCTTTTCGCCGGCAATAAGGATAGTAGGTTGTTTGAGGAATACGTCTGCCAGGTGGAAAGCATCAAAAGTAAGCACCCGCGGAAAGCTAAGGAACAGCATTTTATTTTTAGCACGGGGATGCTATACGCGCGGGGTGAGGTAATAATCACTAGCCTCTCTCATATCCCTCGGGGTCTTACTGTCAGGCTGGGGAGGGACATAAGGAGCGGAAGCGCGTTCCCCGCCGTTTCTAGCTTCAGTAGTGATTTGGGCTGCAGCCGCACGAAGTGAGTCAACCTACCCGGAAGGATTTTCATCCCCATCCCAACCCTTGCGAGCGGAATCTCCGATGTTGACCATGCTGATAGCTGCCAGAGCCTTTAGTCGATGGTCTGCCTTTGTTGCTGCAGCTACATAGCCACCTCCAGCACAGATACCTAAGATACCGATCTTCTCTGGGTCGACAGAATCGAGGTTTTGAAGATAATCGATAACGGCGTAGATATCGCTCACTCGTTCATTTAGGTCTTCAAGGAAATGAGGTTCGCCTTCACTTACGCCCTAGAAGGAGGCATCGTAGGCAATGGTTGTAAAACCAGCGTTTACCAGTTTCTGGGCGTAGTTTTAAGCGGTTTGCTCCTTGACACCACCCCCAGGATGGACGATCACCAATGCGGGTGTTGTCTTTGCCGCTGGGCTGGAAGGTCTGAAGATTAGGCCAGCTAAGTGAATTGGTCCCTTTTTGATGGAAATTTCGGTCATCGTGCAGAGAAGTTTTGAAGTCGATGATTCTTTCGTTGAGAATGGGCGGCCTGAAATATAGCCTGATCTTAAGTTCCTTGGATTAGATCGCGGACACTCAAATTTATATTCGCCAATAGTCGCGAAGATCATCGGGTGCGGTGGATCGATAATAACACCCCGTGCCTTCGGGCCCTATGACTAGCTTCGGCCGATGGAATATTATGTAATAGAGAAAGCGGATCGGCCGACATAAACCAGAAATATTGCTGACTCTTTCTTGCCCACACTAGACAAGCTGGAGATTACTGTCTCCATAAGCTAGGTTTTTATCATATGAAACCGAATCACAGAATCCCCGGTCTTCCAAGGTTATTAGTATATTCTCATACCTCCTCACACATAGAGTAGAGATTATTTTTATATTATTAGTTATAGACTGGTGACTAATTGACTACTATGTATAAAAAATATGTATTTTATGTTTGTTTGCACTCTCTTATTATGTTAATTAATACTTTTTCTAAGGTTTCACAGCAGCGAAGCCACCTACAATTGGCTACTTGATTAATCCCTAACGAAACCTCATCTGCGCTAAGAATGGACGGGGAATTATCGTAGGTACTATACAGATTCAATAACACTGACCCGAAATGTATCTATTTTTCAAAGACACTCTTCATACCGTGGCGCTGCTTCCGGAGGAGCGGCAGTATCGGACTTAAGACGATCGGCCGAAACTCGTTGGTCACTCATCACACCTCTGATGTGAAACCCGGGCCCGAAAATTTTCGGCCTCCGATAAGTTTTAATTATGTACGTTGTGACATCATGATATTATTCCCGAAATATAATTATCCCCTTGCAGCTCTTAAACCCCACGATCACGACTGGCGATTTGTCCAGGGTCGAGAATCTTCCAAGACTTTACAAACTACAATAATACCAGAGACAATTAAGTCTGTCAGCATCCCAAACATCGCGTGGAAAACCGCTACCGATATCCACTTTCCACCCAGCTTCGACGAGAAAAAGAAGTACCCCGCCGTCGTCTCTGCCCACCCTATCGGCTCCTGTAAGGAGCAGACTTCGGGCAACATATATAGAAAGGCAATAGCGGAGGCAGGGTTCGTTGTTATCACCTTCGACGCTTCTTTCCAAGGCGCTTCCGGTGGTGAGCCTCGCTTCATCGAGAACCCTAAGTTCCGCGTCTCGGACTTTCGCTTTGTTGTCGACTATATCCAGACACTTCCTTATGTCGATGCCGAGCGTATCGGTGTGCTCGGAATCTGTGGTGGGGGTGGCTACGCTATTAATGCGGCTATAACGGACTACCGTTTCAAGTGTTGTGTCGGTATCACACCTGTGAACTTTGGCCGACTCTCTCGCGAAGCCTTCAGCGAATTCGACCCTGTTAGCTCATTAGAAAAGATGGCTAAACAGCGAACTATTAAGTCACAGGGTGGCCAGCGTCTTATTATCAATTTACTACCTCCATCAGTCGATGAGGCTAAGAAGTCGACTACAGACATCGACGTTATCGAAGCGACTGAATATTACAAGACCGCCCGCGGCCAGGCGCCCAATGGCTACACTAGCGGTCTTTTTTCCTTTAATAGCGCCGCTCTCGCATAGGATGCCTTCAATCACGCCGAGGTACTTATAACGAAGCCGCTCATAGCCGTCGTCGGTGACAAACCCGGTGGTTTCGGCGCCTACCGTAATGCCCAGGAGATCTATAGACGGGCAGGCTCCCAGAAGAAGCGCATTGTCGTGCTCCCGGGTATTTCGCATTATATGCTTTACGACAAACCCGACGCTGTCAAGCCCGCATTAGACCAGGTCCTTCCCTTCCTTGAAGAGCATCTTAGTATTACTAGGTAGATTGGAATATACGCAGTCCAGAACATACAATTATTTCAAAATCGGAGAAGTGGAGCTTTTGTCCATCCCGAATCCCAGACTCTTTTGTCGCATACGTGAGTATCTGGCTATCAATTAGGTCAGTAAATATTCATTATTCTACGTACTCACCGATGACTTTCCTCGCTTATCCGTTCTAGGAGGAAGAGGTCCACTATCTTCTATGTAATTAATCGATATCTGGAGCCGGATCTTCTTGCCACGATAGAAAAGATAGGCTCACGCTAGCAGCTGTTTCTCCACCGCGGTCTAATCAACACTAGTACCTTCAAAGTGTTTATCAATATTCCGTTGGGAGTTCACCGATAACACCATATCGGTATCATCTAGTCTCACCCGCCGGCCACGGGCTATCTTCCGCCCTAGAATATTACAAGCATCCTCTTTTATCTATTCCCAGTAGGATCTAGGTGGCTGAATAAGGTCTTATTTTGTATCCTTAACCACAACTCGATTGTTCATTTTAACCCTCTACTCGATCTGGTAGTGGATGCAGTCCGGAGATTATTCATCCCATGCACTTCTATCTGCACGTTCAACCACATTTTCAAAAATCTGCTGATCCGATAGATGTTAATGCAAGGAAGGTGAACATTCACTAACTATATCCTCAGAATCGGGTGAAGGGCAGATTACTGATGGCGTCCATTCACGGTTTGGGTGACCAGGGGTGGGGGCATACGAGGGAGTCCGTTCCCATAGATTGGGCAGTTCAGGTCGGTAAGCATCATCGTCATCATCGTCGTTAAAAGGAGTGTGAGTCATCCCCCCAAGGCAAAAGATGCCACGAAGGAGTCTAGTAACATGGTTGTGTGTCAGCTTCCACCAGGTGCGTTCCGGGGCGCGAAGAAGAGAGGACTGTGGCTGACAAGCTAAGTATTACAGTATGATAAGCGGGCTCATGAGTGGTCTGTAACAACAGTAAGTAAGTAATGCAAGTCACTATTTGCAGGTCCGGTGCCGAGTAAGCCCCCCAGACCGACTTGGATATAGGAGCAGAAGGGAAGTGACAGATCGCCAGATTCTCGAGGGACTCCCAAGCTCTGTGTTTGACTTATTTGCATCTAGTTCCCTTGGATCGCCAATACAGTCACAAGACGAGGTACCGTATTTAATGAAAATAAATCACGGTATCGGGACTGGTACAGGAATATTGTTATTCCGTCAATATTCTTAATATGGTCTAGTGCCTCTTCTCAGTGGGGCTAAATAATCATTTAAAGAGTGTAAACTGTTGCACCAGTTTCGGGACGTACTGTACGCGATAGGCGTGCGGTTTAAATCAGCACGCGAATTCTGTGCCATGTTCAACTGAGGACCTAAGCCCTATGAAGATCACGTGTACTGATATGTAATCCCAGGAATAGAATATAGACTGGTTACGATAATCCTATTGGTGCTACTGATTCAGCCGAGTTCGGACGGCCTGAATGCAACAAATACCCTTAGGTCGAGATGGAGAACAGAATATTGATCCTGGTCGATTATAACACACTTCTGAACTCAGAGTGAATATCTGAAATAGGTTTAACCAGAATATGGGTTTTCAGACTTAAGACGATGTAATACGATAGGCAGATATAAGCGTAGATGAAATAGGCTGTTTTGCGAGTAGACGGTTCGATATAGTATACCTAAATAGATCACGGTGGATATATAGTACATTAGTCAGAGAGGAGGAGTACATTAAGGTTCTTAACCTATCCTAGCTGCTCTAGGAGTAATTAAGACTACTCTAAGAGTGACCTAGACTGTTCTAAGAGTGATCTAGACTGTTCTAAGAGTGATCCAGACTACTCTAAGAGTGATCTAGACTACTCTAAGAGCGATCTAGACTGCTCTAAGAGTGATCTAAAATGCTCTAGGAAGGATCTAAGCTATTCCTAATTGTTCTAAATGATACTAGAAAACAAAGGAGTAAATAGAGGTTATCCGGTGATTCTCCCGCTTATAAGAGCGGCCTAGGTGGTACGAAATGCCTAGTATATATTAGAGTAAGAAGAATCTAAGTGATTTAATAATTTATTCTACTTTATCTACCGTAGAATTCTACGTAAATACTCCGCGTATAAAGAGGACACTATTATACTATCTAGAGTTCTATATAGGCTTTTAGTGATTTTGGATAAATAAGAGGCAAGAGAATATAATAGGCGCGTTGAAAAATACACTGATAAAAATATACTAATAGCTCTATATCATTAGCTCGCTTTGCGGCTAAGAGTAGACGGCCGATGTTCGCCCCTCACCCGACCTTTAAGTAAAACCGAGAGATTAATACATAAAGGAAGGCTAAATTAGAATAGATATTAGGTAATGAGAAAATAGACGAAATAATAGTGCGGGAGTGTGTTAGGGTTTATCCGTTCCTTAAATATCACAGTTTTTAATTGTCTCGTAAGCCTCCCTTAGGTACGGTATTAGATAACTCTTCTATAAGCCTCGCCTAAGCGTAGCCTCGGATAACTATACCGTAGGCCCTCTCCGCGTGGTTAATAAGTGTCGATTTATGCTGGAGGTACTTACTATTATAGATATAACACGGAACCCCCTCGGTTAGCTAAGGAGTATTTACGTGCTTTCGTAAAAAATGTCGTGTGAGTGAGCTAGGTGTCGTATACTTTGTGACTCGTTTCTCGAGTAGAAGACTCGGATTCCCGATATATAAGAAGTAGATCGTAGGCCGTATATTAGGAGACTTAATTCGCACTAAATCTATTATATTCTAGAGTATGAATTTTTTGTCGTCTTATGCTAGGCTCTTACGTCGCTTAGAGGAAGGATAGGAATTAAGATTACCGACGGCCTATCGGCGACGAGACTAGATAGATCTTTATATAGGACGACCTTCTTCTACGCCGCAAAAAGCGGTCACCGTATTAATTATATTAATCCGACGCTAATATTCCGCCTCTATCGTAGCACCCGGTATAGTTAAGATAGTATTAATGACTCTTATAAATTCTAGACTTAAGGAGCTTATATTTTGCAGAGCCCCTAAGACTTTCGTATCTATAAACTTCCCCTATAGTTAACGTTCGAGATCGATCATAGGTTACTTATTTTTATAGTACTCTAGGTTCTTACGGATTCGCTAATTCCGTTAGCGTTACTTCTCGCTGCGGAGCTCTAGAATAGCTCTATTTTTCTTCCGACTAGCTTCCGCTACTCGCTCTCGAGCGGTTTCTAACCTCTTTTGAAAATTATTAAAGGGCGAATCTTATTTCGAATAGTCCTAAGAGGCTCGAAACTCGGTCTTAGCGAGTTTAAGTTAGGCCTAGCGATCTTCCTACTTCCTTTTCCGTTTATTAACTTTATCTTACTTTATATAAACCTCCGGGAGCTCGTTGATCAATCGAGATTCTTTAGATAAGAGCTTATATAAACGATCTAGGTTAATAGAAGTACTTAGGGAATAAGCGAATCGCACTAAGGCTATCTAAGATCCCGTTTTTCTTATAATACCTTAAACGTTAATATCGACGTCTACTTTATAGTGTCGAATAAACGTGCGAATATCGGAGTGTTATAATATAACGTTCTAAAGGGCGTCTGTTATCTCTTCTATTTAAACTATTAGTTATTAGCTTATTAAAGGGGGCTTAACTACCGACCGCTCGTATTAAATACCTTAGCTCTAGTATATTATAGAAGATACGGCCTTACGATTTGCTCTATACTAGTAATTTCGCTAACTCGGCGTATACGAGAACGTATTATAGACGATATTATTAGCTTATCCGAGATAATGCGATAACCGGCGATATCCCGAGTAACCTAGTAGAACACGAACTTATTCTTTATCTCTTCCTTTAAGACTAGCTATTATTACCCTAGACTATCTAGAACCCGAAGGCGATAGAGATTCTTAGGATAGTCTAGTATAGGTCTATTCATAGATCTTATCTTAAATCCTTTAAGGTAGAAAAGTATACCGAGTAGGTAAATATACGGACTAAGCACTAGCGTTAGGTTAAATATAATCTCTAGGATTTTAAACTTATTCCTATTCGTAATATTAGCCTATAAGTCCTATTATCGAGTAAAGCCGAGATAGAGATACTCACGGAGCTTTTTTTCCGAGGAATTTCTTAGTGAATTCCGGAGTAAGGAATATAAAAAGTCTAGGGCGACCTCCTTCTAGGTCTCGGATTAAAGTTAGCGTAAGGTCACGGTAGCGAAGCCCTAAAAGAGTACCCGGACGGCTTACGGTGATAGCGGCGAGCTAGTAGTAAAATAGGACTTAAATACGCTACTAGCTATAGAGAAAGGTTATCTTAGTGATAGTTAGAAGTACGCGTACGAACTTAGCGACGTCTTTAATATATATATTTTTCTTCGGTCGCCGTATTAGCTTAAGGCCTTTTTGCGTAGCTATAAGTATAATAATCTAAAACCTTTTAGTAAGTATTATATCCTAACTAGCTTAGATAGATTATATTAATTTCTTATATCTTAAACTTTAATAATTACTTCCTTAGCTAATCCCGACCTAGTCTATTATTTAAGAACGAGGTATCACTATTTCCAGAATGACTTAAGCGAGCTTTTATATCTAATACTAGGGTAATATCGGCTATTTCTCCTACGACGAATATCGCAACGCTAACCGAAGAATCTATATAAGAAACGGACGGTCTCGTCGGAATCTAAGATCCATCCCTAGTGCTTCTAAGGATCTAGATTAAGATATTCATAATATCTAATAAGAGACTAAGAGTTAGATTTAAAGAAGACGCGCTTTACTAATAAAGAGCGTACCTATTCTAGTATATAGTAGTTTTATTAAGTTTCTCCTACGTATAGTCACTATATCTCTTCTATCGGAGCTAAGAGACGTCTAAGCTCAGAGCTTCGGCAATATAATATTCTAGTAGTAGCTAGCCCTTATTATTAAGGTATTCGTCATTAGAGTCACTCTTATCGCCGTCTAAGCCCTCGCTACTAAGCTCAGAATTACTTATAGGATCGCCTTCAGATCCGTTATCCGTAAAGACTACGTTCACATCGGAGTCTATATCACTCTAGCTCTAATCTATACTATCTAGTGATACCGCGGAGTAAGCGCGGGACGACATAGTGAATATAGGTTTTAATCCACCAATAACTAGCTTGCACGCAGTAACTTATCGACAAAAATGGTAGTTAGGGATAGGATCTTACTCGTCTTAGCTAGGTAAAAAGGACCGATAACGACACTGGTTAAAGGAAAATGAAATGGCCGAACTAAAATAGCGGAGCTCGGAATTTAAATGAAAGTAGTAGAGTAAGAGGGAGCCAGAAATGGCTTCCTCTTCTATAGAATTAAGTGTCTGCACTACTAGTTCATCGTCATTCTGTATATAGGTAGCACAGTAACGGCTAGCGTCAGGAACAAAGATAGTGCGTGGCGATAAAGTGGGTTTTAGTGCGTATTAATCGCCCGATGCCAAGACTCGGAACGGTTAGCAAGACTCTTAAAACGGCGGCAGATAGAGCCATTTCCAGCAGCCTGCTAACCGTCACATCGTTAAATGGAGTATCTATTTAGCTAGTAAACTACTAGAGTTTCCCGCCCTTATTAATCTCTATTCGGAATCGATTCGGCTATCCCCGCTAATCCACTAGGGTAGATTCGCTTATAGAATAACCTTCTAGGGTAGAAATCCTAATAGAACTAAGGTAGAAGGGGCTAATAGCGGCTATTCACCTATTAATCCTAGCTAATCTAGTTAATCTAGAAGATTTCGTGGCTAGAAGCGCCCTTACCTATACGAAAGTGGCCTAGACGACGGCTATTATTAATTCGATAGATACGTATACGTTAATCTATCTATTAGATCGCCTAATTAGAAGCTAGATCCCGCTATAGAAGACCGATTTAAGAATATATATAGAAGCCTAATCTTTAAGAGAGCCTATAAGCATACGATTACTAGGTATTAGCCTAATTCGACCGATTTAATTAATTAGCTAGCGGCTAAATTAGATAAAGAAGAATCTACTAGGGCTACGTTTAGTATATATATCCTAAAATAGAAGGTTTCGTCTCTTCTTTAGGCTAATCGTGTATATAATTCGATTTATACTAATTAACTAGCAAACGATATATAGTGTTTTAATACTAGATTAACCTTATATATCTATAATAATCTTGACCTTTTAACCGACTATTAGCCGGTAGCTTCCTTTATAAGAGTTAGAAATACCGAAACGGCTATACTAGGCTTTAGAAAGACGAACTTCCGGCCTATAGATAGCCTAGATAGGACTAAAATCGCCCTAATTAATGTAGTATACGCACCCGGTTTCTATCTAAATCTCCTATCTACTAAGAAAGCTGCTAATAGAGGACTATTTCTATAAGGAAAAGATAGCTTATTATAAGATTCGAACGGCTAACCTATTTACCGATTAAATAGTAAATCTAGTCTTTATCTAATTAAATAGGATTAATCGACCGCTGATGGTATAGCTATTAAATCGCCTACTAATTTAGCTAATTAAATCTTAATAATTCCTAATATATTAGATATCGAGCTATCTAACGATTTCGGCTAACTTAGTCTATCTTCTTATACGCTAAAGCGAGTAAAAGGATTAATTAACCTCTAGTACCGGCGCCTAGGTTATATAAATTAAGAGATCCTATCTTATCTTACTAATTATTTAGCTAATATTAAAATCGATATAGTAACCTCTTAATCGGCTAATATCTATAAGGTTTATAAGATTTCTAAGGCTAAATAGTAGATCTCTCGGCGTTCGATCGAATCCACTAAGCCTTTCGAATCGATCTATTAGGATCTAATCCATTAACCGCTATCTCTAGCTAGGACTAGATACCTATCTAACAGATCCTAGTGTATCGGGGGCTGATCCATATAGGACGAAAGGGGACTAGGCAGTAGCTTCCTCTTAGTCATAGGATCCTACTATCTAGGAAAGGAAAGAATGTCTTAAGAACAATAAAGTCGATTGAACTGCTAGCTAAATAGTGGTGTAATCGAGCGTTTAAATACACGATTTGCAGTGGTTTAGGCAGCAAGGAAATAGGGCAGAGATCTAATAATCTGATAGATCTTAATGCAGGATAGAAATATGTAGAAAGGACGTCGGGATCCTTAGTCAAATAGCCAATTAGGCCATGGTCGATATCTCTATTAAAGAGATATATATAGAGGGGCTTTCTGTAGGGGAAAAACAATGGTCCGGCCCGGCAGGCTGCCGGGCCCTTAGGTAATATATAAGCATATATATATAAGTATATACCCCTACACACCTATATAGGCTGACACACCCCCTTAGGTCTTCAGATCGGAGGACCAATAAGCTAGAGATAAAAGTAACTACATAAGGTCGTGTAGTAAGTACTCTATACCTATCTGTCTTATAAAGATCTCATATTTCTAGCGGCTAAGTGGCTTAGTTAGGCCATTAGTAGGTAGGTCGGACGAATTTAGCTATTTAATACGTAGGCGTTTCGCCTAAACTTCCTAGCGAATCTATAACTAGTGAATATCTATATATCGAAGCTTAGTCTAGAAGATAGATCTCTCTCTAGTTAGGAGGTTAATCGTCTACTTATTATTGTATTATATTATATCCTAGTGGCTAGGGTCGAATCGGATAAATTTGAATAAGCGTCTTATCTAATAGGATTACTTAGCCGCGTAGCTAAGCGTAAGTAATTCAGCTTCTATGGTCGATATAGTGATAGTCTTTTGTTTCCTAGCCTTCTAATCGATAGGGCTACTAAATAGGTAAAAGAGAAAACCTTTAGAGCTTTTACGGTTAGTATTATTAGCAAAGCTAGCGTCTAAGTAGGCGGTATATATAGTTATCTCTTTCTAGCTATTAAAATAGATTACTAGGTCTTTCGTCCTATAGAGATATAAGATTAGGTAGTTAACGGCCTCGAGATAGCGATTAGTATAGCGTATAAGCGAGCGAGTAAGTAATTAGTTAGTAAAGGTAGTCTCTAGCCTAGTCTAAATTACTAGGTAGAGCGTTAAGCCACACTTCTACTAGTATAGGTTAACTAACCTAGGATTCGGAGGGTGTTCGGTAGGATAGAGAATACCGGAAAGGTTAGATAATAAGGGCGTAGCTAGAGGTTTCCTAGCTAGAAGGTTAAACTTACTAGTAGTCTTCTCTATATAGATACCTTAGCTTAGCTAGGTCTTTCGAGATAGTCGGTGATATATAATTCGAATTCCTACGAATTAGCTAAGTTTACTAATATACTTTATCTTAAACTTCCTCTCGAGAGATTATCGAATATAATTAGTATAGTCGGTTTAGGATATATAGTATATAGCTAGGAAATTATTAACGAATACTATTATAATAACGTGGCTATTAGTATATAGGGTAGGATCCTCTAGGTAAGGGCGGAGGCTAATAGTAGAAAGTACCTTTCTAATATCCTCTTCCTATTTCTTATTAGAGATCCTTAGACTATATACTATACGTTTTAATCTTAATACCTTACTAGTTAATCCTAGGCCTAGTAGATACCGGTAGAAAACGTCCTAGTCTAATTAGCTATTTAGGAAAGCGTTTATAGTATCTATCTAAAAGGTCTCGAGGTCGAATTTAGTTATTAGGGCTATAAGCGTACGGAAGGTCCTCGCGGTAAGCGTGCTAGTCCTAGCGTCCTAGAAATTAGGTAATTACTAGTCGCCTTATATATATAATTTAGCTTTAAAGCGCGTAAGATTACCTAATTTATTAGATTTATAGTTAAAACCCTATCTTATTAGTATAAATTAGTACTTTAGGTAGTGTTTCTAGCTAATTAATTAGCTATAGTCTCTTATATAAGCTTAGTCGATTAGATCGGTAGAGATTAGTTCGAAGGCGTATATATTAAGAAGCTTATTAAATTTAACCTATATAGCTTATCTAAACTCGCGCTAGTAGGGGTAGTCTTATAGATAGCTATAATTAGATAGTGCCGGCGGTAAAGATAAGATTACTAGCTACTTTAGTAGTTACTAATTAGTAGAGAACGTATAGTAGAAAGTAGTAAGGGTACGATAGCGCTTATCGTCGTAGTCGTTATTAGATAAATCATCTCTATCGTGCTTACCTAAAGAGGAAGGTAGGTAGGATAAGTAGTCGAAATCAGAGTTATCTATTAAAATAACTAGTAAAGGAGGTCGGTTAGGGACGTTAATATTAGGGTTATTAGACTAATAGATATCCTTTTACTCTTACTTAACTAGCGTAAGTAGTAAGTCTCTAAGGATTTAGTTATTAGGAGTAAACTAGTTAATAGAATCACTACCTATACCCCCTTAGCTAGGTTAGTCCTCTAGTAGATCCTCCTAGTTAGCTAGATTAGCCGGTTTAGATAGGTCTATCTTATTAAGAATTCGTATAGTAGCTAGGTCGTTAAGGGTAAGTAGTAATTAAGATAAATCGTTAATAATCTTAATACGATAAGGAGGGATTTCGTCGCTATAGAAATATATTTTATCGAATTTAACGTCTCGTGTACGAATAATTCTTCTCTTTAAGGGTATCTAGATTCGCTATATATTAGATATATCGTAACTAATAAGATAGCTAATAATAGCGCGAGGGCTTATCTTAGCTAGTTTCGGTATATTATTAATTCTGACGAAGGCTTTATATCTAAATATACGTATATTAGATAGGTCTAGTAGTCTCTTTAGCTAATAAGGGGCTTTATCTCTAAGGTAATTAGCGAGAGCTNTATACGTATATTAGATAGGTCTAGTAGTCTCTTTAGCTAATAAGGGGCTTTATCTCTAAGGTAATTAGCGAGAGCTTCGGATAGAGATTTCTAGTTAAGAGACCGGTAAGGTATTCGATTCTAGATATAGATAGTAGTGAGAGAGGCCTTATTCTAAAGATAGCTTAGTAGGCTAGTACCCTAGGTTATCTATCTAGCTATCGCGGTTATAAGCGCCCTATAGCGCTCGGTAAAAGGATTTTAAGATAGTTAGTAAGGAGGAGATAGCTCTAGGTTTAGACTAGGAGCTCTAACCTCGGTAGAAAGGTCTAGTAGAAAGGCGGTTTTACCGTCGGCGTATATAGTAAGAATCTTTAGGTCGAATTAGGTCTTAAGGAATTAGATTTAGCTAAAAAGGGAAGTGATCGAAAGGGTCTTATCGGTAAGATCCTCGCTAATCTAATACTTCGTGATAGGATTAATATAGTAGGATAGGTATCTAGTCCTAGCTAGAGATAGCGGTTAGTAGATAAGATCCTAATAGATAGATTCGAAAGGCCTAGTATACTCGATTAGTCGTCGAGAGATTTACTATTTAGCCTTAGAAACTTTATAGGTCTTATATATATAGCTAGGTAGGGTGGTTAAATCGATCGAGATATTAGATAAGTAGTTAACTAGATAGGATAGGACCTCGTGATTTATATAACCTAACCACTAGTGCTAAAGGTCTAGCGAGGCTATCGCGTAGCGAGGTACGTAGGAAGATATAAAGGCTAATTTACTAGGGTCCTTAATAAGGTCTAATTCGATAGGATTAGGTAGGGTAGGAATCCTAGAGACCTAATTAGCTATATTAATAGG
>CDHK01000035.1:0-14647 GCA_001048715.1 Penicillium brasilianum
TGATGGCCATTATACGAGGCGGCCTGGAGAGCATTGCCGTATTCGCCGCCCTGCGCGTTGACTTCGGCTCCCTTGCTAATAAGATCTTCTGCAGGCGCGAAGAGCCCATTGAGACAAGCGTAGTAGAGCCTGGAAGCTCGCGGAGGGCCAGGGTCACCGACCCAGCTCCTATCAGCCTGATACAAACGACTCCATCGTTGAAATGTCTCTTCCTTTTCAAGGAACTCGACACTCTTTCGAACTATCTCTTCAGAATCCTGAGCCAACGCAGCATAGCCTGCCCAGAGCTTCGCCGCATATCTTGCCATCGGAAAATGCCCCTCGATCTCTTCGTGGCTACCTTTGATGTCTGTGAGATATGCCAAGCAGGTCGTCGTGATAGAAATGCCGGCAGTCATGAGTTTAAAATCGTCGTCTTTGAGAAGGTACTCTTTGACCGAAAAGTGGGCAAGATGTAACTCTTTATCCGTGGCGTGAACGATTGTCGCTAAGCCGGGACAGTAATCCAACAGATCAGTTTCGCAGAACAACCTACGCTTGATGTCAAACCCTGTTGACCCATTTTCAATCTGCGTCGCTATTATTTCTTTAGCCTCTGCTAGTGTGGGAGGTCGCTTGGAGTGCACCAAAAATTGTAGCAGGCGTATTGAGTCCATTTTGCGCTCCTCCGGTATGCTCTTCATCATGCGCTCATATGTCTCATTCAGGTTCTTAGGCAAGGATCCAAGAGCTTCCTCTATAGCTGCCTCGTGACGACATCGAGCTAGGCTGTCTAATTGACAGAATGCCCACCTGAACCTGAGTAGGGAGTCAGCAAATTAGTATTGTCAATCAAACAGTATCGTCTCACATTCCGTCTGCGCCGTCGCCAACCTTTATTCGTATTTCCTCGAGAAGCCCCTGAGACAATGGCTTCTCTGTAAAATCGTGCCGTTGAGAGATTTGTGCTGAGACCCATGAACGAATATCGGAATTGATAGCCTGCTCATCAAGTGGTAGGCAACCTTCCTCTCCTATCAAAGTTGGAATGCGCCGCAGAAACTCGGACTCAGGTCGACTGGTATAGAGCAGCTGGACATGGTCTAACTCTGGCCTAGATATTATGTCCTCGATCCACTTGAGAATATCATCCCTTGACGTTGATTCATCTAATGCGTCCAGAACGATATAGACTCTCTTCTGGACTCCGAGCATCTTATAAAACATAATCCAGAGCGCCTCTGTCTTTGGTTGGTTTTTGCCGTTCTGGTGTGCTTGAAATGACCCTTCAAGATGAATTGCAGAGTCAACTCCACCTTGGTAAAGCTGGAAAGCAAGCGACCGCAGCATGCTTTCATAGGTCTGCTTTTTGGTATCGCTAAAGTCAAAGAAAAAGTTGAGGATAGGACCGTCGCTTCCTTTTGCGAGATGATCAAGCACGGTTGTGCTCAGAACGGTCTTTCCACATCCTGCGAGCCCATGCAGCCATATATGTCGACGCGACCCCGAGTACCACGATAGGAAGATTGGGTTCTCTAGAAGCCACGCGCCTGTCCCCTCATGGTGGAGCGTCCTCGCGTGGTTGGCATTCGTAGATGGGTCCGGGGGATCAAGCCAGCGTTTGATCTCATTAGTATGAAGGTCAGATTTAAGGGAATCGGTAGTAGCTTTTATTGCGACTGTCGTTCGCTGCACATTTTTAAGCTGTCTATTGACTATTCGCAGTTAGGACGTATTCTAAACTCAAACAATATGTTGTCACCAGTATTTTCTGGTACTTTAGAAGCCTGCAGCCGAATATTCAGGAAGATACTAACCCTTTTCTAACATAGCTTTCGCTGATTCCTCAGCGTCAACAACACTGGGCGGCACACATCCTAAAAGTTCCTTTGCATATGCAGCGGCCACGGCTGCAGCATATTCTTGCCAGCTTCTCTCTTTTCCCGAGTCTGCATAGTCAGAAATACCTCGGATCACAATACATGGGAAGTCATTCATAAGCCCAGCTGCCTCCATCTCCACGCACAGCAAGTGCCCGCCAAATGCTTTATCCAGGGAGTCTCGAGACCGGGCGTCCTTAACCACTTTGTTCCCGGATGCGATCAGGCCATGATGTACCCTCACTTCTCTTTGGGTTCGTGCTCCCCGTGTCTTCTCTGACAGCCGCTTATTCTCCTCGTTTACTGGGCTAATAGCCCATGAACCAAGAAGATATGTGATCATTGCGATGACCGCCTGCCATAGGCTAGACAGAAAATGGACTTCGGTCGAAGTCCGACGTCTCCTCTTCGATGACAACAATGGGTCCTCCAAGCACTCACGCCTGGTATATTTTGGCGCCAGGCGCGGGAATCTCCTTTCCACATCATCCAAATACTCATTTATCTTCGATCCGAACATCTCATAATTACTTTTCAGCTGATTCGACGCAGTAAGAAGCGCGTTCGGAGGTCGGTTCAACGAGCCTGTATGGACAAACTGCCCACCACGTTCCAGCTTCCCCATATCCCATTGTACCACCCCGTGATAGTCAGCAACAGGCTGGCTGACCACTACATCACCCAGATTGACCTTCGACGGAATTCCGCCGCCAATCCCTACCATCAGCCCGAACCTGATCGACTGGAACGTGTTTATCATAGAGGTTGCGACGGTCGCGGCAGGGTTGGTTCCCATATTAGGTAGGCAGGCTATGACGACGTTATGGCCGCATACTGAGCCAAGGGTATATGCATTATGATCATTGCGAGGGGTCGGAAGAGGTTCGTGCTCTTCATCTAGCATGGCTCTGGCTGCGGTTTGTTCTTTTGGAAGGGCGCATACCCATCCGATGGTGTAGGCATCGTGTCGGAGTCGCTTTCGGCATGGAGATAATTCGGGACCAGCATTGCTTTGGGCCGGTACTGAATGCTCTGCCTGAGATAGGGGGTTCTCAGCCATATTGTACGAGAATTACTCGACCAGGCAGAATGTTCAGACGCGCCAGATAGTACTCAATATGTCAGCCAAGCACTGTCTCTTCTCGCAGAACCAAAGGTCCTGGACGATCTGCTCCAGAAGAGAGAGGTAAAGTGAATACTTGATGGATAGTCGGATGCTAAGGAGTAGCTGTTTTCAAAAATTCCAATGTGGTGGTTCATGACGAGAATCTCAACTGGACTCCTACGAGCTGGAAGAAGGCGTATCCTCAGCCTCGTAACCATGTGACTTGCGCCTAGGCTAGAAAGATTATTGCGGCTTTTTCCTCGCTCACACCGCTTCCCGAATGGTTTCGTATCGATGATCATACTTCCATGTGGGGGCGGGTAGTGAGGGGCATTCCCAGGAACGGGTCGACCCGACCCAAACACTCTGATCGAAGAGAGCCCTCTTACCGTATGCAGTCAATATTTTCCAGACAAAACGTTTGAACTTATCACTTGAAGAGGCCTCTCAGCAATTCAAATGAACAATTCGAGGACCACCAGATCACCGTTGGTGATTAAAATAGCTGAGGGTGATGAGCTGTCTGTTTAACCGCCTTTTTCTGAGGCCCGCAGCTATCAGAGGAGCTTTGAGAGGGGCCACCCAGCTCCCAGGAACCTCCAATCGCCAAGTCACGTGCATTTCCTATTATCCAGCATGCCCCAGACCTTCGCCCCGAAATCATTCCATCTGCTCACTGAGCAGAGGGGGACAGCAAGGGGGGCAGATGAATCCGCTCCCCGTTTCCCTCTACAGCCTTCCATGGCTTCCTCGCCAAATTTCTCTTCACCACCATCCAGACCCGCGCTCCTCCCGTCTCTTCACAACATGGCTCCAAGACTTCCTCACGCAAAGCTTGCAATGATTCAAGACATGATATCGAGCAAATCACTAACAACCTCAGAAATGGCCAAAGCCGCTGAATGTAGTAAACGCTCAATTATTAACATCAGCAATAACCTTCGCTGGTTCGGAAACGTCAAAGCACCACAAACGCGTGTCGGTCGCAGACGAACCGTTACCCCTTCGATGCTAGAAGCCTTGTGTGACCATCTTCTCGAAAAGCCCGGCCTGTATGTTGACGAGATGGCAATCTTTCTATGGGATGAGTTTCGCGTACAGGTTACAAATTCGAGCCTTAAGCGGGCCCTCGCTTCGGTGGGCTGGTCGAAAAAGGTGGCTAGACAGAGAGCCAAGGAACAAAATGCCGATCTGCGAGACTTCTACTTGCATAACCTGTCCGACTTTCAGTCACATCACCTAGTGTATGTGGACGAGTCTGGATGTGATAAGCGGATTGGCTTCAGAAGGACAGGTTGGTCTCCGCTAGGCGTGACACCCTTGCAGGTAGCCAATTTCCATCGCGACCAGCGGTACCAGATACTTCCAGCGTACTGCCAGGACGGAATTGTCCTTTCACGTGTATTCCAGGGCTCCACGGATGCTACGTTATTTGCGGACTTCATTGAGCAGCTACTTCGACATTGCGGAAGGTGGCCTGAGCCGAAGTCCGTTATCGTCATGGACAATGCATCTTTCCATCGCTCTGATCGGATTGAAGAAATGTGCAGCGACGCAGGAGTCAAGTTGGTGTATCTCCCACCTTACTCACCTGACTTGAATCCTATCGAGGAGTTCTTTTCAGAGTTGAAAGCATTCATAAAGAGAAATTGGGTACATTATGAGGAAGACACAAAACAAGGGTTTCAGACATTTCTCGAATGGTGTATTGAGGTTGTTGGGTCTCGAAAACAAAGTGCATTGGGCCATTTCCGACATGCTGGTGTGGTCATTGGACAGGGAGATTAGTCAATGGATTTTGTAGCAGTGTGCTGTGTTGTCATATATATCATCGAATACGAGGATTCATAGGTTTCTTTATCTCCTTGCATGTCTACCGCACTCGTAAGAATATCAAGGGAATATATCAAATCGCAAGTTAAAATCCAACCTAATAGCTATACCAACGCCGTCTTGAATATTTTTGACGCCTAAAATCTTCAGGATACCACCAGCGAAGCCTCTTCGGTTTGCGGCACACTATCTAGAGACCGAACCCAGGAAACAATGTCTCTAACAAACTGGCGTGCGATACCTACCATAATCCCTTTCTCGACAAAGAATGATGGATTTTGGTCATCATGAATCAGTTTAAGATCTAGCCCATTGGCCAATGCCACATCACGCGCTTGCCGAAATTGAGCCTTCAAAGCGTCATCCTCAACATTGGCCTCATGCCACGCGGTGTATTGTTTGACGGCCACATCTCGTAATCCGGGAATATTGAGATCATTCTGTACTTGAGCCTGGGCTGGAATCGCGGCTGAGCTGGGGACCTGCGTTTGAGAGGAAGGGGGCATCCCATTGATGTTGATGTTTATCGGAAGAGAGCCTCCCCAGGAACCGCCCATCTTGTTCTTGGACTGTTGGCTCCCCAGTCTTTGGCGCTCTTCTAAATATAGCTCTTCACGAAAACTATTGGGGACGTCGCCATGAGACTCCAAAGTACCTCCCTTCTCCACAAAGGCAATGAGACGTTTGAGATGATGGCTTCGTAGCGCATGGTGTTTCTTCCCATGAGGGTCTTGCCAACAATGTGGGCCAAGATGGCACGAGGAGGAAGGACAACGCATAAGGTTGTACACGGCCCGCCAAACGGATTCTTGCCCAGATGTATGCTCTTCGGCATCCAGTTGAGCGTCTCGCTCGTTGAGCATCCGTTTCGTGACAGACGACCTGCCTCTCTTCTCGACCCTACCAGAGATGGTTCTGCAGAGACGGTCATCCTCAACGAATTTGAAGGTAATACTTAACCTCAATCTTTTGCCCCGAAGAAATAGCGCACCCCACCGAAGCAGCTGTTTTTCAACGGTAGCCCAGTCGATATCAAGATGGTCAAATCGCTTCATCAGGTCGCGTTGAGAGCGATCATTCACCGATACGACAATTGCCGTGTCATCAGATCTCACCCGTCCTTTGTACGAGGCCTTCCCCTCCAACAACTTCTCCAACTTACACTTCAGGGTCATCGGCCAGTAAGCGCTTGGTGTCAGAGCTACGTCCTCCTCCGTGTCTCGAGAGATCACTTTCTTATTCACCATGACCTTCCACTCGATCGTATACTGGATGTAATTTGCCGGAAGCTCATCGTCTAGTATTCCGTCGTGCCACTCGGATAGCTGGAGCAATCTAGGACTTTCCGTCTTGTTTTGGGACAAGTCTTCCGGACCGTACTCGGTGGAAGAGTCGGGTGAAGGGCTGAATCCGCCGCTTGATGTAGGCGTGCAACCGAAGTATCCTGGTGTGGGGGCATTTTGCCAGTTGTGATCGACAGAGTGGGAATCATAGGTTTGGAGGTCATAGTCATCGCGATTCGAGTTAGCACTCATCGTTCTCGTGAAGGTTCTAAACGTTGCAATGAGATTCAACGTCAGCAATTTCCTCCAGTCATAGTCCAGCAAATCCCGGTCCTAATGTGAAGACCATGCCTGTTACACTAACCAATATACTTGACCTGCCCGTACAGTACTGGAAGTACACCTGGCTTGTTCAAGGGACTTCTCACGTTGAGAAATTGACAGACGGAGATACGAACGTGGCCAAGTGAGAGTGACTTGGAAAGCCCCCTTCTGTTTGCCTCGTTTGCAGGATCAACGTTCTAGAAGCCGTTGAGACCATACAGGCTTATTACGTAGGCTATTGTAGGATATGATATTTTTTCCCTCGCAAGGACTCGACAGATCGGCTCACTCCGAATTGTTCGGAGTAAGCTTGAGCGCGATCGGTCCAAGGCATATTGCTGTTCGCTTCCAGCCAGGGAAGAAGGTTATCTTCCTCCCATTCCGACCATCCTGTTGCACTGCGCGAGTACATGATATGAAATCACGCAAAATGGTTAGGAGAAGACTGTTTGCAGACGGCGAAAACAGAGGGCAGGTAGGTCGAGTTTGTTGATCTTTAATGCTTATGGTTTTGCGTGATCCACGGTTGATATCCTTTCCCAACAGACCACCGGTCAATTAAACACTTGCTCTAAATAATTGATTCATTTCATTGATCGACCAGTAAGACGTGCGGCAACGCCCATTCCGTCCCAAGAATCGACGGTCATCAACGTTGGCTGAAACGAACCACGTCTAGGCACACCAGCCTTTGCCACGGCGATAAAGGATGCAACATTGAAAATGCGTTTGAGATCAAACCATGGGACTGAAAGTCTTTCATTTGTCATGTTGATAGCTCCACATCTCAACGGTGAAACACGGGGTTTTGGAACAGCCACAGCTTTTCCTGGTTCACGCATGGTTCTGGCCTAATGTAACCATATATCTACTGTCCAATAAGATGGACTGCCATCTGAGTTGATGGGGCCTTCGACGTTGACTTGAGGGAAATATCGGATCGTCAGACATTGATTGCAACATTTGGCGCCGGAAATAGAGAGTACGGAAATGCATAGCTGGGTATGTGGGCTCCGATTCACTTGGTGGAGGGTGTCAATGGAACACAAGGAATATAAGTGGCCGTCGTCTGGTCGACGACATATAATGATTGCTCTGTGAACCAAAAGACCACAAAACTCGCCCTTTGTTGCACGACATTAGAAACCAGTATGGGTGCCATTCGAAAGTCTTCCATGTATCCCTCTCGACGGCCGGACTTTCGAAAACAACTACAACGTGCGCTGAGTCTATCCTCATTTGAGAGCGAAGAAACTCACAGCGCCTCTGAGATATCCATCGGTGACACCACCGAGGATCAGCATTCGACGCTGTCGAAGAGTGTTGAATTTAGCGTGCACAGCGACAGTGTGGGCCATACCTACGAAAAACCAACTGGTCCTGAATTGTCGTCGGTTGCCCAGATGGCAGAAAACATTGAACCAGGGACAGACTTGCCAAAAGATCGTGACATGATAGCCCTAGAATGTGTCGCAGAGTGAGTGCTTTCTCCACTGTCTCTCAACCTTGAAGCTAAATCCCCCTTCTTACCAAGGCTAGATGTGAGAATGACGTAAGCTGAACCTAGGTGTATCGCCTAGTCTGAAGGAACTCATAGGCTAATAAATGATCCAGGAATGTGGAAGATTCGATGCACAGCCAAGAAAATGTCAATGAGGTGGTCCGCAACGATTTGGCCGACATTCTCGGTCGACTGGAAATCATGGAAGAGAAAATTGACGTGGCCTCGCAGGCTGGATCCGGGTCCCGCGGGAGAGTCGGCAAACCGAGCAAAGACGGGCTTTGAGGCGGTGAGGGAGATCCTCAAATCGATCTGTATTCGTTTTCCGTAGCTGAAATTGACCTCGAAAATTGATCATCGCTGTTTATAATTCTGGACAAATATGGTCCCACTAGCGTATATATTATTGAAAGCAGAATGGCTGATGGATTGACTGAATTCACACAGTGTAATCCAAAGCCTTGTCTAATGAAGCACGTTAAGTGCGTTCTTCCTAGAATGTAATCCCCCGCTATAGCAGGGACCGGCCGGAGTGTGAGAAACGGACGAAGTGTGGAGGAAGCCCTGCGTACCATTAAACTTTCGTGGGACCGTAGATCACGGCCGATCATGGTCGATTAAGTTTTTGACTCAGTTGAGAAAAGCCTAGACCGCGATCGACAGCGGTGCTGACTGGTGACAGTTTCGAACACCGGGGAGTTGTCTTTACATAATATTTTTGAAACCAAGGGTAAAAGACAATCCGTAGTGGGCCCCTGTTCCTCATTTCTCCCCGGACGGGCCGCAGATCAATAGGACTTTGCCGAAGTGTGGGATTGTCCCCACAACGGAATGTTATGCGTCATGCATCGCCATTATGGGGCACCACTTGAATGTTCCGTGGTATACATGAATTCCTGATACCACAATACGTGAGATCATAAAAAGAGGATGGTATTCATTTGTGCGAAACTTAATGCATAAAATAACCACATGATGATCCATGTTCTCCACGTGAACGCAATTCCTGGATTCTAATTTACAGATGTTGGCGCTTGCGGAGGCAGAATAGAGTATTCACCCAGTCCAGAAATTTCAGGCAAGGAAGTAGACACGATCGGACCTTCAGCGCTAACCTGGCCGGCCCATGCTGTATCCACCACTCCAGATCCAGGCAAGTAAGTAGCTAGCTGTCGGTTCTGAATGGCCTCCACGTTTCTCCAGAATTGCGTGGCCGCGGCTACCAGCTCACTGTGAGCTTGATACAGAGCTGGCTGGACATCATTCCATGCGACTTGGCCTTGCATAGTGGAATTGAACGATTCAAGCTGCTGCTGCAGTTGACTGGCTTCCATTTGCGCTCTTTTGACTTCGCCTGAGAGATTCTCATTATCCGCCAGTGCCTTTCTCAGTTTAGCCGTCTCCTCCGCCTTCTCCATCTGAAGTCGCTGTATGAATTGGGCACCCTCTGTTCGCTCTTGGTCCAATGTGTCCAAGACTCTGTGCAGCTTTGCTTGAACCCGGCTCATGTGTCTGAAGCATTCTTTGTGAACAAAGCGACCGTCGTTATCGTCGTCTTCTCGACGTCTTTTGTGCGGAGATAGCAACTTGTAGTCATGGTCAACATGGTATCAAAGGTTGCGAAAGACCATGTGAATGGCTAGTCACAATCGGAGGATTCACAAATTGAACAAACTAACCTGATCCGAAGCGGAGCGCTTGACTGGTCGTCGGGATTGACTTGTTTTCAATTCACCTACGGGGGCGTCCGACTTTAGCCGTGAGCAACGTCTCCCACTTTTCGTAGACCTGGTGCTAGGCGGCATCGTCAATATTTAGGTCCACGACAGGTAAACCCCTGTGTGTAATAGAACGGAGATGATAGTGGCTACCCTGCATGGGATATTGAGGGATTATATATTATTTAGATGGTCACACGAAAGGGGATATGAAACCTGAGGCTACCCTGGGGCGTAGAAATGCTGGATGCTGCACATGCATCAGAGTGGTGCGCCCTGTTGTTTCTTGGTTAACTCACCGGTAGCACAGAAAATGTTAGTCCGAATTTAGAGCTGACCCTATGTGAGGTGACATTAATTTATTGCAAGGGCATTCACATCCGGATCAAAAACAAGCCAAAACAGCATATCATCCTCTGAACGTGAGGAATGGTCCCGTGCTTTACCTTTGTGGTGCTGAAATCGAACACACGATTTTAGCGACACGCCTCACTTACCTGATCAAGCGAATGTAAACACTTCCATGATAATGCGTAGCTTTGTTTGAAAATTTGATATGTGCATACTGTTGTTGTATTTACCATAAGACTTTCTTGTGGAGTGACAATGCGGAGTGTTTCAGGTCAATACTACCATTCAAACTTTAAAACCTACAGGCCTATATGGATCAATGGCGGTGCTTGATTTCTGAAAGGTACGAGACTGCCAAAGCCTTCACAACTGATGACAGTTGATGATCGAGGAAGCTCACTTTGCGAGACAGATCGAGGAGATATTAGATCTACAACCATATCTTCCACTGCTCAAGGAGACTGGAGATGTCTCTTTGGAAAGGGTTCTCCATTCAAGGTGCCCAGTCCATGTCTAAGGAAAGACTGCAGCAACAATTACTGATCCCTTGTGCCTCCGCACTTAACGCCCCCGATCCGTGGAAAAGGGCCACCACGGTCCCTTCTGGCCAGTAAAAATGAAGCTTTGCCACAAAAGATTGGTGGAGCTCTTTCGTACTCTGGATTCTGCTGGCTGTAAAGTACCGGAGTGGGTCAAAGGGAACCAGCTCGTTCTAGAACTTCTTTGCGAACACTATTCCCCAATGTCTAGAAATGGTCCAAGGAAGCATTTCGACTTGTGTCTTGGGCATAGAAACCTATGCAGTCGCAAAGGGTTCTCAAACAAAAAAGCTTATTTCGAAAGACCTGGGACGGCCCTGACCAAGGTACCGTAAGAGTGACCCACCTTGCGGAACCGAAATAAGTAAGAGTCGTGCGTGCGAAATTTTTCAGCGCCCCACCAGCGTCGGCCAAGATACATAATTCCAAATTCAAAGCTAGTTGTTCATGACAATTTGTGATCGCAATCCTTCTGTTCCATGGATTAGCTGTGTGAATCCGTACCGGCTTATTTGTTCCTTTGGCCATTCCCCTCCAGGTTGTTGGAACAGGGGCTTTTGTGCTCACAGGCGAACACGCTCATTGGCAAATACGATTCCAATAGTTGCTCAACCATGGGTATTCAGGATGAGAGTGAGACTTGCGGCATTACTCAGGCATCATTTCTGCTAGCCCGTGTTTGAACCGAATGATAAAGCCCTTACTGTATCAACAAGGGGGTCTCAGGAGTACTAATTCCCAGAGATTTGATATGACCCGTAAGAAAAGTCTGCTTTTGCTCAGACTTAATTGTCTTTCGAATGGTGAGATAATGATGATAGAATATATCAACAATGTGACAGCTACGGAGTACTCGGAAATTAGCCAATCAGAGCAACGGAATCAAAAGGGGAGATTGATTGAATTGATAGACTTGATTGATTCAAGAACATAGAATGAGGGCGCTCATGGAGGTTGAACTACCCATGAACTTACAGTATAACGGAGGTCCACGGATGTAGAATATCCTGGTGCCTGATGATAACATAAATAGCTGGTATTCGCCATATAAAAGTGTTGCATCATCTATGAAACAATTCATGTGATGTTCATCCTTGTTTTGGTACGAGTAGCAACCCATTGGGGTTGACAAATATCATCGGCATACTAAAACACCCATCACGTGACAGTAATATAATTCCCCCGCTTTCTTATCTGTAGGAGTGCAGGCCAGCCCCTCCTGCTGATATACCATCGACGGTTTTATCATAATTCCATTTTTGCAAGCGAGAAAACACCCAACATGAGTGAGCAAAAAGACAAAGCTTCCTCTGAATCAGAGCGCATAGAGCAGAATCAGCTCATCAGTATGTCCATGTCTTCCGGTGAAGAAGCTCGGAGAGCTCGAGGAAAAAAAGACATTGAGCTGCCCTCACAGCAAATTGCGAATAATCCAAACATCGACCAGGTCATATCTTCGGGATCAGAGGCACAGAGAAAAAGAAAATTGAACACAAAAGACTAAGCGGTAAGCGCTCGCCTGAAGGACACGTCAACTAATTTCTAACCGGAGCACCCATCGGGATAACTTACAGTGGGTAGACTTGTTCGGCCAAACACATGTCTGCAAAAATTAATGACCTATCTCCTCGAAACGAGCCCTCAACCGATCCTTGTAGTCCGCGTCTTCCTCCACCTTTGCTTGAATGAAATTTCCCGCGTCCACGGACCAATAAGGGCTTACCGTCCGATCAAATATTCGCTGTGTGCAGTGCTCTTCACAGAAAATTCGCTGGATATGCTCGTTGAACACTCGGAGAAGGCCCTTAGGGCTATGGACAGCTTGGAAATACCAGAAACTCCCTCTGTCCCAGCATTTTTTCATGATCTCAGCTTGAGAAGTGACAAGCGTTCGGATAGATCTCTCCTGCTGTTCAAAAGCCTCTATGAATTCATAAATGACAGATTGGAAACTTTGAAGATGTTCCCCATGCTCGATATCATCGATAGGTCGACCAGTCAACCAATACGGTGGTGTCTGTAGCTCAATGGGTAAGCTACATGCCCATTCCAAGTCTATCAAACACGTAATATGCCAATCTTCATCCACAAAAATATTACTTGGATGGAGATCAGTAAGTGTGAGTAGAAATGGACCATCGCGATACTGATGGGAAATGAACCGAGGCAAGAGACTTCGCATCATAGTCAAAGCAGCAAGCTGTTCCTGGCCATCGTGAATATCATGAATAGCATTTGGTTGGTAGTGAAGGCGGTTGTCGTGACAGTGCAACAGATCCAAGATGTACGGCTCCACGCACTGATACGTAGAGTTCCTTGGTATAGTGGGGATGCCTTCATTTTCGAAAGTTTGAAGTCGCAGCGTTAGGGGACGATTTTTCAAAAGAATCACGCCATCATCATCCAAAGTCAAAGATCCAATACGTGGGAATTGATTTTGATTAAGTGTGAGCATGATCTTTGCAAGATCGCTGAAAAGAGCATGCCTTCGAGTTTTGTCCGCCAGAAGGAACTTTGACAAAGTGTTGGACAGCATGCTGCCACTCTCAACAAAGCTGATAATCATATATCCGATGCACAGAGAACCACTTCCCTTCGTGCTGATAAAAGGAGATGTCCTGGGGTACCCAAGCAACGATCGTATCGTTCGTTTCATACGGTGATACCATTGAGTACAGATACCCATGGATTTTTCATTGGTAAACTATGGCAATTCAGCACCTCCAATCCCATGAAAGGTGACAGGATATTAACTTACATTTTGCCCATTGAGGAACCCGAACCCGTAAAGGAAAGGTATTGGGATAGTCGGACAATTTTCGCGAATCCAAATATATGTAGCGACTTCGCAGCGCAGTTTCTCATCTGAATTCCCGGGATGCTTCTCTTCCCCAACTTTGAAAGGCAGTGGGATTCGAATTAGGACACGTTCGCCAAAGGGCCGATTAATGTAGACCGGAATGCACACGTTGTAGCTCCCGAACAACCAATCAACCTTGTCGGCAATTTCACATATTTTGACGCCAAGATGGAACGAAACGAAAGATTCGAGGTCCGTTTTGTGGCTCAGTAGATATGAACAGAAGTCATGCTGCTTTTGCGGGTAGTCAAGGCGGTGCAGGATATTATCGTCGTCGGCCAGGGCATCTTCCAACGAAATTTCGTTCCCTCTGAGCAAAGGAAGAGTAGCCATATAGGTAGCTCGAACACATTTATTTGTGCCGGCCGTCCCAGCAAAGTGAGCTCAATTGAGGTACTGTGCACCTCAATCTGAGACGAGATGTTCCGGGCAGTAAGGGGGTGACGGTCACATGACCAACTCATGTAGCTCATTGTTTCCAAACACGGCCTGAACGGTGAAATAATTATCCGTGGCAGTCAAGTTAGTTAACTAACGCAGATAACTGAGCCGCCTTTCCTCACAGACCCAGTGTACATAGTTCCAAAGCTTGGAAAGCGATCGACTCCCTTGTTGGCTGTAGCCCACTGTGTATAACTCATGAGCTGCACAAGGAAGTAAGCGTTTGACCGAATCAAAAGTGGAGGCTTCCTCATACCACATGTTGATGGTTCTGCCTAGACCTCGCCAAGACCCGCCCACCGCCCAAACCCGCCCACGAAGACCCAGCCCACGGGTTGGGTTGGGTCTTAGTCAGCAGGCCCATGGGTGGGTTGTTCCCCAGGAAACCCAACCCAAGACCCAAATGGGTACCCTAAATTACCCAAAAAAGCAAAAAAAGTTGATACATCATTTTACATTAAATTGTGCAGTAAATTTTGATTATATAATGGTATAGCGAGTGTATGATCTGCGACGAACAGAGTGGGAACAAATGCTATAGATAAAAGGAAATGATATTGGCTCATGATGAAGATTAGTATTGTTGTAAATACAAAAGGAAGCTTAATTCTTCTTCTTGAGGAAATACATGAAGCTATATATACAGCATGAAGTCCAAGTTGATTGGAAATCAACTTGGTTCTTCCTATACATAGAGCAGGAATTATTTCCGATGTTGCGGCTTCATTCCTGAGCAGCAAGTGCCAGGTATCACAACATTCCCCCTCAGGATCGCCTTGCTAGCGAGGCGATACTGAATATATGCACATCGGTCAGGCCTCGGTAAAACCACT
>CDHK01000036.1:0-13213 GCA_001048715.1 Penicillium brasilianum
GAATCGGCCTTAGGAGAGGTCCTAGCGGTATCCGTACGAATTAAAAAGCTCGAAGCACTCCGAGAGAGATTATAGGAGAACTAGCGAAAAGCTAACGAATTAATAGCGAAATACTATAATAAAGACTATTAACCGATATAGTTTAAGAAAGGTAATCTTATAGGGTTATTAACTAAGAATCTAAGGTTAAAAGGAAGTAAGAAGCTAGCCCCTCGCTTTATTAGACCCTTCCGAATCCTATAGGCTATTAATAAATAAGCTTACCGCCTAAGCTTACCCTAGTAATATAACTAAATCTATAATATTTTTTATATATCCCTTCTCGAACTATAGCGGAAACTAAACGGGACTAATCACGAATTCCTACTAATACCCGATCTCGAGGATAATAATAAATATAAGATAGAAGAGGTTCGCGAAGATAGGACTATTAATAGCGAAACTTACTTTCTAGTAAAGTAGAAGGGATAGCTCTCTAAATATAATTAATAGGTCCCCTAGGAAGATATAGATAATACTACGGAAGCTATATAGTCTTACTAGAAGAGAAAGAAGGGTAATACCGGATTAAATCTAAAGGATAAGTAACGAAAGGTCACCGAAACGACGGCTAAAATAAGACGATCCCTCCGCTATAAAGCGCCTTAAAGATAGGACCNAAAATCTAACGGAAGCCTACGTCTCTACGTAGATTACCGGGGACTTAATAAGGTTTTAGTTAAGAATCGGTACCCTTTACCTCTTATTTCGGAGATTTTAGACCGGCTATCCGGTACAAAGATCTTTAGTAAGATCGATATCTAAGATGCCTACTACCGAATTCGTATTAAGGAAGGAGATAAGTGGAAAACAGCCTTCCGTACGCGATATAGGCACTTTAAATACACTGTTATGCCGTTCGGCCTCACTAACGCACTAGCAACCTTTCAGAACTATATATATTTAACGCTTTATGACGTTCTCGACGTCTTTGCGGTAGCTTATCTCGACGATATCTTAGTCTTTTCGTTAGACCGGGATTCCTATATAGACCACCTCCTTTAAGTGCTTAAACGGCTATGCTTAGTAGGTCTATACGCTAAACAAAGTAAGTACTCCTTCTATTAGGACTAGGTTAATTTCCTTAGCTTTATGATCTCCTCTAAGGGTGTTTCGATAGATCCTTAGCGGGTTTCCGATATCGCTTCGTGGGAGGTTCTAAAGATATACCGGGAGATCTAGGTGTTCCTAGGATTTTATAATTTCTATCGTAGATTCATCCGAAATTACTCTCGGATTACGCTTCCTCTTATAGGGTTACTGAAAGAAAGTAAGAATAGGCGGAAACCGGGATAGGTTAACCTGACCCTTACCGAAAGGTTAGCGTTTCGCCGCCTAATCTCCGCCTTCTAATTAGCTCCTCTGTTAAGACACTTTAACCTATCTAAGCTAATTCGGCTAGAAACTAATGCGTCTAACGGCGCGATAGCGGGAATCCTTTCCTAGCTAGACGATACGGGTGTGTAGTATCTAGTAGCTTTCTGGTCGCGGAAGTTCTCTAGGGTAGAGATCCTCTATAGGATACCGGATTAGGAGCTATTCGCTATCGTATATTCGTTTAAACACTAGCGACACTACCTTAAAGGCAGTGCCTATCTAATTAAGGTCTTTTTAGACTATACAAATCTATAAACTTTTATAAAGCAGCCAAAGCTTAGCGGTAGGTAAGCTAGATAGTGTCTTTCTCTTACACCTTTTAATTTTATGATAAAACACCGCGCTAGAACAAAGAATCCCGCGGATAGACCCTCTCGGCGATAGCTACCGAGTGACTATAAGGTTAACCTACTTTCGCCGCTACGCCAGCGATTAGTAGGCGAATGGCCGGCGACTGATTACCGCTGTGTAGGGGTCTAGTCGTATACTATGAGAGATCTTACCTCCGATATTCTATACTTCACGAAATATAAAGATAGAGAAGAATTAACGGAAATGATTAATTAGGAAGAGCTTAGCCGAAGTTGCCGCCTCCCTAAAGTATAGGTACAGCCTGCTTATGCCTCCGAGATAGCCTACTTATGTAACTTGAGTAAAGGGCTTAAGGAGCTTATTAGGTAACTCTAGGACGGAGACCTAGAGACCTAGCGCCGAAAGACTGCCGTAACGTAGGCGAACCACGGGTTTAAGGGCTAGTTAGTAGGGTGCGATACCCTACTAAGATTTAAAGAACGAATCTATATTCCTATAGGAAGTAACCTTAGAATAAGATTATTAAGTATTTATCATAATAATCCCCTTACTAGCTACTTTGGTCGCTCTCGTACCCTTAAACTAATAAAAAGGAAATATCACTAACCGAATCTAGACCGAGACGTTACCGAATACGTATAGGATTACTAGGTATACTAAGGCGTCACTATAAGAAGGTATAAGCCTTACGGAGAACTCTAATCGTTACCGATCCTATCACGACCCTTTACTAAACTCTCGATGGATTTTGTTACGGGACTCCCGCCGGCATTCTATTAAGGTAAAGAGGTAGATTTAATCCTCGTGATCGTCGATAGATTCACGAAATAGTCACTTTTCTTCGCTATATCGACCACGATTACCGCTGTAGAACTTACCGAATTATTCTATAACTCCGTGGAGTTACGTTTTGGACCGCCCGAGGGCATTGTTTCCGACCGAGGGCCGGTCTTTACCAGTAAATTCTAGTCGAGTCTTTGTTTTATATCTAAAGTACGCCTTAGGCTTTCGACTGCGTTTCACCTATAGACCGATGGCTAAACGGAGCGGGTTAACTAAACCCTTAAACACTACCTTCGGTACTTTACTAGCGAAAGCTAAACGGTATAGCTAAACCTACTTACGTCAGCAGAATACGCTTATAATAATGTAGTTAACTTAATAACAAAATTCTCCCCTTTCTAAGCTTTAATAGGCTATTCGCCTAGCTTCTAACACCGATTCGAGGGCGAATCGGCCTTAGGAGAGGTCCTAGCGGTATCCGCACGAATTAAAAAGCTCGAAGCACTCCGAAAGAGATTATAGGAGAACTAGCGAAAAGCTAACGAATTAATAGCGAAATACTACAATAAAGACCACTAACCGATATAGTTTAAGAAAGGTGATCTTATAGGGTTGTTAACTAAGAATCTAAGGTTGAAAGGAAGTAAGAAGCTAGCCCCTCGCTTTATTAGACCCTTCCGAATCCTATAGGCTATTAGTAAATAAGCTTACCGCCTAAGCTTATCCCGGTAGTATGACCGAATCTATAACGTTTTTCATATATCCCTTCTCGAACTATAACGGAAACCAAACGGGACTAACCACGAATTCCTACCGATACCCGATCTTAAGGATAATAATAAATACGAGATAGAAGAGGTTCGCGAAGATAGGACTATTAACGGCGAAACTCACTTTCTAGTGAAGTAGAAGGGATAGCCCTCTAAATATAATTAATAGGTCCCCTAGGAAGATATAGATAATACTACGGAAGCTATATAGTCTTACTAGAAGAGAAAGAAGGGTAATACCGGATTAAATCTAAAGGATAAGTAACGAAAGGTCACCGAAACGACGGCTAAAATAAGACGATCCCTCCGCTATAAAGCGCCTTAAAGATAGGACCTTACTAAGTATTACTCGATAAGCTATAAGCGGGAACCGCTATTAAATACTCTCTAGAACTTTATACCTAGCGTAATAACTTTCTCCGCTAAGATACGCTAGTAGTTCTTAGTCGAAGGACCGGGCGAGAAGGACTAGGCGAGAAGGAGGAGATAAGGAAAGAAAGAAAGAAAGAAAGAAAGAGAGAAATTCATTTAATTTAAAGGACTACTACTAAAAACCCGCCGAAGCGGCGGCGAAATAAAAGGCGATCCCCTATAGAAAGATAACTTAAGGGTAAGCCCTAGCTAAGTCCCGCTAAAGAAAGCACCCTAGTATAGATAGGCCCCCGAAAGAACGAGGAAATAATAAAGAAATCTAGTAGAATCCGTAGTAAAAGGGTAATAGTACCTAGATCTTAGTCTCTATAAAGATAGGGAAGTCCTCTATTATAAAGGCGGCTATCTTATCTCTACCTATAGAGGTATTATTATTATTATTAGAGTCTAGGTTATCCTAAGCCTCGCGAACTACTCTCGAAACCTTATCGAAAAAGACCCGTTTCGCTAGAGTCTAAGTAATATATCCCTCGTCTCTAGGGTAAAGACGAAGAAGCCGCTTATTAAAATAGTCCGCTTTCTACTCCGGAGTATTAAGGGGACCGAGGGTAGAGATAGTAGGAAGGGTAGTACGGCGGCCGAAGAGAAGCGCGTCGTAGTTAGCTTAGGTTAACTACCGAAACGCTAGTTAGTATACGTATAAATAGAAGTAAAGGAAGTATACCTTAATTTAGGTCTTACTCCCGATTAGCGAGTGCTCCTTACGGTAAGTCTACTCCGAAATATCAAAAGCTTAATATAGGTCCTATATTAATCTAGCGATAATTAGACAGGCTTCCGTAGGAAATAGCTAGTCTATAAAGCTTCCGGGGTCGCTCGGGTCTATCTATCCTACCTAAAATATTTCACGCGCCTACGAAAGAAGAATAGCTAGGTCGTGGCTATCTCCTATTATAGTAGTTATAACCTATAGCCGTTAGTCTTATCCTCTTAAGAAGATTTAGCGAAACCCACCGGAAAGTATAAAGTATTACGAGCGGAATACTACTAATATATCACCGAGGCTTTAGCGTCGCGGACGTATTCGATCTAGATAGGCTAGTCGTTATAGGTAGGGTCCTACTTAGCGAGCGCGGTCCGAAGATAGTGTATAAACTAGAGAATCCCTATAATAATAGGATTCTCTAGGAGAGGCCGGATTCGCGGCGGAATCGTGAGGTTTTCGGTAAGATATAGGTAGGGATTCGAGGGCGAAGAGGCGCGTTAATATAAAGGAAGCTAATAAGCGAGAGAGGTAGAGGAAGGAGAAGATAAGAAGTAAGGAGGAGAAGAAGCATTACTAACGTTAATAAAGGAAACGTACTATCTTTATTTACTTACCTATACGTTTATTATGTTTACCACGTTTAGTTTCTATTTTAACTAATACGTCCCCTTTTAGGCGTTTATTTATTTTCTATATATCGATTTCTCTCGAGGGCGAGAGAGTCCTTAGAGGGGGGATAATTATTATAATATTTCGATAAGACTATTCACACACTAATATTAGGGCCTTAGGTATACTTAGACTAAGGGTTCTACTAAGGCGGTAGCTATCCGGCGGTCAGTCGGTGGCCCCTCGGCCGCGATACGCGATAGTCACGCTGTATATAGGCCGCATCTATAGTATATGCTATACGTTAGCTATACGGTGGCCTTTCGCTATAGTTTCCCCCTTACTTCGTGTTTAATTCCTATTTGCACAAAAGATGATATATTTAAATAGATGCTTAAGGAAGTGGGATTTATCTTCCTTAAGAAACAGTCTTTATCTTAATCTGACTTGGTGCTTTCCTCTCCTACCTAGTTAATAGGCCATCTACCCTATAAAGTAGATACTTCCTTAACATCTTTGATACTGAATAAATTATACTAGCGACTATTCTTATTCTAGATTCCGTGGATATATAATCTATACTATTATTGCATAAAGCGTTATATTCTAAATTAAATGAGTCTCTTCTTTAATTATAAATTAATATCAAAAGAGGGTGATAAGATAAGTGGAAAATTATCGGCTGCTTTTACTCTTAGGGTGAAATAAAAATTTTGAAGATTCTGGAGATAGGAATAGGCTAGGAATGGGCTAATTATGGGCTCTTATAGGCTCTAGTAGGCTATTAATAGGCTCTTATAGGCTCTGGTGGGCTATTAATAGGCTTTCGTGGGCTCTGGTGGGCTATAGTGGGCTATAGTGGGCTTTGAGGAGCGGCCTACTTAAACCCGTGATATCTAACTAATTAGCGATTATCTTAATATATTAGAAGTACTTATTTCCTGAACTCGGTGTTTACCACTAAGTTAATACGTCTCCTAGCCTTAGTATATATCCCCTTTCTCCTTTCCTACCCTTTCCCTTCCTAACACCTTATTTTAAATCCTTATCTTTCTACTACTATATTAGAAAGCTAGTAATCTGACTTCGCGTCGTCGCTTTATAACGGAGATATAGATACTCTTGCTTATCTTACGCCTTTAAATCGACTAGTTACTCTAGGTCTATCTAGTAGTTAGTAAATATTTGATGCCTTTGACTCTGAATTCCTCCGTCTAGTTATCCCACTTATGGTTCTATCTTCTCTTATACGCGTTAGTCCTAACCGAAGAAAGGTATTTATTCTTTATGACGAAATGACTTATAGTGATTAGGTAGACTAGTGGTTACAGACTGACTATAGAAGAAAGAGTAAGATATATTAGGATTTAAGTTATTAGTTAGATATTTAGAGCCACTTTTACTAAGTGGCATATAGAATAGATGGCTCGCTAAAGGTTATATGTAAACGCTACGGCTAGATTCTTAAGTATCCTTATTCTCTAAGTAAAGGAGCCGACGGGAAGGACTAGTGTTATGGCTTATTAACGATGAAAAGATATCTCACGACCGCTAGGTGTTAAAAAGCTAATAAAGGACATAACGTAGAAATCACTGAATTTCTTAAGAAGGGTATTGTTATGATATTTCGATGAGACTATTCACACACTGATATTGGGGCCTCAGGCATGCTTGGACCGAGGGTTCTGCCAAGGCGGTAGCCATCCGGCGGTCAGTCGGTGGCCCCTCGGCCGCGATACGCGGCAGCCACGCTGCATGCAGGCCGCACCCACAGTATGTGCCATGCGTTGGCCATACGGTGGCCTTTCGCCATGGTTTCCCCCTTACTTCGTGTTTGATTCCTGTTTGCACAAAAGATGATGTATTTAAACAGATGCTTAAGGAAGTAGGATTCATCTTCCTCAAGAAACAGTCTTTGTCTCAATCTGACTTAGTGCTTTCCTCTCCTACCTAGTTGACAGGCCATCTACCCTGTAAAGTAGATACTTCCTTAACAATTCTGTTTCTTCTTCTTTAACTACCTAGGAGAGATGGTACCCAGGACTCGCTCTACTCACTCTACCGAAGAGGCACCGAATGTCTCTCGAAACCTTAACGAGTCAACCACTATTAAGGATAAAACACTTCATAACGCTTAAACTACCCCACCGGACCTTGACGACAGCCTCGCAGCTATATAGGCTACTATCGAGAAGCTTCAACGTTTAAAGGACTTATAGGATTAAGCAGACCGCCTTAAATCTGAGGTTCTAGGTCGGAGCTATGACGATCTCCCGCCGATTCCCTACCGGGACCCCTTCTAGTCGTCTGGAAAAGACTAAGAGATTAAGCTCAAAAACCTGCCTACCTTTACACTAGACTACACTCTCCAGAAACGCTAGGAGTGGCTTCTCGACCTATAACAAACGTTCGAGGGTGCTCTAAAGAAATACTATAACGATCGCACGAAGATCCTTAGAGCTATCAGCCATATAAACCTAACCTATCGGCAGAGATAGTACCGATATACTAAAGAAAAGGGACCGACTCTCTCACGAGACCCTAAGGAAGACTGGCTTTACTTTAGGGATTAGACCCTAACTCTTATTAAGAATACGGCTAGCCTTAAATCGGATATTATAGGACAGCTCGAGAGAACCCACTAAGGCTAGGATGAAGACCCTCGCGAATTCTATACACGCCTAGACACTCTAGAATAACACTTTCCACGATCGGCAGAGAAGGAGAGAGCCCTTACCTTCTTTGCAAAGCTCACTTTCGGCCTTCAAAACACCATCCGTCTCCACGTACTTAAGCTACCCGAGACACGCGAAGAGATGATCGACGTTACCTATCACTTCTAGGAACTAAATAAATCGGAGGCGGAACGTAAGCGAAAACGCGACGATAGGCCGTCGGATCCCTCACGAAAGAGAACCTTTAGGGATCCCTCACAAAAACCCTAATAAGATGGTCCTCCTCGCCTATAGAGAGGGGGTTACCGAGGCCGAGGATACCGAGGAAACGGTCGCTAAAGAGGTCGTTTCCCTAGCTATAATAACGGATTTACTCGCGAAACACTAGTAAGAGATAGCCGAATCACTTCCGACGAAGGATTAGATCATATTACCTATTATAGATATGGCGAGAAAGGACACTACGCCACCGACTGCCCGAAAGGACCTTACGGGAAATCGGCTAAGGTGTAGAACGCCTAGTAGGGAAACGGCAGCGAGACGGAGTAGACCCTATACCTTCGTCTCTCCCTCTAGTAGGGACTTATACTCGCTTTTATATACCGATTACCATCCGAAACGATATCGAAACCTACGCGGACCTCGATAGTGGAGCTAAGGTTGACCTTATTAGCTTCGAATTTATTAAAATCTATTAATTCTAATAAGTAATACTAACAGAACCAATCATCCGTGCCATTAATAATCGCTTAACCCTAACGTACGGAGTTTAGAGTATTCTAATAATCGTTACCGATTCGAGGGGTATTATACGCCGATTCACTCGCTCCTATATAGCGATTAATCGAGATCCCCGATTATCTAGAAGCCTAGTACTCCTCTCTATGATAACCCTCTATAACCACGATATATATATTGCCGGACGAAGCGGTCTTTAGTGGTTTAGAATACCCTCTATTAAAATCATACTAGCGAAGAAATTCGCGAAACAGACCCGAAACTATATATATATCTTCGCCGTAGTGCGTCTACCCGAAGAAGTATAGCTACTAATCGATAGAGATACCACCGAAGAGCCGCCGAATCCTAACCGATTACTACCCGAACTAACAGAGGTTCACGACGCCTTTATATCTTAATATAACGATATCTTACCTCAATCTAACGACTACGACCACGTAATTAACCTACTACCCGATACCTAAGTACTATACGGCCCTATCTACCCTTTATCTTAGAAGGAACTAGCGGAACTCCGCCGTTACCTCGACGAAAACCTTAAGAATAGCCGTATACGCGAGTCCAAAAGCCTAGCGGGGGCTCTAATCCTCTTTATACAAAAATCTAACGGAAGCCTACGTCTCTACGTAGATTACCGGGGACTTAATAAGGTTTTAGTTAAGAATCGGTACCCTTTACCTCTTATTTCGGAGATTTTAGACCGGCTATCCGGTACAAAGATCTTTAGTAAGATCGATATCTAAGATGCCTACTACCGAATTCGTATTAAGGAAGGAGATAAGTGGAAAACAGCCTTCCGTACGCGATATAGGCACTTTAAATACACTGTTATGCCGTTCGGCCTCACTAACGCACTAGCAACCTTTCAGAACTATATATATTTAACGCTTTATGACGTTCTCGACGTCTTTGCGGTAGCTTATCTCGACGATATCTTAGTCTTTTCGTTAGACCGGGATTCCTATATAGACCACCTCCTTTAAGTGCTTAAACGGCTATGCTTAGTAGGTCTATACGCTAAACAAAGTAAGTACTCCTTCTATTAGGACTAGGTTAATTTCCTTAGCTTTATGATCTCCTCTAAGGGTGTTTCGATAGATCCTTAGCGGGTTTCCGATATCGCTTCGTGGGAGGTTCTAAAGATATACCGGGAGATCTAGGTGTTCCTAGGATTTTATAATTTCTATCGTAGATTCATCCGAAATTACTCTCGGATTACGCTTCCTCTTATAGGGTTACTGAAAGAAAGTAAGAATAGGCGGAAACCGGGATAGGTTAACCTGACCCTTACCGAAAGGTTAGCGTTTCGCCGCCTAATCTCCGCCTTCTAATTAGCTCCTCTGTTAAGACACTTTAACCTATCTAAGCTAATTCGGCTAGAAACTAATGCGTCTAACGGCGCGATAGCGGGAATCCTTTCCTAGCTAGACGATACGGGTGTGTAGTATCTAGTAGCTTTCTGGTCGCGGAAGTTCTCTAGGGTAGAGATCCTCTATAGGATACCGGATTAGGAGCTATTCGCTATCGTATATTCGTTTAAACACTAGCGACACTACCTTAAAGGCAGTGCCTATCTAATTAAGGTCTTTTTAGACTATACAAATCTATAAACTTTTATAAAGCAGCCAAAGCTTAGCGGTAGGTAAGCTAGATAGTGTCTTTCTCTTACACCTTTTAATTTTATGATAAAACACCGCGCTAGAACAAAGAATCCCGCGGATAGACCCTCTCGGCGATAGCTACCGAGTGACTATAAGGTTAACCTACTTTCGCCGCTACGCCAGCGATTAGTAGGCGAATGGCCGGCGACTGATTACCGCTGTGTAGGGGTCTAGTCGTATACTATGAGAGATCTTACCTCCGATATTCTATACTTCACGAAATATAAAGATAGAGAAGAATTAACGGAAATGATTAATTAGGAAGAGCTTAGCCGAAGTTGCCGCCTCCCTAAAGTATAGGTACAGCCTGCTTATGCCTCCGAGATAGCCTACTTATGTAACTTGAGTAAAGGGCTTAAGGAGCTTATTAGGTAACTCTAGGACGGAGACCTAGAGACCTAGCGCCGAAAGACTGCCGTAACGTAGGCGAACCACGGGTTTAAGGGCTAGTTAGTAGGGTGCGATACCCTACTAAGATTTAAAGAACGAATCTATATTCCTATAGGAAGTAACCTTAGAATAAGATTATTAAGTATTTATCATAATAATCCCCTTACTAGCTACTTTGGTCGCTCTCGTACCCTTAAACTAATAAAAAGGAAATATCACTAACCGAATCTAGACCGAGACGTTACCGAATACGTATAGGATTACTAGGTATACTAAGGCGTCACTATAAGAAGGTATAAGCCTTACGGAGAACTCTAATCGTTACCGATCCTATCACGACCCTTTACTAAACTCTCGATGGATTTTGTTACGGGACTCCCGCCGGCATTCTATTAAGGTAAAGAGGTAGATTTAATCCTCGTGATCGTCGATAGATTCACGAAATAGTCACTTTTCTTCGCTATATCGACCACGATTACCGCTGTAGAACTTACCGAATTATTCTATAACTCCGTGGAGTTACGTTTTGGACCGCCCGAGGGCATTGTTTCCGACCGAGGGCCGGTCTTTACCAGTAAATTCTAGTCGAGTCTTTGTTTTATATCTAAAGTACGCCTTAGGCTTTCGACTGCGTTTCACCTATAGACCGATGGCTAAACGGAGCGGGTTAACTAAACCCTTAAACACTACCTTCGGTACTTTACTAGCGAAAGCTAAACGGTATAGCTAAACCTACTTACGTCAGCAGAATACGCTTATAATAATGTAGTTAACTTAATAACAAAATTCTCCCCTTTCTAAGCTTTAATAGGCTATTCGCCTAGCTTCTAACACCGATTCGAGGGCGAATCGGCCTTAGGAGAGGTCCTAGCGGTATCCGCACGAATTAAAAAGCTCGAAGCACTCCGAAAGAGATTATAGGAGAACTAGCGAAAAGCTAACGAATTAATAGCGAAATACTACAATAAAGACCACTAACCGATATAGTTTAAGAAAGGTGATCTTATAGGGTTGTTAACTAAGAATCTAAGGTTGAAAGGAAGTAAGAAGCTAGCCCCTCGCTTTATTAGACCCTTCCGAATCCTATAGGCTATTAGTAAATAAGCTTACCGCCTAAGCTTATCCCGGTAGTATGACCGAATCTATAACGTTTTTCATATATCCCTTCTCGAACTATAACGGAAACCAAACGGGACTAACCACGAATTCCTACCGATACCCGATCTTAAGGATAATAATAAATACGAGATAGAAGAGGTTCGCGAAGATAGGACTATTAACGGCGAAACTCACTTTCTAGTGAAGTGGAAGGGATAGCCCTCTAAATATAATTAATAGGTCCCCTAGGAAGATATAGGTAATGCCACGGAAGCTATATAGTCTTACTAGAAGAGAAAGAAGGGTAATACCGGATTAAATCTAAAGGATAAGTAGCGAAAGGTCACCGAAACGACGGCTAAAATAAGACGATCCCTCCGCTATAAAGCGCCTTAAGGGTAGGACCTTACTAAGTATTACTCGATAAGCTATAAGCGGGAACCGCTATTAAACACTCTCCGGAACTTCATACCTAGCGTGATAACTTTCTCCGCTAAGATACGCTAGTAGTTCTTAGTCGGAGGACCGGGCGAGAAGGACCGGGCGAGAAGGAGGAGATAAGGAAAGAAAGAAAGAAAGAAAGAAAGGGAGAAATTTATTTAATTTAAAGGACTACTACCAAAAACCCGCCGAAGCGGCGGCGAAACGAAAGGCGATCCCCTATAGAAAGATGACTTAAGGGTAGGCCCTAGCTAAGTCCCGCTAAAGAAAGCACCCTAGTATAGATAGGCCCCCGAAAGAACGAGGAAATAACAAAGAAATCTAGTAGAATCCGTAGTGGAAGGGTAATAGTACCTAGATCTTAGTCTCTATAAAGACGGGGAAGTCCTCTATTATAAGGGCGGCTACCTTATCTCTACCTATAGAGATATTATCATCATTATCGGAGTCTAGGTCATCCTAAGCCTCGCGAACCACTCTCGAAACCTTATCGAAAAAGACCCGTTTTACCAGAGTCTAAGTAATGTATCCCTCGTCTCTAGGGTAAAGACGAAGAAGCCGCTTATTAAAACGGTCCGCTTTCTGCTCCGGAGTATTAAGGGGACTAGGGGTAGGGATAGTAGGAAGGGTAGTACGGCGGCCGAAGAGAAGCGCGTCGTAGTTAGCTTAGGTTAACTACCGAAACGCTAGTTAGTATACGTATAAACGGAAGTAGAGGAAGTATACCTTAATTTAGGTCTTACTCCCGGTTAGCGAGTACTCCTTACGGTGAGCCTACTCCGAAACATCAAAAGCTTAACATAGGTCCTATATTAATCCGGCGATGATTAGACGGGCTTCCGCAGGAAATAGCTAGTCTATAAAGCTTCCGGGGTCGCTTAGGTCTATCTATCCCACCCAAAACATTTTACGCGCCCACGAAAGAATAACAGCTAGGTCGTGGCTATCTCCTATTATAGTAGTTATAACCTATAGCCGTTAGTCTTATCCTCTTAAGAAGATTTAGCGAAACCTACCGGAAAGTATAAAGCATTACGAGCGGAACACTACCGATATATTACCGAGGCTTTGGCGTCGCGGACGCATTCGATCTAGATAGGCTAGTCGTTATAGGTAGGGTCCTACTTAGCGAGCGCGGTCCGAAGATAGTGTATACACTAGAGAATCCCTATAATAATA